>JAQMIO010000002.1:0-550000 GCA_028022725.1 Lycodopsis pacificus | reverse complement strand
AAACCAGAGACTTGATGTCACCCAGGCTCTGTCTGGGGTGAATGAGGCCGGTTTTGGGGCTCTGGCTCGGGCCAGAGATGGTGCGTGGCTCCCCCTGGGTCTCTGGTAGTCTGTTGCATTCCCAGACCCACGAAAAAAAAAAGTTAAAGTTGGAAAAGACTTAGAAAAAAACCAGAGACTTGATTTCACCCAGGCTCAGTCTGGGGTGAATGAGGCCGGTTTGGAGGCTCCTGCAGCGGATGAGTTTGCAGCCAACAACCCCTGTCTCCACCCTGGAGCTCAGTCGCCCTCCTGTGGACATAAATGTGTATTGCATGATCAAAAAATAATTCAGTTGCATTCCCAGACCCACGAAAAATAAAGTTAAAGTTGGAAAAGACTTAGAAAAAAACCAGAGACTTGATGTCATCCAGGCTCTGTCTGGGGTGAATGAGGCCGGTTTTGGGGCTCTGGCTCGGACCAGAGATGGTGCGTGGCTCCCCCTGGGTCTCTGGTAGTCTGTGCCAGTACCAGACCCACGAAAAAATAAAGTTAAAGTTGGAAAAGACTTAGAAAAATAACGATAAGAAAATGCAGTTGTAATACCAGATCCACGAAAAAATAAAGTTAAAGTTGGAAAAGACTTAGAAAAAAACCAGAGACTTGATTTCACCCAGGCTCAGTCTGGGGTGAATGAGGCCGGTTTGGAGGCTCCTGCAGCGGATGAGTTTGCAGCCAACAACCCCTGTCTCCACCCTGGAGCTCAGTCGCCCTCCTGTGGACATAAATGTGTATTGCATGATCAAAAAATAATTCAGTTGCATTCCCAGACCCACGAAAAATAAAGTTAAAGTTGGAAAAGACTTAGAAAAAAACCAGAGACTTGATGTCATCCAGGCTCTGTCTGGGGTGAATGAGGCCGGTTTTGGGGCTCTGGCTCGGACCAGAGATGGTGCGTGGCTCCCCCTAGGTCTCTGGTAGTCTGTGCCAGTACCAGACCCACGAAAAAATAAAGTTAAAGTTGGAAAAGACTTAGAAAAATAACGATAAGAAAATGCAGTTGTAATACCAGACCCACGAAAAATAAAGTTAAAGTTGGAAAAGACTTAGAAATATAATGATAAGAAAATGCAGTTGTAATACCAGACCCACGAAAAAATAAAGTTAAAGTTGGAAAAGACTTAGAAAAATAACGATAAGAAAATGCAGTTGTAATACCAGACCCACGAAAAATAAAGTTAAAGTTGGAAAAGACTTAGAAAAAAACCAGAGACTTGATTTCACCCAGGCTCAGTCTGGGGTGAATGAGGCCGGTTTGGAGGCTCCTGCAGCGGATGAGTTTGCAGCCAACAACCCCTGTCTCCACCCTGGAGCTCAGTCGCCCTCCTGTGGACATAAATGTGTATTGCATGATCAAAAAATAATTCAGTTGCATTCCCAGACCCACGAAAAATAAAGTTAAAGTTGGAAAAGACTTAGAAAAAAACCAGAGACTTGATGTCATCCAGGCTCTGTCTGGGGTGAATAAGGCCGGTTTTGGGGCTCTGGCTCGGACCAGAGATGGTGCGTGGCTCCCCCTGGGTCTCTGGTAGTCTGTGCCAGTACCAGACCCACGAAAAAATAAAGTTAAAGTTGGAAAAGACTTAGAAAAATAACGATAAGAAAATGCAGTTGTAATACCAGACCCACGAAAAATAAAGTTAAAGTTGGAAAAGACTTAGAAATATAACGATAAGAAAATGCAGTTGTAATACCAGACCCACGAAAAAATAAAGTTAAAGTTGGAAAAGACTTAGAAAAATAACGATAAGAAAATGCAGTTGTAATACCAGACCCACGAAAAATAAAGTTAAAGTTGGAAAAGACTTAGAAAAAAACCAGAGACTTGATTTCACCCAGGCTCAGTCTGGGGTGAATGAGGCCGGTTTGGAGGCTCCTGCAGCGGATGAGTTTGCAGCCAACAACCCCTGTCTCCACCCTGGAGCTCAGTCGCCCTCCTGTGGACATAAATGTGTATTGCATGATCAAAAAATAATTCAGTTGCATTCCCAGACCCACGAAAAATAAAGTTAAAGTTGGAAAAGACTTAGAAAAAAACCAGAGACTTGATGTCATCCAGGCTCTGTCTGGGGTGAATAAGGCCGGTTTTGGGGCTCTGGCTCGGACCAGAGATGGTGCGTGGCTCCCCCTGGGTCTCTGGTAGTCTGTGCCAGTACCAGACCCACGAAAAAATAAAGTTAAAGTTGGAAAAGACTTAGAAAAATAACGATAAGAAAATGCAGCTGTAATACCAGACCCACGAAAAAATAAAGTTAAAGTTGGAAAAGACTTAGAAAAATAACGATAAGAAACTGCAGCTGTAATACCAGATCCACGAAAAAATAAAGTTAAAGTTGGAAAAGACTTAGAAAAATAACGATAAGAAACTGCAGCTGTAATACCAGATCCACGAAAAAATAAAGTTAAAGTTGGAAAAGACTTAGAAAAATAACGATAAGAAACTGCAGCTGTAATACCAGATCCACGAAAAAATAAAGTTAAAGTTGGAAAAGACTTAGAAAAATAACGATAAGAAACTGCAGCTGTAATACCAGATCCACGAAAAAATAAAGTTAAAGTTGGAAAAGACTTAGAAAAATAACGATAAGAAACTGCAGCTGTAATACCAGATCCACGAAAAAATAAAGTTAAAGTTGGAAAAGACTTAGAAAAATAACGATAAGAAACTGCAGCTGTAATACCAGATCCACGAAAAAATAAAGTTAAAGTTGGAAAAGACTTAGAAAAATAACGATAAGAAAATGCAGTTGTAATACCAGATCCACGAAACCAAATTTGGATTACCAGATCCACGAAACCAGATTTGGAATACCAGATCCACGAAACTCTGGGGGCGCTGACGGAGGGTTTTAACCCAGGGAGGAGGCTTAAGTCTCGGGGCCCGGGTCCGGCTGGTGCGCGGGGTAAGAGGGGTATGTGTCGGAGGTGTCTCTGCGGGGTTTTGGTGCATGATGGGCGGGTGTGGAAGAGTGTTGAGGGGGGGGGGTGTGTGTGTGAGGTATTTTCGGCCTGCTTTAAGCCCACATCTTGGGGGGAGATGCAGCTGGTGCAGGCTGGTGCAGGCTGGTCCAGGGAGGCCTCCTGCATGTAATGTAGCCAGGAATAAAGCCTCTTCTCTGGGGTAACATGTGTTGTGTGCTATTTCATCAGTATCACCTGTTTTTCAGCCTGCTTTAAGCCCACCTCTTGGGGGGAGATGCAGCTGGTGCAGGCTGGTCCAGGGAGGCGTTGTGGAGGCCCTTTAGCCAGGAATGAAGCCTCTTCTCTGGGGTAACGTGTGATGTGTGCTATTTAATCAGTATCACCTGTTTTTCAGCCTGCTTTAAGCCCACCTATTTGGGGGAGATGCAGCTGGTGCAGGCTGGTCCAGGGAGGCGTTGTGGAGGCCCTTTAGCCAGGAATGAAGCCTCTTCTCTGGGGTAACGTGTGTTGTGTGCTATTTCATCAGTATCACCTGTTTTTCAGCCTGCTTTAAGCCCACCTATTTGGGGGAGATGCAGCTGGTGCAGGCTGGTCCAGGGAGGCGTTGTGGAGGCCCTTTAGCCAGGAATGAAGCCTCTTCTCTGGGGTAACGTGTGTTGTGTGCTATTTCATCAGTATCACCTGTTTTTCAGCCTGCTTTAAGCCCACCTCTTGGGGGGAGATGCAGCTGGTTGATGCTGTTCCAGTGAGGCCTCCTGCATGTAATGTAGCCAGGAATAAAGCCTCTTCTCTGGGGTAACATGTGTTGTGTGCTATTTCATCAGTATCACCTGTTTTCAGCCTGCTTTAAGCCCACAACTTGGGATGTTATGTGCAGTATGGGGCAGGCTGGTTGATGCTGTTCCAGGGAGGCCTCCTGCATGTAATGTAGCCAGGAATAAAGCCTCTTCTCTGGGGCAACATGTGTTGTGTGCTATTTCATCAGTATCACCTGTTTTCAGCCTGCTTTAAGCCCACAACTTGGGATGTTATGTGCAGTATGGGGCAGGCTGGTTGATGCTGTTCCAGGGAGGCCTTCTGCATGTAATGTAGCCAGGAATAAAGCCTCTTGTCCGGGGTAACATGTGTTGTGTGCTATTTCATCAGTGTCACCTGTTTTTCAGCCTGCTTTAAGCCCACCTCTTGGGGGGAGATGCAGCTGGTTGATGCTGTTCCAGTGAGGCCTTCTGCATGTAATGTAGCCAGGAATAAAGCCTCTTCTCTGGGGCAACATGTGTTGTGTGCTATTTCATCAGTATCACCTGTTTTTCAGCCTGCTTTAAGCCCACCTCTTGGGATGTTATGTGCAGTATGGGGCAGGCTGGTTGATGCTGTTCCAGGGAGGCCTCCTGCATGTAATGTAGCCAGGAATAAAGCCTCTTCTCTGGGGTAACATGTGTTGTGTGCTATTTCATCAGTATCACCTGTTTTTCAGCCTGCTTTAAGCCCACATATTTGGGGGAGATGCAGATGGTCCAGGCTGGTCCAGGGAGGCGTTGTGGAGGTCCGTTACCCAGGAATAAAGCCTCTTTCCTGGGGTAACATGCACTTGAAGTGGATGTAATGAGATGCAAATGAGATGCAAATGAGATGCGGATTTGTTACTTTAGCCTCTGTGGAGGTATTTCTCCGGGTTTTTCTTACTTTTCCTTGCTGCTTTCAGTGCATACACTGCGGGTAGGTGCAGGGAGGTGTTGTGGAGGGCCTTTACCCAGGAATAAAGCCTCTTTCCTGGGATAACATGCACTTGAAGTGGATGTAATGAGATGCAAATGAGATGCGGATTTGTTACTTTAGCCTCTGTGGAGGTATTTCTCCGGGTTTTTCTTACTTTTCCTTGCTGCTTTCAGTGCATACACTGCGGGTAGGTGCAGGGAGGTGTTGTGGAGGTCCGTTACCCAGGAATAAAGCCTCTTTCCTGGGGTAACATGCACTTGAAGTGGCTGTAATGAGATGCGGATTTGTTACTTTAGCCTCTGTGGAGGTATTTCTCCGGGCTTTTCTTACTTTTCCTTGCTGCTTTCAGTGCATACACTGCGGGTAGGTGCAGGGAGGTGTTGTGCAGGTACTTAGCCCAGGAAAGGTGCCCCTTTTCGGGGTAACATGTACTAACCCTATGGCTTACGGCCATACCTCTCTGATGCGCCCGATCTCGTCTGATCTCGGAAGCTAAGCACAGTCGGGCCTGGTTAGTACTTGAATGGGAGACTGCCTGGGAATACCAGGTGCTGTAAGCTTTTGCTTAATGACAGGGGTGCTTCATGGAAGCCTCTCATCCGCCTCAAGGAGGCTGTAAATGGGACAGACAGGTGTCATGTGTGCCTGCTTAAGCTGGTGCTTAATGACAGGGGTGCTTCATGGAAGCCTCTCATCCGCCTCAAGGAGGCTGCAAATCGGACAGACAGGTGTCATGTGTGCCTGCTTACAGACAGGTGTCATGTGTGCCTGCTTAAGCTGGTGCTTAATGACAGGGGTGCTTCATGCAAGCCTCTCATCCGCCTCAAGGAGGCTGTAAATCGGACAGACAGGTGTCATGTGTGCCTGCTTAAGCTGGTGCTTAATGACAGGGGTGCTTCATGCAAGCATCTCATCCGCCTCAAGGAGGCTGCAAATCGGACAGACAGGTGTCATGTGTGCCTGCTTAAGCTGGTGCTTAATGACAGGGGTGCTTCATGCAAGCCTCTCATCCGCCTCAAGGAGGCTGTAAATCGGACAGACAGGTGTCATGTGTGCCTGCTTACAGACAGGTGTCATGTGTGCCTGCCTAAGCTGGTGCTTAATGACAGGGGTGCTTCATGCAAGCCTCTCATCCGCCTCAAGGAGGCTGTAAATCGGACAGACAGGTGTCATGTGTGCCTGCTTACAGACAGGTGTCATGTGTGCCTGCCTAAGCTGGTGCTTAATGACAGGGGTGCTTCATGCAAGCCTCTCATCCGCCTCAAGGAGGCTGCAAATCGGACAGACAGGTGTCATGTGTGCCTGCTTAAGCTGGTGCTTAATGACAGGGGTGCTTCATGCAAGCCTCTCATCCGCCTCAAGGAGGCTGTAAATCGGACAGACAGGTGTCATGTGTGCCTGCCTAAGCTGGTGCTTAATGACAGGGGTGCTTCATGGAAGCCTCTCATCCGCCTCAAGGAGGCTGCAAATCGGACAGACAGGTGTCATGTGTGCCTGCTTACAGACAGGTGTCATGTGTGCCTGCCTAAGCTGGTGCTTAATGACAGGGGTGCAGGTGTCATGTGTGCCTGCCTAAGCTGGTGCTTAATGACAGGGGTGCAGGTGTCATGTGTGCCTGCCTAAGCTGGTGCTTAATGACAGGGGTGCAGGTGTCATGTGTGCCTGCCTAAGCTGGTGCTTAATGACAGGGGTGCAGGTGTCATGTGTGCCTGCCTAAGCTGGTGCTTAATGACAGGGGTGCAGGTGTCATGCTGGCCTGCCTAAGCTGGTGCTTAATGACAGGGGTGCAGGTGTCATGTGTGCCTGCCTAAGCTGGTGCTTAATGACAGGGGTGCAGGTGTCATGTGTGCCTGCCTAAGCTGGTGCTTAATGACAGGGGTGCAGGTGTCATGCTGGCCTGCCTAAGCTGGTGCTTAATGACAGGGGTGCAGGTGTCATGTGTGCCTGCCTAAGCTGGTGCTTAATGACAGGGGTGCAGGTGTCATGTGTGCCTGCCTAAGCTGGTGCTTAATGACAGGGGTGCAGGTGTCATGTGTGCCTGCCTAAGCTGGTGCTTAATGACAGGGGTGCAGGTGTCATGCTGGCCTGCCTAAGCTGGTGCTTAATGACAGAGGTGCAGGTGTCATGTGTGCCTGCCTAAGCTGGTGCTTAATGACAGGGGTGCAGGTGTCATGTGTGCCTGCCTAAGCTGGTGCTTAATGACAGGGGTGCAGGTGTCATGTGTGCCTGCCTAAGCTGGTGCTTAATGACAGGGGTGCTTCATGCAAGCCTCTCATCCGCCTCAAGGAGGCTGCAAATCGGACAGACAGGTGTCATGTGTGCCTGCCTAAGCTGGTGCTTAATGACAGGGGTGCTTCATGCAAGCCTCTCATCCGCCTCAAGGAGGCTGTAAATCGGACAGACAGGTGTCATGTGTGCCTGCTTAAGCTGGTGCTTAATGACAGGGGTGCTTCATGCAAGCCTCTCATCCGCCTCAAGGAGGCTGCAAATCGGACAGACAGGTGTCATGTGTGCCTGCTTAAGCTGGTGCTTAATGACAGGGGTGCTTCATGGAAGCCTCTCATCCGCCTCAAGGAGGCTGCAAATCGGACAGACAGGTGTCATGTGTGCCTGCCTAAGCTGGTGCTTAATGACAGGGGTGCTTCATGCAAGCCTCTCATCCGCCTCAAGGAGGCTGTAAATCGGACAGACAGGTGTCATGTGTGCCTGCCTAAGCTGGTGCTTAATGACAGGGGTGCTTCATGGAAGCCTCTCATCCGCCTCAAGGAGGCTGCAAATCGGACAGACAGGTGTCATGTGTGCCTGCTTACAGACAGGTGTCATGTGTGCCTGCCTAAGCTGGTGCTTAATGACAGGGGTGCTTCATGCAAGCCTCTCATCCGCCTCAAGGAGGCTGTAAATCGGACAGACAGGTGTCATGTGTGCCTGCCTAAGCTGGTGCTTAATGACAGGGGTGCTTCATGCAAGCCTCTCATCCGCCTCAAGGAGGCTGCAAATCGGACAGACAGGTGTCATGTGTGCCTGCTTAAGCTGGTGCTTAATGACAGGGGTGCTTCATGCAAGCCTCTCATCCGCCTCAAGGAGGCTGTAAATCGGACAGACAGGTGTCATGTGTGCCTGCTTACAGACAGGTGTCATGTGTGCCTGCCTAAGCTGGTGCTTAATGACAGGGGTGCTTCATGCAAGCCTCTCATCCGCCTCAAGGAGGCTGTAAATCGGACAGACAGGTGTCATGTGTGCCTGCTTACAGACAGGTGTCATGTGTGCCTGCCTAAGCTGGTGCTTAATGACAGGGGTGCTTCATGCAAGCCTCTCATCCGCCTCAAGGAGGCTGTAAATCGGACAGACAGGTGTCATGTGTGCCTGCTTACAGACAGGTGTCATGTGTGCCTGCCTAAGCTGGTGCTTAATGACAGGGGTGCTTCATGCAAGCCTCTCATCCGCCTCAAGGAGGCTGCAAATCGGACAGACAGGTGTCATGTGTGCCTGCTTAAGCTGGTGCTTAATGACAGGGGTGCTTCATGCAAGCCTCTCATCCGCCTCAAGGAGGCTGTAAATCGGACAGACAGGTGTCATGTGTGCCTGCTTAAGCTGGTGCTTAATGACAGGGGTGCTTCATGCAAGCCTCTCATCCGCCTCAAGGAGGCTGTAAATCGGACAGACAGGTGTCATGTGTGCCTGCTTACAGACAGGTGTCATGTGTGCCTGCCTAAGCTGGTGCTTAATGACAGGGGTGCTTCATGCAAGCCTCTCATCCGCCTCAAGGAGGCTGCAAATCGGACAGACAGGTGTCATGTGTGCCTGCCTAAGCTGGTGCTTAATGACAGGGGTGCTTCATGGAAGCCTCTCATCCGCCTCAAGGAGGCTGCAAATCGGACAGACAGGTGTCATGTGTGCCTGCTTACAGACAGGTGTCATGTGTGCCTGCCTAAGCTGGTGCTTAATGACAGGGGTGCTTCATGCAAGCCTCTCATCCGCCTCAAGGAGGCTGCAAATCGGACAGACAGGTGTCATGTGTGCCTGCTTACAGACAGGTGTCATGTGTGCCTGCCTAAGCTGGTGCTTAATGACAGGGGTGCTTCATGCAAGCCTCTCATCCGCCTCAAGGAGGCTGTAAATCGGACAGACAGGTGTCATGTGTGCCTGCCTAAGCTGGTGCTTAATGACAGGGGTGCTTCATGCAAGCCTCTCATCCGCCTCAAGGAGGCTGTAAATCGGACAGACAGGTGTCATGTGTGCCTGCTTACAGACAGGTGTCATGTGTGCCTGCCTAAGCTGGTGCTTAATGACAGGGGTGCTTCATGCAAGCCTCTCATCCGCCTCAAGGAGGCTGTAAATCGGACAGACAGGTGTCATGTGTGCCTGCTTACAGACAGGTGTCATGTGTGCCTGCCTAAGCTGGTGCTTAATGACAGGGGTGCTTCATGCAAGCCTCTCATCCGCCTCAAGGAGGCTGTAAATCGGACAGACAGGTGTCATGTGTGCCTGCTTACAGACAGGTGTCATGTGTGCCTGCCTAAGCTGGTGCTTAATGACAGGGGTGCTTCATGCAAGCCTCTCATCCGCCTCAAGGAGGCTGTAAATCGGACAGACAGGTGTCATGTGTGCCTGCTTACAGACAGGTGTCATGTGTGCCTGCCTAAGCTGGTGCTTAATGACAGGGGTGCTTCATGCAAGCCTCTCATCCGCCTCAAGGAGGCTGTAAATCGGACAGACAGGTGTCATGTGTGCCTGCTTACAGACAGGTGTCATGTGTGCCTGCCTAAGCTGGTGCTTAATGACAGGGGTGCTTCATGCAAGCCTCTCATCCGCCTCAAGGAGGCTGTAAATCGGACAGACAGGTGTCATGTGTGCCTGCTTACAGACAGGTGTCATGTGTGCCTGCCTAAGCTGGTGCTTAATGACAGGGGTGCTTCATGCAAGCCTCTCATCCGCCTCAAGGAGGCTGTAAATTGGACAGACAGGTGTCATGTGTGCCTGCTTACAGACAGGTGTCATGTGTGCCTGCCTAAGCTGGTGCTTAATGACAGGGGTGCTTCATGCAAGCCTCTCATCCGCCTCAAGGAGGCTGTAAATCGGACAGACAGGTGTCATGTGTGCCTGCTTACAGACAGGTGTCATGTGTGCCTGCCTAAGCTGGTGCTTAATGACAGGGGTGCTTCATGCAAGCCTCTCATCCGCCTCAAGGAGGCTGTAAATCGGACAGACAGGTGTCATGTGTGCCTGCTTACAGACAGGTGTCATGTGTGCCTGCCTAAGCTGGTGCTTAATGACAGGGGTGCTTCATGCAAGCCTCTCATCCGCCTCAAGGAGGCTGTAAATCGGACAGACAGGTGTCATGTGTGCCTGCTTACAGACAGGTGTCATGTGTGCCTGCCTAAGCTGGTGCTTAATGACAGGGGTGCTTCATGCAAGCCTCTCATCCGCCTCAAGGAGGCTGTAAATCGGACAGACAGGTGTCATGTGTGCCTGCTTACAGACAGGTGTCATGTGTGCCTGCCTAAGCTGGTGCTTAATGACAGGGGTGCTTCATGCAAGCCTCTCATCCGCCTCAAGGAGGCTGTAAATCGGACAGACAGGTGTCATGTGTGCCTGCTTACAGACAGGTGTCATGTGTGCCTGCCTAAGCTGGTGCTTAATGACAGGGGTGCTTCATGCAAGCCTCTCATCCGCCTCAAGGAGGCTGTAAATCGGACAGACAGGTGTCATGTGTGCCTGCTTACAGACAGGTGTCATGTGTGCCTGCCTAAGCTGGTGCTTAATGACAGGGGTGCTTCATGCAAGCCTCTCATCCGCCTCAAGGAGGCTGTAAATCGGACAGACAGGTGTCATGTGTGCCTGCTTACAGACAGGTGTCATGTGTGCCTGCCTAAGCTGGTGCTTAATGACAGGGGTGCTTCATGCAAGCCTCTCATCCGCCTCAAGGAGGCTGTAAATCGGACAGACAGGTGTCATGTGTGCCTGCTTACAGACAGGTGTCATGTGTGCCTGCCTAAGCTGGTGCTTAATGACAGGGGTGCTTCATGCAAGCCTCTCATCCGCCTCAAGGAGGCTGTAAATCGGACAGACAGGTGTCATGTGTGCCTGCTTACAGACAGGTGTCATGTGTGCCTGCCTAAGCTGGTGCTTAATGACAGGGGTGCTTCATGCAAGCCTCTCATCCGCCTCAAGGAGGCTGCAAATCGGATAGACAGGTGTCATGCTGGCCTGCTTAAGCTGGTGCTTAATGACAGGGGTGCTTCCTGGAAGTCTCTCATCCGCCTCAAGGAGGCTGCAAATCGGATAGACAGGTGTCATGCTGGCCTGCTTAAGCTGGTGCTTAATGACAGGGGTGCTTCCTGGAAGTCTCTCATCCGCCTCAAGGAGGCTGCAAATCGGATAGACAGGTGTCATGTGTGCCTGCTTAAGCTGGTGCTTAATGACAGGGGTGCTTCATGGAAGCCTCTCATCCGCCTCAAGGAGGCTGCAAATCGGATAGACAGGTGTCATGTGTGCCTGCTTAAGCTGGTGCTTAATGACAGGGGTGCTTCATGGAAGCCTCTCATCCGCCTCAAGGAGGCTGTAAATCGGACAGACAGGTGTCATGTGTGCCTGCTTAAGCTGGTGCTTAATGACAGGGGTGCTTCATGGAAGCCTCTCATCCGCCTCAAGGAGGCTGCAAATCGGATAGACAGGTGTCATGTGTGCCTGCTTAAGCTGGTGCTTAATGACAGGGGTGCTTCATGGAAGCCTCTCATCCGCCTCAAGGAGGCTGCAAATCGGACAGACAGGTGTCATGCTGGCCTGCTTAAGCTGGTGCTTAATGACAGGGGTGCTTCATGCAAGCCTCTCATCCGCCTCAAGGAGGCTGCAAATCGGACAGACAGGTGTCATGTGTGCCTGCTTAAGCTGGTGCTTAATGACAGGGGTGCTTCATGCAAGCCTCTCATCCGCCTCAAGGAGGCTGTAAATCGGACAGACAGGTGTCATGTGTGCCTGCTTAAGCTGGTGCTTAATGACAGGGGTGCTTCATGCAAGCCTCTCATCCGCCTCAAGGAGGCTGTAAATCGGACAGACAGGTGTCATGTGTGCCTGCTTACAGACAGGTGTCATGTGTGCCTGCCTAAGCTGGTGCTTAATGACAGGGGTGCTTCATGCAAGCCTCTCATCCGCCTCAAGGAGGCTGCAAATCGGACAGACAGGTGTCATGTGTGCCTGCCTAAGCTGGTGCTTAATGACAGGGGTGCTTCATGCAAGCCTCTCATCCGCCTCAAGGAGGCTGCAAATCGGACAGACAGGTGTCATGTGTGCCTGCCTAAGCTGGTGCTTAATGACAGGGGTGCTTCATGCAAGCCTCTCATCCGCCTCAAGGAGGCTGTAAATCGGACAGACAGGTGTCATGTGTGCCTGCTTAAGCTGGTGCTTAATGACAGGGGTGCTTCATGCAAGCCTCTCATCCGCCTCAAGGAGGCTGCAAATCGGACAGACAGGTGTCATGTGTGCCTGCTTAAGCTGGTGCTTAATGACAGGGGTGCTTCATGGAAGCCTCTCATCCGCCTCAAGGAGGCTGCAAATCGGACAGACAGGTGTCATGTGTGCCTGCCTAAGCTGGTGCTTAATGACAGGGGTGCTTCATGCAAGCCTCTCATCCGCCTCAAGGAGGCTGTAAATCGGACAGACAGGTGTCATGTGTGCCTGCCTAAGCTGGTGCTTAATGACAGGGGTGCTTCATGGAAGCCTCTCATCCGCCTCAAGGAGGCTGCAAATCGGACAGACAGGTGTCATGTGTGCCTGCTTACAGACAGGTGTCATGTGTGCCTGCCTAAGCTGGTGCTTAATGACAGGGGTGCTTCATGCAAGCCTCTCATCCGCCTCAAGGAGGCTGTAAATCGGACAGACAGGTGTCATGTGTGCCTGCCTAAGCTGGTGCTTAATGACAGGGGTGCTTCATGCAAGCCTCTCATCCGCCTCAAGGAGGCTGTAAATCGGACAGACAGGTGTCATGTGTGCCTGCTTACAGACAGGTGTCATGTGTGCCTGCCTAAGCTGGTGCTTAATGACAGGGGTGCTTCATGCAAGCCTCTCATCCGCCTCAAGGAGGCTGCAAATCGGACAGACAGGTGTCATGTGTGCCTGCTTAAGCTGGTGCTTAATGACAGGGGTGCTTCATGCAAGCCTCTCATCCGCCTCAAGGAGGCTGCAAATCGGACAGACAGGTGTCATGCTGGCCTGCTTAAGCTGGTGCTTAATGACAGGGGTGCTTCATGCAAGCCTCTCATCCGCCTCAAGGAGGCTGCAAATCGGACAGACAGGTGTCATGTGTGCCTGCTTAAGCTGGTGCTTAATGACAGGGGTGCTTCATGCAAGCCTCTCATCCGCCTCAAGGAGGCTGTAAATCGGACAGACAGGTGTCATGTGTGCCTGCTTAAGCTGGTGCTTAATGACAGGGGTGCTTCATGCAAGCCTCTCATCCGCCTCAAGGAGGCTGTAAATCGGACAGACAGGTGTCATGTGTGCCTGCTTACAGACAGGTGTCATGTGTGCCTGCCTAAGCTGGTGCTTAATGACAGGGGTGCTTCATGCAAGCCTCTCATCCGCCTCAAGGAGGCTGCAAATCGGACAGACAGGTGTCATGTGTGCCTGCCTAAGCTGGTGCTTAATGACAGGGGTGCTTCATGGAAGCCTCTCATCCGCCTCAAGGAGGCTGCAAATCGGACAGACAGGTGTCATGTGTGCCTGCTTACAGACAGGTGTCATGTGTGCCTGCCTAAGCTGGTGCTTAATGACAGGGGTGCTTCATGCAAGCCTCTCATCCGCCTCAAGGAGGCTGTAAA
The DNA here is from genome assembly GCA_028022725.1 of Lycodopsis pacificus. Taxonomy (NCBI): domain Eukaryota; kingdom Metazoa; phylum Chordata; class Actinopteri; order Perciformes; family Zoarcidae; genus Lycodopsis; species Lycodopsis pacificus. Next base: position 536,510 of record JAQMIO010000002.1, on the reverse strand, counting down.
TCGGACAGACAGGTGTCATGTGTGCCTGCCTAAGCTGGTGCTTAATGACAGGGGTGCTTCATGCAAGCCTCTCATCCGCCTCAAGGAGGCTGTAAATCGGACAGACAGGTGTCATGTGTGCCTGCTTACAGACAGGTGTCATGTGTGCCTGCCTAAGCTGGTGCTTAATGACAGGGGTGCTTCATGCAAGCCTCTCATCCGCCTCAAGGAGGCTGTAAATCGGACAGACAGGTGTCATGTGTGCCTGCTTACAGACAGGTGTCATGTGTGCCTGCCTAAGCTGGTGCTTAATGACAGGGGTGCTTCATGCAAGCCTCTCATCCGCCTCAAGGAGGCTGTAAATCGGACAGACAGGTGTCATGTGTGCCTGCTTACAGACAGGTGTCATGTGTGCCTGCCTAAGCTGGTGCTTAATGACAGGGGTGCTTTATGCAAGCCTCTCATCCGCCTCAAGGAGGCTGTAAATCGGACAGACAGGTGTCATGTGTGCCTGCTTACAGACAGGTGTCATGTGTGCCTGCCTAAGCTGGTGCTTAATGACAGGGGTGCTTCATGCAAGCCTCTCATCCGCCTCAAGGAGGCTGTAAATCGGACAGACAGGTGTCATGTGTGCCTGCTTACAGACAGGTGTCATGTGTGCCTGCCTAAGCTGGTGCTTAATGACAGGGGTGCTTCATGCAAGCCTCTCATCCGCCTCAAGGAGGCTGTAAATCGGACAGACAGGTGTCATGTGTGCCTGCTTACAGACAGGTGTCATGTGTGCCTGCCTAAGCTGGTGCTTAATGACAGGGGTGCTTCATGCAAGCCTCTCATCCGCCTCAAGGAGGCTGCAAATCGGATAGACAGGTGTCATGCTGGCCTGCTTAAGCTGGTGCTTAATGACAGGGGTGCTTCCTGGAAGTCTCTCATCCGCCTCAAGGAGGCTGCAAATCGGATAGACAGGTGTCATGCTGGCCTGCTTAAGCTGGTGCTTAATGACAGGGGTGCTTCCTGGAAGTCTCTCATCCGCCTCAAGGAGGCTGCAAATCGGATAGACAGGTGTCATGTGTGCCTGCTTAAGCTGGTGCTTAATGACAGGGGTGCTTCATGGAAGCCTCTCATCCGCCTCAAGGAGGCTGCAAATCGGATAGACAGGTGTCATGTGTGCCTGCTTAAGCTGGTGCTTAATGACAGGGGTGCTTCATGGAAGCCTCTCATCCGCCTCAAGGAGGCTGTAAATCGGACAGACAGGTGTCATGTGTGCCTGCTTAAGCTGGTGCTTAATGACAGGGGTGCTTCATGGAAGCCTCTCATCCGCCTCAAGGAGGCTGCAAATCGGATAGACAGGTGTCATGTGTGCCTGCTTAAGCTGGTGCTTAATGACAGGGGTGCTTCATGGAAGCCTCTCATCCGCCTCAAGGAGGCTGTAAATCGGATAGACAGGTGTCATGCTGGCCTGCTTAAGCTGGTGCTTAATGACAGGGGTGCTTCATGGAAGCCTCTCATCCGCCTCAAGGAGGCTGTAAATCGGATAGACAGGTGTCATGTGTGCCTGCCTAAGCTGGTGCTTAATGACAGGGGTGCTTCATGGAAGCCTCTCATCCGCCTCAAGGAGGCTGCAAATCGGACAGACAGGTGTCATGCTGGCCTGCTTAAGCTGGTGCTTAATGACAGGGGTGCTTCATGGAAGCCTCTCATCCGCCTCAAGGAGGCTGCAAATCGGACAGACAGGTGTCATGCTGGCCTGCTTAAGCTGGTGCTTAATGACAGGGGTGCTTCATGGAAGCCTCTCATCCGCCTCAAGGAGGCTGTAAATCGGATAGACAGGTGTCATGTGTGCCTGCTTAAGCTGGTGCTTAATGACAGGGGTGCTTCATGGAAGCCTCTCATCCGCCTCAAGGAGGCTGTAAATCGGATAGACAGGTGTCATGTGTGCCTGCTTAAGCTGGTGCTTAATGACAGGGGTGCTTCATGGAAGCCTCTCATCCGCCTCAAGGAGGCTGTAAATCGGATAGACAGGTGTCATGCTGGCCTGCTTAAGCTGGTGCTTAATGACAGGGGTGCTTCATGGAAGCCTCTCATCCGCCTCAAGGAGGCTGTAAATCGGACAGACAGGTGTCATGTGTGCCTGCTTAAGCTGGTGCTTAATGACAGGGGTGCTTCATGGAAGCCTCTCATCCGCCTCAAGGAGGCTGTAAATCGGATAGACAGGTGTCATGCTGGCCTGCTTAAGCTGGTGCTTAATGACAGGGGTGCTTCCTGGAAGTCTCTCATCCGCCTCAAGGAGGCTGCAAATCGGATAGACAGGTGTCATGCTGGCCTGCTTAAGCTGGTGCTTAATGACAGGGGTGCTTCATGCAAGCCTCTCATCCGCCTCAAGGAGGCTGCAAATCGGACAGACAGGTGTCATGTGTGCCTGCTTACAGACAGGTGTCATGTGTGCCTGCCTAAGCTGGTGCTTAATGACAGGGGTGCTTCATGGAAGCCTCTCATCCGCCTCAAGGAGGCTGCAAATCGGACAGACAGGTGTCATGCTGGCCTGCTTAAGCTGGTGCTTAATGACAGGGGTGCTTCATGCAAGCCTCTCATCCGCCTCAAGGAGGCTGCAAATCGGACAGACAGGTGTCATGTGTGCCTGCTTAAGCTGGTGCTTAATGACAGGGGTGCTTCATGCAAGCCTCTCATCCGCCTCAAGGAGGCTGTAAATCGGACAGACAGGTGTCATGTGTGCCTGCTTAAGCTGGTGCTTAATGACAGGGGTGCTTCATGCAAGCCTCTCATCCGCCTCAAGGAGGCTGTAAATCGGACAGACAGGTGTCATGTGTGCCTGCTTACAGACAGGTGTCATGTGTGCCTGCCTAAGCTGGTGCTTAATGACAGGGGTGCTTCATGCAAGCCTCTCATCCGCCTCAAGGAGGCTGCAAATCGGACAGACAGGTGTCATGTGTGCCTGCTTACAGACAGGTGTCATGTGTGCCTGCCTAAGCTGGTGCTTAATGACAGGGGTGCTTCATGCAAGCCTCTCATCCGCCTCAAGGAGGCTGTAAATCGGACAGACAGGTGTCATGTGTGCCTGCCTAAGCTGGTGCTTAATGACAGGGGTGCTTCATGGAAGCCTCTCATCCGCCTCAAGGAGGCTGCAAATCGGACAGACAGGTGTCATGTGTGCCTGCTTACAGACAGGTGTCATGTGTGCCTGCCTAAGCTGGTGCTTAATGACAGGGGTGCTTCATGCAAGCCTCTCATCCGCCTCAAGGAGGCTGCAAATCGGACAGACAGGTGTCATGTGTGCCTGCTTAAGCTGGTGCTTAATGACAGGGGTGCTTCATGCAAGCCTCTCATCCGCCTCAAGGAGGCTGTAAATCGGACAGACAGGTGTCATGTGTGCCTGCTTACAGACAGGTGTCATGTGTGCCTGCCTAAGCTGGTGCTTCATGACAGGGGTGCTTCATGCAAGCCTCTCATCCGCCTCAAGGAGGCTGTAAATCGGACAGACAGGTGTCATGTGTGCCTGCCTAAGCTGGTGCTTAATGACAGGGGTGCTTCATGGAAGCCTCTCATCCGCCTCAAGGAGGCTGCAAATCGGACAGACAGGTGTCATGTGTGCCTGCTTACAGACAGGTGTCATGTGTGCCTGCCTAAGCTGGTGCTTAATGACAGGGGTGCTTCATGCAAGCCTCTCATCCGCCTCAAGGAGGCTGTAAATCGGACAGACAGGTGTCATGTGTGCCTGCCTAAGCTGGTGCTTAATGACAGGGGTGCTTCATGCAAGCCTCTCATCCGCCTCAAGGAGGCTGTAAATCGGACAGACAGGTGTCATGTGTGCCTGCTTACAGACAGGTGTCATGTGTGCCTGCCTAAGCTGGTGCTTAATGACAGGGGTGCTTCATGCAAGCCTCTCATCCGCCTCAAGGAGGCTGTAAATCGGACAGACAGGTGTCATGTGTGCCTGCTTACAGACAGGTGTCATGTGTGCCTGCCTAAGCTGGTGCTTAATGACAGGGGTGCTTCATGCAAGCCTCTCATCCGCCTCAAGGAGGCTGTAAATCGGACAGACAGGTGTCATGTGTGCCTGCTTACAGACAGGTGTCATGTGTGCCTGCCTAAGCTGGTGCTTAATGACAGGGGTGCTTCATGCAAGCCTCTCATCCGCCTCAAGGAGGCTGTAAATCGGACAGACAGGTGTCATGTGTGCCTGCTTACAGACAGGTGTCATGTGTGCCTGCCTAAGCTGGTGCTTAATGACAGGGGTGCTTCATGCAAGCCTCTCATCCGCCTCAAGGAGGCTGTAAATCGGACAGACAGGTGTCATGTGTGCCTGCTTACAGACAGGTGTCATGTGTGCCTGCCTAAGCTGGTGCTTAATGACAGGGGTGCTTCATGCAAGCCTCTCATCCGCCTCAAGGAGGCTGTAAATCGGACAGACAGGTGTCATGTGTGCCTGCTTACAGACAGGTGTCATGTGTGCCTGCCTAAGCTGGTGCTTAATGACAGGGGTGCTTCATGCAAGCCTCTCATCCGCCTCAAGGAGGCTGTAAATCGGACAGACAGGTGTCATGTGTGCCTGCTTACAGACAGGTGTCATGTGTGCCTGCCTAAGCTGGTGCTTAATGACAGGGGTGCTTCATGCAAGCCTCTCATCCGCCTCAAGGAGGCTGTAAATCGGACAGACAGGTGTCATGTGTGCCTGCTTACAGACAGGTGTCATGTGTGCCTGCCTAAGCTGGTGCTTAATGACAGGGGTGCTTCATGCAAGCCTCTCATCCGCCTCAAGGAGGCTGTAAATCGGACAGACAGGTGTCATGTGTGCCTGCTTACAGACAGGTGTCATGTGTGCCTGCCTAAGCTGGTGCTTAATGACAGGGGTGCTTCATGCAAGCCTCTCATCCGCCTCAAGGAGGCTGTAAATCGGACAGACAGGTGTCATGTGTGCCTGCTTACAGACAGGTGTCATGTGTGCCTGCCTAAGCTGGTGCTTAATGACAGGGGTGCTTCATGCAAGCCTCTCATCCGCCTCAAGGAGGCTGTAAATCGGACAGACAGGTGTCATGTGTGCCTGCTTACAGACAGGTGTCATGTGTGCCTGCCTAAGCTGGTGCTTAATGACAGGGGTGCTTCATGCAAGCCTCTCATCCGCCTCAAGGAGGCTGTAAATCGGACAGACAGGTGTCATGTGTGCCTGCTTACAGACAGGTGTCATGTGTGCCTGCCTAAGCTGGTGCTTAATGACAGGGGTGCTTCATGCAAGCCTCTCATCCGCCTCAAGGAGGCTGCAAATCGGATAGACAGGTGTCATGCTGGCCTGCTTAAGCTGGTGCTTAATGACAGGGGTGCTTCCTGGAAGTCTCTCATCCGCCTCAAGGAGGCTGCAAATCGGATAGACAGGTGTCATGCTGGCCTGCTTAAGCTGGTGCTTAATGACAGGGGTGCTTCATGGAAGCCTCTCATCCGCCTCAAGGAGGCTGCAAATCGGATAGACAGGTGTCATGTGTGCCTGCTTAAGCTGGTGCTTAATGACAGGGGTGCTTCATGGAAGCCTCTCATCCGCCTCAAGGAGGCTGTAAATCGGACAGACAGGTGTCATGTGTGCCTGCTTAAGCTGGTGCTTAATGACAGGGGTGCTTCATGGAAGCCTCTCATCCGCCTCAAGGAGGCTGCAAATCGGATAGACAGGTGTCATGTGTGCCTGCTTAAGCTGGTGCTTAATGACAGGGGTGCTTCATGGAAGCCTCTCATCCGCCTCAAGGAGGCTGCAAATCGGACAGACAGGTGTCATGCTGGCCTGCTTAAGCTGGTGCTTAATGACAGGGGTGCTTCATGCAAGCCTCTCATCCGCCTCAAGGAGGCTGCAAATCGGACAGACAGGTGTCATGTGTGCCTGCTTAAGCTGGTGCTTAATGACAGGGGTGCTTCATGCAAGCCTCTCATCCGCCTCAAGGAGGCTGTAAATCGGACAGACAGGTGTCATGTGTGCCTGCTTAAGCTGGTGCTTAATGACAGGGGTGCTTCATGCAAGCCTCTCATCCGCCTCAAGGAGGCTGTAAATCGGACAGACAGGTGTCATGTGTGCCTGCTTACAGACAGGTGTCATGTGTGCCTGCCTAAGCTGGTGCTTAATGACAGGGGTGCTTCATGCAAGCCTCTCATCCGCCTCAAGGAGGCTGCAAATCGGACAGACAGGTGTCATGTGTGCCTGCCTAAGCTGGTGCTTAATGACAGGGGTGCAGGTGTCATGCTGGCCTGCCTAAGCTGGTGCTTAATGACAGGGGTGCAGGTGTCATGTGTGCCTGCCTAAGCTGGTGCTTAATGACAGGGGTGCAGGTGTCATGTGTGCCTGCCTAAGCTGGTGCTTAATGACAGGGGTGCAGGTGTCATGTGTGCCTGCCTAAGCTGGTGCTTAATGACAGGGGTGCAGGTGTCATGCTGGCCTGCCTAAGCTGGTGCTTAATGACAGAGGTGCAGGTGTCATGTGTGCCTGCCTAAGCTGGTGCTTAATGACAGGGGTGCAGGTGTCATGTGTGCCTGCCTAAGCTGGTGCTTAATGACAGGGGTGCAGGTGTCATGTGTGCCTGCCTAAGCTGGTGCTTAATGACAGGGGTGCTTCATGCAAGCCTCTCATCCGCCTCAAGGAGGCTGCAAATCGGACAGACAGGTGTCATGTGTGCCTGCCTAAGCTGGTGCTTAATGACAGGGGTGCTTCATGCAAGCCTCTCATCCGCCTCAAGGAGGCTGTAAATCGGACAGACAGGTGTCATGTGTGCCTGCTTAAGCTGGTGCTTAATGACAGGGGTGCTTCATGCAAGCCTCTCATCCGCCTCAAGGAGGCTGCAAATCGGACAGACAGGTGTCATGTGTGCCTGCTTAAGCTGGTGCTTAATGACAGGGGTGCTTCATGGAAGCCTCTCATCCGCCTCAAGGAGGCTGCAAATCGGACAGACAGGTGTCATGTGTGCCTGCCTAAGCTGGTGCTTAATGACAGGGGTGCTTCATGCAAGCCTCTCATCCGCCTCAAGGAGGCTGTAAATCGGACAGACAGGTGTCATGTGTGCCTGCCTAAGCTGGTGCTTAATGACAGGGGTGCTTCATGGAAGCCTCTCATCCGCCTCAAGGAGGCTGCAAATCGGACAGACAGGTGTCATGTGTGCCTGCTTACAGACAGGTGTCATGTGTGCCTGCCTAAGCTGGTGCTTAATGACAGGGGTGCTTCATGCAAGCCTCTCATCCGCCTCAAGGAGGCTGTAAATCGGACAGACAGGTGTCATGTGTGCCTGCTTACAGACAGGTGTCATGTGTGCCTGCCTAAGCTGGTGCTTAATGACAGGGGTGCTTCATGCAAGCCTCTCATCCGCCTCAAGGAGGCTGTAAATCGGACAGACAGGTGTCATGTGTGCCTGCTTACAGACAGGTGTCATGTGTGCCTGCCTAAGCTGGTGCTTAATGACAGGGGTGCTTCATGCAAGCCTCTCATCCGCCTCAAGGAGGCTGCAAATCGGACAGACAGGTGTCATGTGTGCCTGCTTAAGCTGGTGCTTAATGACAGGGGTGCTTCATGCAAGCCTCTCATCCGCCTCAAGGAGGCTGTAAATCGGACAGACAGGTGTCATGTGTGCCTGCTTAAGCTGGTGCTTAATGACAGGGGTGCTTCATGCAAGCCTCTCATCCGCCTCAAGGAGGCTGTAAATCGGACAGACAGGTGTCATGTGTGCCTGCTTACAGACAGGTGTCATGTGTGCCTGCCTAAGCTGGTGCTTAATGACAGGGGTGCTTCATGCAAGCCTCTCATCCGCCTCAAGGAGGCTGCAAATCGGACAGACAGGTGTCATGTGTGCCTGCCTAAGCTGGTGCTTAATGACAGGGGTGCTTCATGGAAGCCTCTCATCCGCCTCAAGGAGGCTGCAAATCGGACAGACAGGTGTCATGTGTGCCTGCTTACAGACAGGTGTCATGTGTGCCTGCCTAAGCTGGTGCTTAATGACAGGGGTGCTTCATGCAAGCCTCTCATCCGCCTCAAGGAGGCTGCAAATCGGACAGACAGGTGTCATGTGTGCCTGCTTACAGACAGGTGTCATGTGTGCCTGCCTAAGCTGGTGCTTAATGACAGGGGTGCTTCATGCAAGCCTCTCATCCGCCTCAAGGAGGCTGTAAATCGGACAGACAGGTGTCATGTGTGCCTGCCTAAGCTGGTGCTTAATGACAGGGGTGCTTCATGCAAGCCTCTCATCCGCCTCAAGGAGGCTGTAAATCGGACAGACAGGTGTCATGTGTGCCTGCTTACAGACAGGTGTCATGTGTGCCTGCCTAAGCTGGTGCTTAATGACAGGGGTGCTTCATGCAAGCCTCTCATCCGCCTCAAGGAGGCTGTAAATCGGACAGACAGGTGTCATGTGTGCCTGCTTACAGACAGGTGTCATGTGTGCCTGCCTAAGCTGGTGCTTAATGACAGGGGTGCTTCATGCAAGCCTCTCATCCGCCTCAAGGAGGCTGTAAATCGGACAGACAGGTGTCATGTGTGCCTGCTTACAGACAGGTGTCATGTGTGCCTGCCTAAGCTGGTGCTTAATGACAGGGGTGCTTCATGCAAGCCTCTCATCCGCCTCAAGGAGGCTGTAAATCGGACAGACAGGTGTCATGTGTGCCTGCTTACAGACAGGTGTCATGTGTGCCTGCCTAAGCTGGTGCTTAATGACAGGGGTGCTTCATGCAAGCCTCTCATCCGCCTCAAGGAGGCTGTAAATCGGACAGACAGGTGTCATGTGTGCCTGCTTACAGACAGGTGTCATGTGTGCCTGCCTAAGCTGGTGCTTAATGACAGGGGTGCTTCATGCAAGCCTCTCATCCGCCTCAAGGAGGCTGTAAATCGGACAGACAGGTGTCATGTGTGCCTGCTTACAGACAGGTGTCATGTGTGCCTGCCTAAGCTGGTGCTTAATGACAGGGGTGCTTCATGCAAGCCTCTCATCCGCCTCAAGGAGGCTGTAAATTGGACAGACAGGTGTCATGTGTGCCTGCTTACAGACAGGTGTCATGTGTGCCTGCCTAAGCTGGTGCTTAATGACAGGGGTGCTTCATGCAAGCCTCTCATCCGCCTCAAGGAGGCTGTAAATCGGACAGACAGGTGTCATGTGTGCCTGCTTACAGACAGGTGTCATGTGTGCCTGCCTAAGCTGGTGCTTAATGACAGGGGTGCTTCATGCAAGCCTCTCATCCGCCTCAAGGAGGCTGTAAATCGGACAGACAGGTGTCATGTGTGCCTGCTTACAGACAGGTGTCATGTGTGCCTGCCTAAGCTGGTGCTTAATGACAGGGGTGCTTCATGCAAGCCTCTCATCCGCCTCAAGGAGGCTGTAAATCGGACAGACAGGTGTCATGTGTGCCTGCTTACAGACAGGTGTCATGTGTGCCTGCCTAAGCTGGTGCTTAATGACAGGGGTGCTTCATGCAAGCCTCTCATCCGCCTCAAGGAGGCTGTAAATCGGACAGACAGGTGTCATGTGTGCCTGCTTACAGACAGGTGTCATGTGTGCCTGCCTAAGCTGGTGCTTAATGACAGGGGTGCTTCATGCAAGCCTCTCATCCGCCTCAAGGAGGCTGTAAATCGGACAGACAGGTGTCATGTGTGCCTGCTTACAGACAGGTGTCATGTGTGCCTGCCTAAGCTGGTGCTTAATGACAGGGGTGCTTCATGCAAGCCTCTCATCCGCCTCAAGGAGGCTGTAAATCGGACAGACAGGTGTCATGTGTGCCTGCTTACAGACAGGTGTCATGTGTGCCTGCCTAAGCTGGTGCTTAATGACAGGGGTGCTTCATGCAAGCCTCTCATCCGCCTCAAGGAGGCTGTAAATCGGACAGACAGGTGTCATGTGTGCCTGCTTACAGACAGGTGTCATGTGTGCCTGCCTAAGCTGGTGCTTAATGACAGGGGTGCTTCATGCAAGCCTCTCATCCGCCTCAAGGAGGCTGTAAATCGGACAGACAGGTGTCATGTGTGCCTGCTTACAGACAGGTGTCATGTGTGCCTGCCTAAGCTGGTGCTTAATGACAGGGGTGCTTCATGCAAGCCTCTCATCCGCCTCAAGGAGGCTGTAAATCGGACAGACAGGTGTCATGTGTGCCTGCTTACAGACAGGTGTCATGTGTGCCTGCCTAAGCTGGTGCTTAATGACAGGGGTGCTTCATGCAAGCCTCTCATCCGCCTCAAGGAGGCTGCAAATCGGATAGACAGGTGTCATGCTGGCCTGCTTAAGCTGGTGCTTAATGACAGGGGTGCTTCCTGGAAGTCTCTCATCCGCCTCAAGGAGGCTGCAAATCGGATAGACAGGTGTCATGCTGGCCTGCTTAAGCTGGTGCTTAATGACAGGGGTGCTTCCTGGAAGTCTCTCATCCGCCTCAAGGAGGCTGCAAATCGGATAGACAGGTGTCATGTGTGCCTGCTTAAGCTGGTGCTTAATGACAGGGGTGCTTCATGGAAGCCTCTCATCCGCCTCAAGGAGGCTGCAAATCGGATAGACAGGTGTCATGTGTGCCTGCTTAAGCTGGTGCTTAATGACAGGGGTGCTTCATGGAAGCCTCTCATCCGCCTCAAGGAGGCTGTAAATCGGACAGACAGGTGTCATGTGTGCCTGCTTAAGCTGGTGCTTAATGACAGGGGTGCTTCATGGAAGCCTCTCATCCGCCTCAAGGAGGCTGCAAATCGGATAGACAGGTGTCATGTGTGCCTGCTTAAGCTGGTGCTTAATGACAGGGGTGCTTCATGGAAGCCTCTCATCCGCCTCAAGGAGGCTGCAAATCGGACAGACAGGTGTCATGCTGGCCTGCTTAAGCTGGTGCTTAATGACAGGGGTGCTTCATGCAAGCCTCTCATCCGCCTCAAGGAGGCTGCAAATCGGACAGACAGGTGTCATGTGTGCCTGCTTAAGCTGGTGCTTAATGACAGGGGTGCTTCATGCAAGCCTCTCATCCGCCTCAAGGAGGCTGTAAATCGGACAGACAGGTGTCATGTGTGCCTGCTTAAGCTGGTGCTTAATGACAGGGGTGCTTCATGCAAGCCTCTCATCCGCCTCAAGGAGGCTGTAAATCGGACAGACAGGTGTCATGTGTGCCTGCTTACAGACAGGTGTCATGTGTGCCTGCCTAAGCTGGTGCTTAATGACAGGGGTGCTTCATGCAAGCCTCTCATCCGCCTCAAGGAGGCTGCAAATCGGACAGACAGGTGTCATGTGTGCCTGCCTAAGCTGGTGCTTAATGACAGGGGTGCTTCATGCAAGCCTCTCATCCGCCTCAAGGAGGCTGCAAATCGGACAGACAGGTGTCATGTGTGCCTGCCTAAGCTGGTGCTTAATGACAGGGGTGCTTCATGCAAGCCTCTCATCCGCCTCAAGGAGGCTGTAAATCGGACAGACAGGTGTCATGTGTGCCTGCTTAAGCTGGTGCTTAATGACAGGGGTGCTTCATGCAAGCCTCTCATCCGCCTCAAGGAGGCTGCAAATCGGACAGACAGGTGTCATGTGTGCCTGCTTAAGCTGGTGCTTAATGACAGGGGTGCTTCATGGAAGCCTCTCATCCGCCTCAAGGAGGCTGCAAATCGGACAGACAGGTGTCATGTGTGCCTGCCTAAGCTGGTGCTTAATGACAGGGGTGCTTCATGCAAGCCTCTCATCCGCCTCAAGGAGGCTGTAAATCGGACAGACAGGTGTCATGTGTGCCTGCCTAAGCTGGTGCTTAATGACAGGGGTGCTTCATGGAAGCCTCTCATCCGCCTCAAGGAGGCTGCAAATCGGACAGACAGGTGTCATGTGTGCCTGCTTACAGACAGGTGTCATGTGTGCCTGCCTAAGCTGGTGCTTAATGACAGGGGTGCTTCATGCAAGCCTCTCATCCGCCTCAAGGAGGCTGTAAATCGGACAGACAGGTGTCATGTGTGCCTGCCTAAGCTGGTGCTTAATGACAGGGGTGCTTCATGCAAGCCTCTCATCCGCCTCAAGGAGGCTGTAAATCGGACAGACAGGTGTCATGTGTGCCTGCTTACAGACAGGTGTCATGTGTGCCTGCCTAAGCTGGTGCTTAATGACAGGGGTGCTTCATGCAAGCCTCTCATCCGCCTCAAGGAGGCTGCAAATCGGACAGACAGGTGTCATGTGTGCCTGCTTAAGCTGGTGCTTAATGACAGGGGTGCTTCATGCAAGCCTCTCATCCGCCTCAAGGAGGCTGCAAATCGGACAGACAGGTGTCATGCTGGCCTGCTTAAGCTGGTGCTTAATGACAGGGGTGCTTCATGCAAGCCTCTCATCCGCCTCAAGGAGGCTGCAAATCGGACAGACAGGTGTCATGTGTGCCTGCTTAAGCTGGTGCTTAATGACAGGGGTGCTTCATGCAAGCCTCTCATCCGCCTCAAGGAGGCTGTAAATCGGACAGACAGGTGTCATGTGTGCCTGCTTAAGCTGGTGCTTAATGACAGGGGTGCTTCATGCAAGCCTCTCATCCGCCTCAAGGAGGCTGTAAATCGGACAGACAGGTGTCATGTGTGCCTGCTTACAGACAGGTGTCATGTGTGCCTGCCTAAGCTGGTGCTTAATGACAGGGGTGCTTCATGCAAGCCTCTCATCCGCCTCAAGGAGGCTGCAAATCGGACAGACAGGTGTCATGTGTGCCTGCCTAAGCTGGTGCTTAATGACAGGGGTGCTTCATGGAAGCCTCTCATCCGCCTCAAGGAGGCTGCAAATCGGACAGACAGGTGTCATGTGTGCCTGCTTACAGACAGGTGTCATGTGTGCCTGCCTAAGCTGGTGCTTAATGACAGGGGTGCTTCATGCAAGCCTCTCATCCGCCTCAAGGAGGCTGTAAATCGGACAGACAGGTGTCATGTGTGCCTGCCTAAGCTGGTGCTTAATGACAGGGGTGCTTCATGCAAGCCTCTCATCCGCCTCAAGGAGGCTGTAAATCGGACAGACAGGTGTCATGTGTGCCTGCTTACAGACAGGTGTCATGTGTGCCTGCCTAAGCTGGTGCTTAATGACAGGGGTGCTTCATGCAAGCCTCTCATCCGCCTCAAGGAGGCTGTAAATCGGACAGACAGGTGTCATGTGTGCCTGCTTACAGACAGGTGTCATGTGTGCCTGCCTAAGCTGGTGCTTAATGACAGGGGTGCTTCATGCAAGCCTCTCATCCGCCTCAAGGAGGCTGTAAATCGGACAGACAGGTGTCATGTGTGCCTGCTTACAGACAGGTGTCATGTGTGCCTGCCTAAGCTGGTGCTTAATGACAGGGGTGCTTTATGCAAGCCTCTCATCCGCCTCAAGGAGGCTGTAAATCGGACAGACAGGTGTCATGTGTGCCTGCTTACAGACAGGTGTCATGTGTGCCTGCCTAAGCTGGTGCTTAATGACAGGGGTGCTTCATGCAAGCCTCTCATCCGCCTCAAGGAGGCTGTAAATCGGACAGACAGGTGTCATGTGTGCCTGCTTACAGACAGGTGTCATGTGTGCCTGCCTAAGCTGGTGCTTAATGACAGGGGTGCTTCATGCAAGCCTCTCATCCGCCTCAAGGAGGCTGTAAATCGGACAGACAGGTGTCATGTGTGCCTGCTTACAGACAGGTGTCATGTGTGCCTGCCTAAGCTGGTGCTTAATGACAGGGGTGCTTCATGCAAGCCTCTCATCCGCCTCAAGGAGGCTGCAAATCGGATAGACAGGTGTCATGCTGGCCTGCTTAAGCTGGTGCTTAATGACAGGGGTGCTTCCTGGAAGTCTCTCATCCGCCTCAAGGAGGCTGCAAATCGGATAGACAGGTGTCATGCTGGCCTGCTTAAGCTGGTGCTTAATGACAGGGGTGCTTCCTGGAAGTCTCTCATCCGCCTCAAGGAGGCTGCAAATCGGATAGACAGGTGTCATGTGTGCCTGCTTAAGCTGGTGCTTAATGACAGGGGTGCTTCATGGAAGCCTCTCATCCGCCTCAAGGAGGCTGCAAATCGGATAGACAGGTGTCATGTGTGCCTGCTTAAGCTGGTGCTTAATGACAGGGGTGCTTCATGGAAGCCTCTCATCCGCCTCAAGGAGGCTGTAAATCGGACAGACAGGTGTCATGTGTGCCTGCTTAAGCTGGTGCTTAATGACAGGGGTGCTTCATGGAAGCCTCTCATCCGCCTCAAGGAGGCTGCAAATCGGATAGACAGGTGTCATGTGTGCCTGCTTAAGCTGGTGCTTAATGACAGGGGTGCTTCATGGAAGCCTCTCATCCGCCTCAAGGAGGCTGTAAATCGGATAGACAGGTGTCATGCTGGCCTGCTTAAGCTGGTGCTTAATGACAGGGGTGCTTCATGGAAGCCTCTCATCCGCCTCAAGGAGGCTGTAAATCGGATAGACAGGTGTCATGTGTGCCTGCCTAAGCTGGTGCTTAATGACAGGGGTGCTTCATGGAAGCCTCTCATCCGCCTCAAGGAGGCTGCAAATCGGACAGACAGGTGTCATGCTGGCCTGCTTAAGCTGGTGCTTAATGACAGGGGTGCTTCATGGAAGCCTCTCATCCGCCTCAAGGAGGCTGCAAATCGGACAGACAGGTGTCATGCTGGCCTGCTTAAGCTGGTGCTTAATGACAGGGGTGCTTCATGGAAGCCTCTCATCCGCCTCAAGGAGGCTGTAAATCGGATAGACAGGTGTCATGTGTGCCTGCTTAAGCTGGTGCTTAATGACAGGGGTGCTTCATGGAAGCCTCTCATCCGCCTCAAGGAGGCTGTAAATCGGATAGACAGGTGTCATGTGTGCCTGCTTAAGCTGGTGCTTAATGACAGGGGTGCTTCATGGAAGCCTCTCATCCGCCTCAAGGAGGCTGTAAATCGGATAGACAGGTGTCATGCTGGCCTGCTTAAGCTGGTGCTTAATGACAGGGGTGCTTCATGGAAGCCTCTCATCCGCCTCAAGGAGGCTGTAAATCGGACAGACAGGTGTCATGTGTGCCTGCTTAAGCTGGTGCTTAATGACAGGGGTGCTTCATGGAAGCCTCTCATCCGCCTCAAGGAGGCTGTAAATCGGATAGACAGGTGTCATGCTGGCCTGCTTAAGCTGGTGCTTAATGACAGGGGTGCTTCCTGGAAGTCTCTCATCCGCCTCAAGGAGGCTGCAAATCGGATAGACAGGTGTCATGCTGGCCTGCTTAAGCTGGTGCTTAATGACAGGGGTGCTTCATGCAAGCCTCTCATCCGCCTCAAGGAGGCTGCAAATCGGACAGACAGGTGTCATGTGTGCCTGCTTACAGACAGGTGTCATGTGTGCCTGCCTAAGCTGGTGCTTAATGACAGGGGTGCTTCATGGAAGCCTCTCATCCGCCTCAAGGAGGCTGCAAATCGGACAGACAGGTGTCATGCTGGCCTGCTTAAGCTGGTGCTTAATGACAGGGGTGCTTCATGCAAGCCTCTCATCCGCCTCAAGGAGGCTGCAAATCGGACAGACAGGTGTCATGTGTGCCTGCTTAAGCTGGTGCTTAATGACAGGGGTGCTTCATGCAAGCCTCTCATCCGCCTCAAGGAGGCTGTAAATCGGACAGACAGGTGTCATGTGTGCCTGCTTAAGCTGGTGCTTAATGACAGGGGTGCTTCATGCAAGCCTCTCATCCGCCTCAAGGAGGCTGTAAATCGGACAGACAGGTGTCATGTGTGCCTGCTTACAGACAGGTGTCATGTGTGCCTGCCTAAGCTGGTGCTTAATGACAGGGGTGCTTCATGCAAGCCTCTCATCCGCCTCAAGGAGGCTGCAAATCGGACAGACAGGTGTCATGTGTGCCTGCTTACAGACAGGTGTCATGTGTGCCTGCCTAAGCTGGTGCTTAATGACAGGGGTGCTTCATGCAAGCCTCTCATCCGCCTCAAGGAGGCTGTAAATCGGACAGACAGGTGTCATGTGTGCCTGCCTAAGCTGGTGCTTAATGACAGGGGTGCTTCATGGAAGCCTCTCATCCGCCTCAAGGAGGCTGCAAATCGGACAGACAGGTGTCATGTGTGCCTGCTTACAGACAGGTGTCATGTGTGCCTGCCTAAGCTGGTGCTTAATGACAGGGGTGCTTCATGCAAGCCTCTCATCCGCCTCAAGGAGGCTGCAAATCGGACAGACAGGTGTCATGTGTGCCTGCTTAAGCTGGTGCTTAATGACAGGGGTGCTTCATGCAAGCCTCTCATCCGCCTCAAGGAGGCTGTAAATCGGACAGACAGGTGTCATGTGTGCCTGCTTACAGACAGGTGTCATGTGTGCCTGCCTAAGCTGGTGCTTCATGACAGGGGTGCTTCATGCAAGCCTCTCATCCGCCTCAAGGAGGCTGTAAATCGGACAGACAGGTGTCATGTGTGCCTGCCTAAGCTGGTGCTTAATGACAGGGGTGCTTCATGGAAGCCTCTCATCCGCCTCAAGGAGGCTGCAAATCGGACAGACAGGTGTCATGTGTGCCTGCTTACAGACAGGTGTCATGTGTGCCTGCCTAAGCTGGTGCTTAATGACAGGGGTGCTTCATGCAAGCCTCTCATCCGCCTCAAGGAGGCTGTAAATCGGACAGACAGGTGTCATGTGTGCCTGCCTAAGCTGGTGCTTAATGACAGGGGTGCTTCATGCAAGCCTCTCATCCGCCTCAAGGAGGCTGTAAATCGGACAGACAGGTGTCATGTGTGCCTGCTTACAGACAGGTGTCATGTGTGCCTGCCTAAGCTGGTGCTTAATGACAGGGGTGCTTCATGCAAGCCTCTCATCCGCCTCAAGGAGGCTGTAAATCGGACAGACAGGTGTCATGTGTGCCTGCTTACAGACAGGTGTCATGTGTGCCTGCCTAAGCTGGTGCTTAATGACAGGGGTGCTTCATGCAAGCCTCTCATCCGCCTCAAGGAGGCTGTAAATCGGACAGACAGGTGTCATGTGTGCCTGCTTACAGACAGGTGTCATGTGTGCCTGCCTAAGCTGGTGCTTAATGACAGGGGTGCTTCATGCAAGCCTCTCATCCGCCTCAAGGAGGCTGTAAATCGGACAGACAGGTGTCATGTGTGCCTGCTTACAGACAGGTGTCATGTGTGCCTGCCTAAGCTGGTGCTTAATGACAGGGGTGCTTCATGCAAGCCTCTCATCCGCCTCAAGGAGGCTGTAAATCGGACAGACAGGTGTCATGTGTGCCTGCTTACAGACAGGTGTCATGTGTGCCTGCCTAAGCTGGTGCTTAATGACAGGGGTGCTTCATGCAAGCCTCTCATCCGCCTCAAGGAGGCTGTAAATCGGACAGACAGGTGTCATGTGTGCCTGCTTACAGACAGGTGTCATGTGTGCCTGCCTAAGCTGGTGCTTAATGACAGGGGTGCTTCATGCAAGCCTCTCATCCGCCTCAAGGAGGCTGTAAATCGGACAGACAGGTGTCATGTGTGCCTGCTTACAGACAGGTGTCATGTGTGCCTGCCTAAGCTGGTGCTTAATGACAGGGGTGCTTCATGCAAGCCTCTCATCCGCCTCAAGGAGGCTGTAAATCGGACAGACAGGTGTCATGTGTGCCTGCTTACAGACAGGTGTCATGTGTGCCTGCCTAAGCTGGTGCTTAATGACAGGGGTGCTTCATGCAAGCCTCTCATCCGCCTCAAGGAGGCTGTAAATCGGACAGACAGGTGTCATGTGTGCCTGCTTACAGACAGGTGTCATGTGTGCCTGCCTAAGCTGGTGCTTAATGACAGGGGTGCTTCATGCAAGCCTCTCATCCGCCTCAAGGAGGCTGTAAATCGGACAGACAGGTGTCATGTGTGCCTGCTTACAGACAGGTGTCATGTGTGCCTGCCTAAGCTGGTGCTTAATGACAGGGGTGCTTCATGCAAGCCTCTCATCCGCCTCAAGGAGGCTGCAAATCGGATAGACAGGTGTCATGCTGGCCTGCTTAAGCTGGTGCTTAATGACAGGGGTGCTTCCTGGAAGTCTCTCATCCGCCTCAAGGAGGCTGCAAATCGGATAGACAGGTGTCATGCTGGCCTGCTTAAGCTGGTGCTTAATGACAGGGGTGCTTCATGGAAGCCTCTCATCCGCCTCAAGGAGGCTGCAAATCGGATAGACAGGTGTCATGTGTGCCTGCTTAAGCTGGTGCTTAATGACAGGGGTGCTTCATGGAAGCCTCTCATCCGCCTCAAGGAGGCTGTAAATCGGACAGACAGGTGTCATGTGTGCCTGCTTAAGCTGGTGCTTAATGACAGGGGTGCTTCATGGAAGCCTCTCATCCGCCTCAAGGAGGCTGCAAATCGGATAGACAGGTGTCATGTGTGCCTGCTTAAGCTGGTGCTTAATGACAGGGGTGCTTCATGGAAGCCTCTCATCCGCCTCAAGGAGGCTGCAAATCGGACAGACAGGTGTCATGCTGGCCTGCTTAAGCTGGTGCTTAATGACAGGGGTGCTTCATGCAAGCCTCTCATCCGCCTCAAGGAGGCTGCAAATCGGACAGACAGGTGTCATGTGTGCCTGCTTAAGCTGGTGCTTAATGACAGGGGTGCTTCATGCAAGCCTCTCATCCGCCTCAAGGAGGCTGTAAATCGGACAGACAGGTGTCATGTGTGCCTGCTTAAGCTGGTGCTTAATGACAGGGGTGCTTCATGCAAGCCTCTCATCCGCCTCAAGGAGGCTGTAAATCGGACAGACAGGTGTCATGTGTGCCTGCTTACAGACAGGTGTCATGTGTGCCTGCCTAAGCTGGTGCTTAATGACAGGGGTGCTTCATGCAAGCCTCTCATCCGCCTCAAGGAGGCTGCAAATCGGACAGACAGGTGTCATGTGTGCCTGCCTAAGCTGGTGCTTAATGACAGGGGTGCAGGTGTCATGCTGGCCTGCCTAAGCTGGTGCTTAATGACAGGGGTGCAGGTGTCATGTGTGCCTGCCTAAGCTGGTGCTTAATGACAGGGGTGCAGGTGTCATGTGTGCCTGCCTAAGCTGGTGCTTAATGACAGGGGTGCAGGTGTCATGTGTGCCTGCCTAAGCTGGTGCTTAATGACAGGGGTGCAGGTGTCATGCTGGCCTGCCTAAGCTGGTGCTTAATGACAGAGGTGCAGGTGTCATGTGTGCCTGCCTAAGCTGGTGCTTAATGACAGGGGTGCAGGTGTCATGTGTGCCTGCCTAAGCTGGTGCTTAATGACAGGGGTGCAGGTGTCATGTGTGCCTGCCTAAGCTGGTGCTTAATGACAGGGGTGCTTCATGCAAGCCTCTCATCCGCCTCAAGGAGGCTGCAAATCGGACAGACAGGTGTCATGTGTGCCTGCCTAAGCTGGTGCTTAATGACAGGGGTGCTTCATGCAAGCCTCTCATCCGCCTCAAGGAGGCTGTAAATCGGACAGACAGGTGTCATGTGTGCCTGCTTAAGCTGGTGCTTAATGACAGGGGTGCTTCATGCAAGCCTCTCATCCGCCTCAAGGAGGCTGCAAATCGGACAGACAGGTGTCATGTGTGCCTGCTTAAGCTGGTGCTTAATGACAGGGGTGCTTCATGGAAGCCTCTCATCCGCCTCAAGGAGGCTGCAAATCGGACAGACAGGTGTCATGTGTGCCTGCCTAAGCTGGTGCTTAATGACAGGGGTGCTTCATGCAAGCCTCTCATCCGCCTCAAGGAGGCTGTAAATCGGACAGACAGGTGTCATGTGTGCCTGCCTAAGCTGGTGCTTAATGACAGGGGTGCTTCATGGAAGCCTCTCATCCGCCTCAAGGAGGCTGCAAATCGGACAGACAGGTGTCATGTGTGCCTGCTTACAGACAGGTGTCATGTGTGCCTGCCTAAGCTGGTGCTTAATGACAGGGGTGCTTCATGCAAGCCTCTCATCCGCCTCAAGGAGGCTGTAAATCGGACAGACAGGTGTCATGTGTGCCTGCCTAAGCTGGTGCTTAATGACAGGGGTGCTTCATGCAAGCCTCTCATCCGCCTCAAGGAGGCTGCAAATCGGACAGACAGGTGTCATGTGTGCCTGCTTAAGCTGGTGCTTAATGACAGGGGTGCTTCATGCAAGCCTCTCATCCGCCTCAAGGAGGCTGTAAATCGGACAGACAGGTGTCATGTGTGCCTGCTTACAGACAGGTGTCATGTGTGCCTGCCTAAGCTGGTGCTTAATGACAGGGGTGCTTCATGCAAGCCTCTCATCCGCCTCAAGGAGGCTGTAAATCGGACAGACAGGTGTCATGTGTGCCTGCTTACAGACAGGTGTCATGTGTGCCTGCCTAAGCTGGTGCTTAATGACAGGGGTGCTTCATGCAAGCCTCTCATCCGCCTCAAGGAGGCTGTAAATCGGACAGACAGGTGTCATGTGTGCCTGCTTACAGACAGGTGTCATGTGTGCCTGCCTAAGCTGGTGCTTAATGACAGGGGTGCTTCATGCAAGCCTCTCATCCGCCTCAAGGAGGCTGCAAATCGGACAGACAGGTGTCATGTGTGCCTGCTTAAGCTGGTGCTTAATGACAGGGGTGCTTCATGCAAGCCTCTCATCCGCCTCAAGGAGGCTGTAAATCGGACAGACAGGTGTCATGTGTGCCTGCTTAAGCTGGTGCTTAATGACAGGGGTGCTTCATGCAAGCCTCTCATCCGCCTCAAGGAGGCTGTAAATCGGACAGACAGGTGTCATGTGTGCCTGCTTACAGACAGGTGTCATGTGTGCCTGCCTAAGCTGGTGCTTAATGACAGGGGTGCTTCATGCAAGCCTCTCATCCGCCTCAAGGAGGCTGCAAATCGGACAGACAGGTGTCATGTGTGCCTGCCTAAGCTGGTGCTTAATGACAGGGGTGCTTCATGGAAGCCTCTCATCCGCCTCAAGGAGGCTGCAAATCGGACAGACAGGTGTCATGTGTGCCTGCTTACAGACAGGTGTCATGTGTGCCTGCCTAAGCTGGTGCTTAATGACAGGGGTGCTTCATGCAAGCCTCTCATCCGCCTCAAGGAGGCTGCAAATCGGACAGACAGGTGTCATGTGTGCCTGCTTACAGACAGGTGTCATGTGTGCCTGCCTAAGCTGGTGCTTAATGACAGGGGTGCTTCATGCAAGCCTCTCATCCGCCTCAAGGAGGCTGTAAATCGGACAGACAGGTGTCATGTGTGCCTGCCTAAGCTGGTGCTTAATGACAGGGGTGCTTCATGCAAGCCTCTCATCCGCCTCAAGGAGGCTGTAAATCGGACAGACAGGTGTCATGTGTGCCTGCTTACAGACAGGTGTCATGTGTGCCTGCCTAAGCTGGTGCTTAATGACAGGGGTGCTTCATGCAAGCCTCTCATCCGCCTCAAGGAGGCTGTAAATCGGACAGACAGGTGTCATGTGTGCCTGCTTACAGACAGGTGTCATGTGTGCCTGCCTAAGCTGGTGCTTAATGACAGGGGTGCTTCATGCAAGCCTCTCATCCGCCTCAAGGAGGCTGTAAATCGGACAGACAGGTGTCATGTGTGCCTGCTTACAGACAGGTGTCATGTGTGCCTGCCTAAGCTGGTGCTTAATGACAGGGGTGCTTCATGCAAGCCTCTCATCCGCCTCAAGGAGGCTGTAAATCGGACAGACAGGTGTCATGTGTGCCTGCTTACAGACAGGTGTCATGTGTGCCTGCCTAAGCTGGTGCTTAATGACAGGGGTGCTTCATGCAAGCCTCTCATCCGCCTCAAGGAGGCTGTAAATCGGACAGACAGGTGTCATGTGTGCCTGCTTACAGACAGGTGTCATGTGTGCCTGCCTAAGCTGGTGCTTAATGACAGGGGTGCTTCATGCAAGCCTCTCATCCGCCTCAAGGAGGCTGTAAATTGGACAGACAGGTGTCATGTGTGCCTGCTTACAGACAGGTGTCATGTGTGCCTGCCTAAGCTGGTGCTTAATGACAGGGGTGCTTCATGCAAGCCTCTCATCCGCCTCAAGGAGGCTGTAAATCGGACAGACAGGTGTCATGTGTGCCTGCTTACAGACAGGTGTCATGTGTGCCTGCCTAAGCTGGTGCTTAATGACAGGGGTGCTTCATGCAAGCCTCTCATCCGCCTCAAGGAGGCTGTAAATCGGACAGACAGGTGTCATGTGTGCCTGCTTACAGACAGGTGTCATGTGTGCCTGCCTAAGCTGGTGCTTAATGACAGGGGTGCTTCATGCAAGCCTCTCATCCGCCTCAAGGAGGCTGTAAATCGGACAGACAGGTGTCATGTGTGCCTGCTTACAGACAGGTGTCATGTGTGCCTGCCTAAGCTGGTGCTTAATGACAGGGGTGCTTCATGCAAGCCTCTCATCCGCCTCAAGGAGGCTGTAAATCGGACAGACAGGTGTCATGTGTGCCTGCTTACAGACAGGTGTCATGTGTGCCTGCCTAAGCTGGTGCTTAATGACAGGGGTGCTTCATGCAAGCCTCTCATCCGCCTCAAGGAGGCTGTAAATCGGACAGACAGGTGTCATGTGTGCCTGCTTACAGACAGGTGTCATGTGTGCCTGCCTAAGCTGGTGCTTAATGACAGGGGTGCTTCATGCAAGCCTCTCATCCGCCTCAAGGAGGCTGTAAATCGGACAGACAGGTGTCATGTGTGCCTGCTTACAGACAGGTGTCATGTGTGCCTGCCTAAGCTGGTGCTTAATGACAGGGGTGCTTCATGCAAGCCTCTCATCCGCCTCAAGGAGGCTGTAAATCGGACAGACAGGTGTCATGTGTGCCTGCTTACAGACAGGTGTCATGTGTGCCTGCCTAAGCTGGTGCTTAATGACAGGGGTGCTTCATGCAAGCCTCTCATCCGCCTCAAGGAGGCTGTAAATCGGACAGACAGGTGTCATGTGTGCCTGCTTACAGACAGGTGTCATGTGTGCCTGCCTAAGCTGGTGCTTAATGACAGGGGTGCTTCATGCAAGCCTCTCATCCGCCTCAAGGAGGCTGTAAATCGGACAGACAGGTGTCATGTGTGCCTGCTTACAGACAGGTGTCATGTGTGCCTGCCTAAGCTGGTGCTTAATGACAGGGGTGCTTCATGCAAGCCTCTCATCCGCCTCAAGGAGGCTGCAAATCGGATAGACAGGTGTCATGCTGGCCTGCTTAAGCTGGTGCTTAATGACAGGGGTGCTTCCTGGAAGTCTCTCATCCGCCTCAAGGAGGCTGCAAATCGGATAGACAGGTGTCATGTGTGCCTGCTTAAGCTGGTGCTTAATGACAGGGGTGCTTCCTGGAAGTCTCTCATCCGCCTCAAGGAGGCTGCAAATCGGATAGACAGGTGTCATGCTGGCCTGCTTAAGCTGGTGCTTAATGACAGGGGTGCTTCCTGGAAGTCTCTCATCCGCCTCAAGGAGGCTGCAAATCGGATAGACAGGTGTCATGTGTGCCTGCTTAAGCTGGTGCTTAATGACAGGGGTGCTTCATGGAAGCCTCTCATCCGCCTCAAGGAGGCTGCAAATCGGATAGACAGGTGTCATGTGTGCCTGCTTAAGCTGGTGCTTAATGACAGGGGTGCTTCATGGAAGCCTCTCATCCGCCTCAAGGAGGCTGTAAATCGGACAGACAGGTGTCATGTGTGCCTGCTTAAGCTGGTGCTTAATGACAGGGGTGCTTCATGGAAGCCTCTCATCCGCCTCAAGGAGGCTGCAAATCGGATAGACAGGTGTCATGTGTGCCTGCTTAAGCTGGTGCTTAATGACAGGGGTGCTTCATGGAAGCCTCTCATCCGCCTCAAGGAGGCTGCAAATCGGACAGACAGGTGTCATGCTGGCCTGCTTAAGCTGGTGCTTAATGACAGGGGTGCTTCATGCAAGCCTCTCATCCGCCTCAAGGAGGCTGCAAATCGGACAGACAGGTGTCATGTGTGCCTGCTTAAGCTGGTGCTTAATGACAGGGGTGCTTCATGCAAGCCTCTCATCCGCCTCAAGGAGGCTGTAAATCGGACAGACAGGTGTCATGTGTGCCTGCTTAAGCTGGTGCTTAATGACAGGGGTGCTTCATGCAAGCCTCTCATCCGCCTCAAGGAGGCTGTAAATCGGACAGACAGGTGTCATGTGTGCCTGCTTACAGACAGGTGTCATGTGTGCCTGCCTAAGCTGGTGCTTAATGACAGGGGTGCTTCATGCAAGCCTCTCATCCGCCTCAAGGAGGCTGCAAATCGGACAGACAGGTGTCATGTGTGCCTGCCTAAGCTGGTGCTTAATGACAGGGGTGCTTCATGCAAGCCTCTCATCCGCCTCAAGGAGGCTGCAAATCGGACAGACAGGTGTCATGTGTGCCTGCCTAAGCTGGTGCTTAATGACAGGGGTGCTTCATGCAAGCCTCTCATCCGCCTCAAGGAGGCTGTAAATCGGACAGACAGGTGTCATGTGTGCCTGCTTAAGCTGGTGCTTAATGACAGGGGTGCTTCATGCAAGCCTCTCATCCGCCTCAAGGAGGCTGCAAATCGGACAGACAGGTGTCATGTGTGCCTGCTTAAGCTGGTGCTTAATGACAGGGGTGCTTCATGGAAGCCTCTCATCCGCCTCAAGGAGGCTGCAAATCGGACAGACAGGTGTCATGTGTGCCTGCCTAAGCTGGTGCTTAATGACAGGGGTGCTTCATGCAAGCCTCTCATCCGCCTCAAGGAGGCTGTAAATCGGACAGACAGGTGTCATGTGTGCCTGCCTAAGCTGGTGCTTAATGACAGGGGTGCTTCATGGAAGCCTCTCATCCGCCTCAAGGAGGCTGCAAATCGGACAGACAGGTGTCATGTGTGCCTGCTTACAGACAGGTGTCATGTGTGCCTGCCTAAGCTGGTGCTTAATGACAGGGGTGCTTCATGCAAGCCTCTCATCCGCCTCAAGGAGGCTGTAAATCGGACAGACAGGTGTCATGTGTGCCTGCCTAAGCTGGTGCTTAATGACAGGGGTGCTTCATGCAAGCCTCTCATCCGCCTCAAGGAGGCTGTAAATCGGACAGACAGGTGTCATGTGTGCCTGCTTACAGACAGGTGTCATGTGTGCCTGCCTAAGCTGGTGCTTAATGACAGGGGTGCTTCATGCAAGCCTCTCATCCGCCTCAAGGAGGCTGCAAATCGGACAGACAGGTGTCATGTGTGCCTGCTTAAGCTGGTGCTTAATGACAGGGGTGCTTCATGCAAGCCTCTCATCCGCCTCAAGGAGGCTGCAAATCGGACAGACAGGTGTCATGCTGGCCTGCTTAAGCTGGTGCTTAATGACAGGGGTGCTTCATGCAAGCCTCTCATCCGCCTCAAGGAGGCTGCAAATCGGACAGACAGGTGTCATGTGTGCCTGCTTAAGCTGGTGCTTAATGACAGGGGTGCTTCATGCAAGCCTCTCATCCGCCTCAAGGAGGCTGTAAATCGGACAGACAGGTGTCATGTGTGCCTGCTTAAGCTGGTGCTTAATGACAGGGGTGCTTCATGCAAGCCTCTCATCCGCCTCAAGGAGGCTGTAAATCGGACAGACAGGTGTCATGTGTGCCTGCTTACAGACAGGTGTCATGTGTGCCTGCCTAAGCTGGTGCTTAATGACAGGGGTGCTTCATGCAAGCCTCTCATCCGCCTCAAGGAGGCTGCAAATCGGACAGACAGGTGTCATGTGTGCCTGCCTAAGCTGGTGCTTAATGACAGGGGTGCTTCATGGAAGCCTCTCATCCGCCTCAAGGAGGCTGCAAATCGGACAGACAGGTGTCATGTGTGCCTGCTTACAGACAGGTGTCATGTGTGCCTGCCTAAGCTGGTGCTTAATGACAGGGGTGCTTCATGCAAGCCTCTCATCCGCCTCAAGGAGGCTGTAAATCGGACAGACAGGTGTCATGTGTGCCTGCCTAAGCTGGTGCTTAATGACAGGGGTGCTTCATGCAAGCCTCTCATCCGCCTCAAGGAGGCTGTAAATCGGACAGACAGGTGTCATGTGTGCCTGCTTACAGACAGGTGTCATGTGTGCCTGCCTAAGCTGGTGCTTAATGACAGGGGTGCTTCATGCAAGCCTCTCATCCGCCTCAAGGAGGCTGTAAATCGGACAGACAGGTGTCATGTGTGCCTGCTTACAGACAGGTGTCATGTGTGCCTGCCTAAGCTGGTGCTTAATGACAGGGGTGCTTCATGCAAGCCTCTCATCCGCCTCAAGGAGGCTGTAAATCGGACAGACAGGTGTCATGTGTGCCTGCTTACAGACAGGTGTCATGTGTGCCTGCCTAAGCTGGTGCTTAATGACAGGGGTGCTTTATGCAAGCCTCTCATCCGCCTCAAGGAGGCTGTAAATCGGACAGACAGGTGTCATGTGTGCCTGCTTACAGACAGGTGTCATGTGTGCCTGCCTAAGCTGGTGCTTAATGACAGGGGTGCTTCATGCAAGCCTCTCATCCGCCTCAAGGAGGCTGTAAATCGGACAGACAGGTGTCATGTGTGCCTGCTTACAGACAGGTGTCATGTGTGCCTGCCTAAGCTGGTGCTTAATGACAGGGGTGCTTCATGCAAGCCTCTCATCCGCCTCAAGGAGGCTGTAAATCGGACAGACAGGTGTCATGTGTGCCTGCTTACAGACAGGTGTCATGTGTGCCTGCCTAAGCTGGTGCTTAATGACAGGGGTGCTTCATGCAAGCCTCTCATCCGCCTCAAGGAGGCTGCAAATCGGATAGACAGGTGTCATGCTGGCCTGCTTAAGCTGGTGCTTAATGACAGGGGTGCTTCCTGGAAGTCTCTCATCCGCCTCAAGGAGGCTGCAAATCGGATAGACAGGTGTCATGCTGGCCTGCTTAAGCTGGTGCTTAATGACAGGGGTGCTTCCTGGAAGTCTCTCATCCGCCTCAAGGAGGCTGCAAATCGGATAGACAGGTGTCATGTGTGCCTGCTTAAGCTGGTGCTTAATGACAGGGGTGCTTCATGGAAGCCTCTCATCCGCCTCAAGGAGGCTGCAAATCGGATAGACAGGTGTCATGTGTGCCTGCTTAAGCTGGTGCTTAATGACAGGGGTGCTTCATGGAAGCCTCTCATCCGCCTCAAGGAGGCTGTAAATCGGACAGACAGGTGTCATGTGTGCCTGCTTAAGCTGGTGCTTAATGACAGGGGTGCTTCATGGAAGCCTCTCATCCGCCTCAAGGAGGCTGCAAATCGGATAGACAGGTGTCATGTGTGCCTGCTTAAGCTGGTGCTTAATGACAGGGGTGCTTCATGGAAGCCTCTCATCCGCCTCAAGGAGGCTGTAAATCGGATAGACAGGTGTCATGCTGGCCTGCTTAAGCTGGTGCTTAATGACAGGGGTGCTTCATGGAAGCCTCTCATCCGCCTCAAGGAGGCTGTAAATCGGATAGACAGGTGTCATGTGTGCCTGCCTAAGCTGGTGCTTAATGACAGGGGTGCTTCATGGAAGCCTCTCATCCGCCTCAAGGAGGCTGCAAATCGGACAGACAGGTGTCATGCTGGCCTGCTTAAGCTGGTGCTTAATGACAGGGGTGCTTCATGGAAGCCTCTCATCCGCCTCAAGGAGGCTGCAAATCGGACAGACAGGTGTCATGCTGGCCTGCTTAAGCTGGTGCTTAATGACAGGGGTGCTTCATGGAAGCCTCTCATCCGCCTCAAGGAGGCTGTAAATCGGATAGACAGGTGTCATGTGTGCCTGCTTAAGCTGGTGCTTAATGACAGGGGTGCTTCATGGAAGCCTCTCATCCGCCTCAAGGAGGCTGTAAATCGGATAGACAGGTGTCATGTGTGCCTGCTTAAGCTGGTGCTTAATGACAGGGGTGCTTCATGGAAGCCTCTCATCCGCCTCAAGGAGGCTGTAAATCGGATAGACAGGTGTCATGCTGGCCTGCTTAAGCTGGTGCTTAATGACAGGGGTGCTTCATGGAAGCCTCTCATCCGCCTCAAGGAGGCTGTAAATCGGACAGACAGGTGTCATGTGTGCCTGCTTAAGCTGGTGCTTAATGACAGGGGTGCTTCATGGAAGCCTCTCATCCGCCTCAAGGAGGCTGTAAATCGGATAGACAGGTGTCATGCTGGCCTGCTTAAGCTGGTGCTTAATGACAGGGGTGCTTCCTGGAAGTCTCTCATCCGCCTCAAGGAGGCTGCAAATCGGATAGACAGGTGTCATGCTGGCCTGCTTAAGCTGGTGCTTAATGACAGGGGTGCTTCATGCAAGCCTCTCATCCGCCTCAAGGAGGCTGCAAATCGGACAGACAGGTGTCATGTGTGCCTGCTTACAGACAGGTGTCATGTGTGCCTGCCTAAGCTGGTGCTTAATGACAGGGGTGCTTCATGGAAGCCTCTCATCCGCCTCAAGGAGGCTGCAAATCGGACAGACAGGTGTCATGCTGGCCTGCTTAAGCTGGTGCTTAATGACAGGGGTGCTTCATGCAAGCCTCTCATCCGCCTCAAGGAGGCTGCAAATCGGACAGACAGGTGTCATGTGTGCCTGCTTAAGCTGGTGCTTAATGACAGGGGTGCTTCATGCAAGCCTCTCATCCGCCTCAAGGAGGCTGTAAATCGGACAGACAGGTGTCATGTGTGCCTGCTTAAGCTGGTGCTTAATGACAGGGGTGCTTCATGCAAGCCTCTCATCCGCCTCAAGGAGGCTGTAAATCGGACAGACAGGTGTCATGTGTGCCTGCTTACAGACAGGTGTCATGTGTGCCTGCCTAAGCTGGTGCTTAATGACAGGGGTGCTTCATGCAAGCCTCTCATCCGCCTCAAGGAGGCTGCAAATCGGACAGACAGGTGTCATGTGTGCCTGCTTACAGACAGGTGTCATGTGTGCCTGCCTAAGCTGGTGCTTAATGACAGGGGTGCTTCATGCAAGCCTCTCATCCGCCTCAAGGAGGCTGTAAATCGGACAGACAGGTGTCATGTGTGCCTGCCTAAGCTGGTGCTTAATGACAGGGGTGCTTCATGGAAGCCTCTCATCCGCCTCAAGGAGGCTGCAAATCGGACAGACAGGTGTCATGTGTGCCTGCTTACAGACAGGTGTCATGTGTGCCTGCCTAAGCTGGTGCTTAATGACAGGGGTGCTTCATGCAAGCCTCTCATCCGCCTCAAGGAGGCTGCAAATCGGACAGACAGGTGTCATGTGTGCCTGCTTAAGCTGGTGCTTAATGACAGGGGTGCTTCATGCAAGCCTCTCATCCGCCTCAAGGAGGCTGTAAATCGGACAGACAGGTGTCATGTGTGCCTGCTTACAGACAGGTGTCATGTGTGCCTGCCTAAGCTGGTGCTTCATGACAGGGGTGCTTCATGCAAGCCTCTCATCCGCCTCAAGGAGGCTGTAAATCGGACAGACAGGTGTCATGTGTGCCTGCCTAAGCTGGTGCTTAATGACAGGGGTGCTTCATGGAAGCCTCTCATCCGCCTCAAGGAGGCTGCAAATCGGACAGACAGGTGTCATGTGTGCCTGCTTACAGACAGGTGTCATGTGTGCCTGCCTAAGCTGGTGCTTAATGACAGGGGTGCTTCATGCAAGCCTCTCATCCGCCTCAAGGAGGCTGTAAATCGGACAGACAGGTGTCATGTGTGCCTGCCTAAGCTGGTGCTTAATGACAGGGGTGCTTCATGCAAGCCTCTCATCCGCCTCAAGGAGGCTGTAAATCGGACAGACAGGTGTCATGTGTGCCTGCTTACAGACAGGTGTCATGTGTGCCTGCCTAAGCTGGTGCTTAATGACAGGGGTGCTTCATGCAAGCCTCTCATCCGCCTCAAGGAGGCTGTAAATCGGACAGACAGGTGTCATGTGTGCCTGCTTACAGACAGGTGTCATGTGTGCCTGCCTAAGCTGGTGCTTAATGACAGGGGTGCTTCATGCAAGCCTCTCATCCGCCTCAAGGAGGCTGTAAATCGGACAGACAGGTGTCATGTGTGCCTGCTTACAGACAGGTGTCATGTGTGCCTGCCTAAGCTGGTGCTTAATGACAGGGGTGCTTCATGCAAGCCTCTCATCCGCCTCAAGGAGGCTGTAAATCGGACAGACAGGTGTCATGTGTGCCTGCTTACAGACAGGTGTCATGTGTGCCTGCCTAAGCTGGTGCTTAATGACAGGGGTGCTTCATGCAAGCCTCTCATCCGCCTCAAGGAGGCTGTAAATCGGACAGACAGGTGTCATGTGTGCCTGCTTACAGACAGGTGTCATGTGTGCCTGCCTAAGCTGGTGCTTAATGACAGGGGTGCTTCATGCAAGCCTCTCATCCGCCTCAAGGAGGCTGTAAATCGGACAGACAGGTGTCATGTGTGCCTGCTTACAGACAGGTGTCATGTGTGCCTGCCTAAGCTGGTGCTTAATGACAGGGGTGCTTCATGCAAGCCTCTCATCCGCCTCAAGGAGGCTGTAAATCGGACAGACAGGTGTCATGTGTGCCTGCTTACAGACAGGTGTCATGTGTGCCTGCCTAAGCTGGTGCTTAATGACAGGGGTGCTTCATGCAAGCCTCTCATCCGCCTCAAGGAGGCTGTAAATCGGACAGACAGGTGTCATGTGTGCCTGCTTACAGACAGGTGTCATGTGTGCCTGCCTAAGCTGGTGCTTAATGACAGGGGTGCTTCATGCAAGCCTCTCATCCGCCTCAAGGAGGCTGTAAATCGGACAGACAGGTGTCATGTGTGCCTGCTTACAGACAGGTGTCATGTGTGCCTGCCTAAGCTGGTGCTTAATGACAGGGGTGCTTCATGCAAGCCTCTCATCCGCCTCAAGGAGGCTGTAAATCGGACAGACAGGTGTCATGTGTGCCTGCTTACAGACAGGTGTCATGTGTGCCTGCCTAAGCTGGTGCTTAATGACAGGGGTGCTTCATGCAAGCCTCTCATCCGCCTCAAGGAGGCTGTAAATCGGACAGACAGGTGTCATGTGTGCCTGCTTACAGACAGGTGTCATGTGTGCCTGCCTAAGCTGGTGCTTAATGACAGGGGTGCTTCATGCAAGCCTCTCATCCGCCTCAAGGAGGCTGTAAATCGGACAGACAGGTGTCATGTGTGCCTGCTTACAGACAGGTGTCATGTGTGCCTGCCTAAGCTGGTGCTTAATGACAGGGGTGCTTCATGCAAGCCTCTCATCCGCCTCAAGGAGGCTGTAAATCGGACAGACAGGTGTCATGTGTGCCTGCTTACAGACAGGTGTCATGTGTGCCTGCCTAAGCTGGTGCTTAATGACAGGGGTGCTTCATGCAAGCCTCTCATCCGCCTCAAGGAGGCTGTAAATCGGACAGACAGGTGTCATGTGTGCCTGCTTACAGACAGGTGTCATGTGTGCCTGCCTAAGCTGGTGCTTAATGACAGGGGTGCTTCATGCAAGCCTCTCATCCGCCTCAAGGAGGCTGTAAATCGGACAGACAGGTGTCATGTGTGCCTGCTTACAGACAGGTGTCATGTGTGCCTGCCTAAGCTGGTGCTTAATGACAGGGGTGCTTCATGCAAGCCTCTCATCCGCCTCAAGGAGGCTGCAAATCGGATAGACAGGTGTCATGCTGGCCTGCTTAAGCTGGTGCTTAATGACAGGGGTGCTTCCTGGAAGTCTCTCATCCGCCTCAAGGAGGCTGCAAATCGGATAGACAGGTGTCATGCTGGCCTGCTTAAGCTGGTGCTTAATGACAGGGGTGCTTCATGGAAGCCTCTCATCCGCCTCAAGGAGGCTGCAAATCGGATAGACAGGTGTCATGTGTGCCTGCTTAAGCTGGTGCTTAATGACAGGGGTGCTTCATGGAAGCCTCTCATCCGCCTCAAGGAGGCTGTAAATCGGACAGACAGGTGTCATGTGTGCCTGCTTAAGCTGGTGCTTAATGACAGGGGTGCTTCATGGAAGCCTCTCATCCGCCTCAAGGAGGCTGCAAATCGGATAGACAGGTGTCATGTGTGCCTGCTTAAGCTGGTGCTTAATGACAGGGGTGCTTCATGGAAGCCTCTCATCCGCCTCAAGGAGGCTGCAAATCGGACAGACAGGTGTCATGCTGGCCTGCTTAAGCTGGTGCTTAATGACAGGGGTGCTTCATGCAAGCCTCTCATCCGCCTCAAGGAGGCTGCAAATCGGACAGACAGGTGTCATGTGTGCCTGCTTAAGCTGGTGCTTAATGACAGGGGTGCTTCATGCAAGCCTCTCATCCGCCTCAAGGAGGCTGTAAATCGGACAGACAGGTGTCATGTGTGCCTGCTTAAGCTGGTGCTTAATGACAGGGGTGCTTCATGCAAGCCTCTCATCCGCCTCAAGGAGGCTGTAAATCGGACAGACAGGTGTCATGTGTGCCTGCTTACAGACAGGTGTCATGTGTGCCTGCCTAAGCTGGTGCTTAATGACAGGGGTGCTTCATGCAAGCCTCTCATCCGCCTCAAGGAGGCTGCAAATCGGACAGACAGGTGTCATGTGTGCCTGCCTAAGCTGGTGCTTAATGACAGGGGTGCAGGTGTCATGCTGGCCTGCCTAAGCTGGTGCTTAATGACAGGGGTGCAGGTGTCATGTGTGCCTGCCTAAGCTGGTGCTTAATGACAGGGGTGCAGGTGTCATGTGTGCCTGCCTAAGCTGGTGCTTAATGACAGGGGTGCAGGTGTCATGTGTGCCTGCCTAAGCTGGTGCTTAATGACAGGGGTGCAGGTGTCATGCTGGCCTGCCTAAGCTGGTGCTTAATGACAGAGGTGCAGGTGTCATGTGTGCCTGCCTAAGCTGGTGCTTAATGACAGGGGTGCAGGTGTCATGTGTGCCTGCCTAAGCTGGTGCTTAATGACAGGGGTGCAGGTGTCATGTGTGCCTGCCTAAGCTGGTGCTTAATGACAGGGGTGCTTCATGCAAGCCTCTCATCCGCCTCAAGGAGGCTGCAAATCGGACAGACAGGTGTCATGTGTGCCTGCCTAAGCTGGTGCTTAATGACAGGGGTGCTTCATGCAAGCCTCTCATCCGCCTCAAGGAGGCTGTAAATCGGACAGACAGGTGTCATGTGTGCCTGCTTAAGCTGGTGCTTAATGACAGGGGTGCTTCATGCAAGCCTCTCATCCGCCTCAAGGAGGCTGCAAATCGGACAGACAGGTGTCATGTGTGCCTGCTTAAGCTGGTGCTTAATGACAGGGGTGCTTCATGGAAGCCTCTCATCCGCCTCAAGGAGGCTGCAAATCGGACAGACAGGTGTCATGTGTGCCTGCCTAAGCTGGTGCTTAATGACAGGGGTGCTTCATGCAAGCCTCTCATCCGCCTCAAGGAGGCTGTAAATCGGACAGACAGGTGTCATGTGTGCCTGCCTAAGCTGGTGCTTAATGACAGGGGTGCTTCATGGAAGCCTCTCATCCGCCTCAAGGAGGCTGCAAATCGGACAGACAGGTGTCATGTGTGCCTGCTTACAGACAGGTGTCATGTGTGCCTGCCTAAGCTGGTGCTTAATGACAGGGGTGCTTCATGCAAGCCTCTCATCCGCCTCAAGGAGGCTGTAAATCGGACAGACAGGTGTCATGTGTGCCTGCCTAAGCTGGTGCTTAATGACAGGGGTGCTTCATGCAAGCCTCTCATCCGCCTCAAGGAGGCTGCAAATCGGACAGACAGGTGTCATGTGTGCCTGCTTAAGCTGGTGCTTAATGACAGGGGTGCTTCATGCAAGCCTCTCATCCGCCTCAAGGAGGCTGTAAATCGGACAGACAGGTGTCATGTGTGCCTGCTTACAGACAGGTGTCATGTGTGCCTGCCTAAGCTGGTGCTTAATGACAGGGGTGCTTCATGCAAGCCTCTCATCCGCCTCAAGGAGGCTGTAAATCGGACAGACAGGTGTCATGTGTGCCTGCTTACAGACAGGTGTCATGTGTGCCTGCCTAAGCTGGTGCTTAATGACAGGGGTGCTTCATGCAAGCCTCTCATCCGCCTCAAGGAGGCTGTAAATCGGACAGACAGGTGTCATGTGTGCCTGCTTACAGACAGGTGTCATGTGTGCCTGCCTAAGCTGGTGCTTAATGACAGGGGTGCTTCATGCAAGCCTCTCATCCGCCTCAAGGAGGCTGCAAATCGGACAGACAGGTGTCATGTGTGCCTGCTTAAGCTGGTGCTTAATGACAGGGGTGCTTCATGCAAGCCTCTCATCCGCCTCAAGGAGGCTGCAAATCGGACAGACAGGTGTCATGCTGGCCTGCTTAAGCTGGTGCTTAATGACAGGGGTGCTTCATGCAAGCCTCTCATCCGCCTCAAGGAGGCTGCAAATCGGACAGACAGGTGTCATGTGTGCCTGCTTAAGCTGGTGCTTAATGACAGGGGTGCTTCATGCAAGCCTCTCATCCGCCTCAAGGAGGCTGTAAATCGGACAGACAGGTGTCATGTGTGCCTGCTTAAGCTGGTGCTTAATGACAGGGGTGCTTCATGCAAGCCTCTCATCCGCCTCAAGGAGGCTGTAAATCGGACAGACAGGTGTCATGTGTGCCTGCTTACAGACAGGTGTCATGTGTGCCTGCCTAAGCTGGTGCTTAATGACAGGGGTGCTTCATGCAAGCCTCTCATCCGCCTCAAGGAGGCTGCAAATCGGACAGACAGGTGTCATGTGTGCCTGCCTAAGCTGGTGCTTAATGACAGGGGTGCTTCATGGAAGCCTCTCATCCGCCTCAAGGAGGCTGCAAATCGGACAGACAGGTGTCATGTGTGCCTGCTTACAGACAGGTGTCATGTGTGCCTGCCTAAGCTGGTGCTTAATGACAGGGGTGCTTCATGCAAGCCTCTCATCCGCCTCAAGGAGGCTGTAAATCGGACAGACAGGTGTCATGTGTGCCTGCCTAAGCTGGTGCTTAATGACAGGGGTGCTTCATGCAAGCCTCTCATCCGCCTCAAGGAGGCTGTAAATCGGACAGACAGGTGTCATGTGTGCCTGCTTACAGACAGGTGTCATGTGTGCCTGCCTAAGCTGGTGCTTAATGACAGGGGTGCTTCATGCAAGCCTCTCATCCGCCTCAAGGAGGCTGTAAATCGGACAGACAGGTGTCATGTGTGCCTGCTTACAGACAGGTGTCATGTGTGCCTGCCTAAGCTGGTGCTTAATGACAGGGGTGCTTCATGCAAGCCTCTCATCCGCCTCAAGGAGGCTGTAAATCGGACAGACAGGTGTCATGTGTGCCTGCTTACAGACAGGTGTCATGTGTGCCTGCCTAAGCTGGTGCTTAATGACAGGGGTGCTTCATGCAAGCCTCTCATCCGCCTCAAGGAGGCTGTAAATCGGACAGACAGGTGTCATGTGTGCCTGCTTACAGACAGGTGTCATGTGTGCCTGCCTAAGCTGGTGCTTAATGACAGGGGTGCTTCATGCAAGCCTCTCATCCGCCTCAAGGAGGCTGTAAATCGGACAGACAGGTGTCATGTGTGCCTGCTTACAGACAGGTGTCATGTGTGCCTGCCT
This sequence comes from Lycodopsis pacificus, assembly GCA_028022725.1. Taxonomy (NCBI): domain Eukaryota; kingdom Metazoa; phylum Chordata; class Actinopteri; order Perciformes; family Zoarcidae; genus Lycodopsis; species Lycodopsis pacificus. The sequence goes on along the minus strand of JAQMIO010000002.1, from coordinate 501,304 downwards.
AAGCTGGTGCTTAATGACAGGGGTGCTTCATGCAAGCCTCTCATCCGCCTCAAGGAGGCTGTAAATCGGACAGACAGGTGTCATGTGTGCCTGCTTACAGACAGGTGTCATGTGTGCCTGCCTAAGCTGGTGCTTAATGACAGGGGTGCTTCATGCAAGCCTCTCATCCGCCTCAAGGAGGCTGTAAATTGGACAGACAGGTGTCATGTGTGCCTGCTTACAGACAGGTGTCATGTGTGCCTGCCTAAGCTGGTGCTTAATGACAGGGGTGCTTCATGCAAGCCTCTCATCCGCCTCAAGGAGGCTGTAAATCGGACAGACAGGTGTCATGTGTGCCTGCTTACAGACAGGTGTCATGTGTGCCTGCCTAAGCTGGTGCTTAATGACAGGGGTGCTTCATGCAAGCCTCTCATCCGCCTCAAGGAGGCTGTAAATCGGACAGACAGGTGTCATGTGTGCCTGCTTACAGACAGGTGTCATGTGTGCCTGCCTAAGCTGGTGCTTAATGACAGGGGTGCTTCATGCAAGCCTCTCATCCGCCTCAAGGAGGCTGTAAATCGGACAGACAGGTGTCATGTGTGCCTGCTTACAGACAGGTGTCATGTGTGCCTGCCTAAGCTGGTGCTTAATGACAGGGGTGCTTCATGCAAGCCTCTCATCCGCCTCAAGGAGGCTGTAAATCGGACAGACAGGTGTCATGTGTGCCTGCTTACAGACAGGTGTCATGTGTGCCTGCCTAAGCTGGTGCTTAATGACAGGGGTGCTTCATGCAAGCCTCTCATCCGCCTCAAGGAGGCTGTAAATCGGACAGACAGGTGTCATGTGTGCCTGCTTACAGACAGGTGTCATGTGTGCCTGCCTAAGCTGGTGCTTAATGACAGGGGTGCTTCATGCAAGCCTCTCATCCGCCTCAAGGAGGCTGTAAATCGGACAGACAGGTGTCATGTGTGCCTGCTTACAGACAGGTGTCATGTGTGCCTGCCTAAGCTGGTGCTTAATGACAGGGGTGCTTCATGCAAGCCTCTCATCCGCCTCAAGGAGGCTGTAAATCGGACAGACAGGTGTCATGTGTGCCTGCTTACAGACAGGTGTCATGTGTGCCTGCCTAAGCTGGTGCTTAATGACAGGGGTGCTTCATGCAAGCCTCTCATCCGCCTCAAGGAGGCTGTAAATCGGACAGACAGGTGTCATGTGTGCCTGCTTACAGACAGGTGTCATGTGTGCCTGCCTAAGCTGGTGCTTAATGACAGGGGTGCTTCATGCAAGCCTCTCATCCGCCTCAAGGAGGCTGTAAATCGGACAGACAGGTGTCATGTGTGCCTGCTTACAGACAGGTGTCATGTGTGCCTGCCTAAGCTGGTGCTTAATGACAGGGGTGCTTCATGCAAGCCTCTCATCCGCCTCAAGGAGGCTGCAAATCGGATAGACAGGTGTCATGCTGGCCTGCTTAAGCTGGTGCTTAATGACAGGGGTGCTTCCTGGAAGTCTCTCATCCGCCTCAAGGAGGCTGCAAATCGGATAGACAGGTGTCATGCTGGCCTGCTTAAGCTGGTGCTTAATGACAGGGGTGCTTCCTGGAAGTCTCTCATCCGCCTCAAGGAGGCTGCAAATCGGATAGACAGGTGTCATGTGTGCCTGCTTAAGCTGGTGCTTAATGACAGGGGTGCTTCATGGAAGCCTCTCATCCGCCTCAAGGAGGCTGCAAATCGGATAGACAGGTGTCATGTGTGCCTGCTTAAGCTGGTGCTTAATGACAGGGGTGCTTCATGGAAGCCTCTCATCCGCCTCAAGGAGGCTGTAAATCGGACAGACAGGTGTCATGTGTGCCTGCTTAAGCTGGTGCTTAATGACAGGGGTGCTTCATGGAAGCCTCTCATCCGCCTCAAGGAGGCTGCAAATCGGATAGACAGGTGTCATGTGTGCCTGCTTAAGCTGGTGCTTAATGACAGGGGTGCTTCATGGAAGCCTCTCATCCGCCTCAAGGAGGCTGCAAATCGGACAGACAGGTGTCATGCTGGCCTGCTTAAGCTGGTGCTTAATGACAGGGGTGCTTCATGCAAGCCTCTCATCCGCCTCAAGGAGGCTGCAAATCGGACAGACAGGTGTCATGTGTGCCTGCTTAAGCTGGTGCTTAATGACAGGGGTGCTTCATGCAAGCCTCTCATCCGCCTCAAGGAGGCTGTAAATCGGACAGACAGGTGTCATGTGTGCCTGCTTAAGCTGGTGCTTAATGACAGGGGTGCTTCATGCAAGCCTCTCATCCGCCTCAAGGAGGCTGTAAATCGGACAGACAGGTGTCATGTGTGCCTGCTTACAGACAGGTGTCATGTGTGCCTGCCTAAGCTGGTGCTTAATGACAGGGGTGCTTCATGCAAGCCTCTCATCCGCCTCAAGGAGGCTGCAAATCGGACAGACAGGTGTCATGTGTGCCTGCCTAAGCTGGTGCTTAATGACAGGGGTGCTTCATGCAAGCCTCTCATCCGCCTCAAGGAGGCTGCAAATCGGACAGACAGGTGTCATGTGTGCCTGCCTAAGCTGGTGCTTAATGACAGGGGTGCTTCATGCAAGCCTCTCATCCGCCTCAAGGAGGCTGTAAATCGGACAGACAGGTGTCATGTGTGCCTGCTTAAGCTGGTGCTTAATGACAGGGGTGCTTCATGCAAGCCTCTCATCCGCCTCAAGGAGGCTGCAAATCGGACAGACAGGTGTCATGTGTGCCTGCTTAAGCTGGTGCTTAATGACAGGGGTGCTTCATGGAAGCCTCTCATCCGCCTCAAGGAGGCTGCAAATCGGACAGACAGGTGTCATGTGTGCCTGCCTAAGCTGGTGCTTAATGACAGGGGTGCTTCATGCAAGCCTCTCATCCGCCTCAAGGAGGCTGTAAATCGGACAGACAGGTGTCATGTGTGCCTGCCTAAGCTGGTGCTTAATGACAGGGGTGCTTCATGGAAGCCTCTCATCCGCCTCAAGGAGGCTGCAAATCGGACAGACAGGTGTCATGTGTGCCTGCTTACAGACAGGTGTCATGTGTGCCTGCCTAAGCTGGTGCTTAATGACAGGGGTGCTTCATGCAAGCCTCTCATCCGCCTCAAGGAGGCTGTAAATCGGACAGACAGGTGTCATGTGTGCCTGCCTAAGCTGGTGCTTAATGACAGGGGTGCTTCATGCAAGCCTCTCATCCGCCTCAAGGAGGCTGTAAATCGGACAGACAGGTGTCATGTGTGCCTGCTTACAGACAGGTGTCATGTGTGCCTGCCTAAGCTGGTGCTTAATGACAGGGGTGCTTCATGCAAGCCTCTCATCCGCCTCAAGGAGGCTGCAAATCGGACAGACAGGTGTCATGTGTGCCTGCTTAAGCTGGTGCTTAATGACAGGGGTGCTTCATGCAAGCCTCTCATCCGCCTCAAGGAGGCTGCAAATCGGACAGACAGGTGTCATGCTGGCCTGCTTAAGCTGGTGCTTAATGACAGGGGTGCTTCATGCAAGCCTCTCATCCGCCTCAAGGAGGCTGCAAATCGGACAGACAGGTGTCATGTGTGCCTGCTTAAGCTGGTGCTTAATGACAGGGGTGCTTCATGCAAGCCTCTCATCCGCCTCAAGGAGGCTGTAAATCGGACAGACAGGTGTCATGTGTGCCTGCTTAAGCTGGTGCTTAATGACAGGGGTGCTTCATGCAAGCCTCTCATCCGCCTCAAGGAGGCTGTAAATCGGACAGACAGGTGTCATGTGTGCCTGCTTACAGACAGGTGTCATGTGTGCCTGCCTAAGCTGGTGCTTAATGACAGGGGTGCTTCATGCAAGCCTCTCATCCGCCTCAAGGAGGCTGCAAATCGGACAGACAGGTGTCATGTGTGCCTGCCTAAGCTGGTGCTTAATGACAGGGGTGCTTCATGGAAGCCTCTCATCCGCCTCAAGGAGGCTGCAAATCGGACAGACAGGTGTCATGTGTGCCTGCTTACAGACAGGTGTCATGTGTGCCTGCCTAAGCTGGTGCTTAATGACAGGGGTGCTTCATGCAAGCCTCTCATCCGCCTCAAGGAGGCTGTAAATCGGACAGACAGGTGTCATGTGTGCCTGCCTAAGCTGGTGCTTAATGACAGGGGTGCTTCATGCAAGCCTCTCATCCGCCTCAAGGAGGCTGTAAATCGGACAGACAGGTGTCATGTGTGCCTGCTTACAGACAGGTGTCATGTGTGCCTGCCTAAGCTGGTGCTTAATGACAGGGGTGCTTCATGCAAGCCTCTCATCCGCCTCAAGGAGGCTGTAAATCGGACAGACAGGTGTCATGTGTGCCTGCTTACAGACAGGTGTCATGTGTGCCTGCCTAAGCTGGTGCTTAATGACAGGGGTGCTTCATGCAAGCCTCTCATCCGCCTCAAGGAGGCTGTAAATCGGACAGACAGGTGTCATGTGTGCCTGCTTACAGACAGGTGTCATGTGTGCCTGCCTAAGCTGGTGCTTAATGACAGGGGTGCTTTATGCAAGCCTCTCATCCGCCTCAAGGAGGCTGTAAATCGGACAGACAGGTGTCATGTGTGCCTGCTTACAGACAGGTGTCATGTGTGCCTGCCTAAGCTGGTGCTTAATGACAGGGGTGCTTCATGCAAGCCTCTCATCCGCCTCAAGGAGGCTGTAAATCGGACAGACAGGTGTCATGTGTGCCTGCTTACAGACAGGTGTCATGTGTGCCTGCCTAAGCTGGTGCTTAATGACAGGGGTGCTTCATGCAAGCCTCTCATCCGCCTCAAGGAGGCTGTAAATCGGACAGACAGGTGTCATGTGTGCCTGCTTACAGACAGGTGTCATGTGTGCCTGCCTAAGCTGGTGCTTAATGACAGGGGTGCTTCATGCAAGCCTCTCATCCGCCTCAAGGAGGCTGCAAATCGGATAGACAGGTGTCATGCTGGCCTGCTTAAGCTGGTGCTTAATGACAGGGGTGCTTCCTGGAAGTCTCTCATCCGCCTCAAGGAGGCTGCAAATCGGATAGACAGGTGTCATGCTGGCCTGCTTAAGCTGGTGCTTAATGACAGGGGTGCTTCCTGGAAGTCTCTCATCCGCCTCAAGGAGGCTGCAAATCGGATAGACAGGTGTCATGTGTGCCTGCTTAAGCTGGTGCTTAATGACAGGGGTGCTTCATGGAAGCCTCTCATCCGCCTCAAGGAGGCTGCAAATCGGATAGACAGGTGTCATGTGTGCCTGCTTAAGCTGGTGCTTAATGACAGGGGTGCTTCATGGAAGCCTCTCATCCGCCTCAAGGAGGCTGTAAATCGGACAGACAGGTGTCATGTGTGCCTGCTTAAGCTGGTGCTTAATGACAGGGGTGCTTCATGGAAGCCTCTCATCCGCCTCAAGGAGGCTGCAAATCGGATAGACAGGTGTCATGTGTGCCTGCTTAAGCTGGTGCTTAATGACAGGGGTGCTTCATGGAAGCCTCTCATCCGCCTCAAGGAGGCTGTAAATCGGATAGACAGGTGTCATGCTGGCCTGCTTAAGCTGGTGCTTAATGACAGGGGTGCTTCATGGAAGCCTCTCATCCGCCTCAAGGAGGCTGTAAATCGGATAGACAGGTGTCATGTGTGCCTGCCTAAGCTGGTGCTTAATGACAGGGGTGCTTCATGGAAGCCTCTCATCCGCCTCAAGGAGGCTGCAAATCGGACAGACAGGTGTCATGCTGGCCTGCTTAAGCTGGTGCTTAATGACAGGGGTGCTTCATGGAAGCCTCTCATCCGCCTCAAGGAGGCTGCAAATCGGACAGACAGGTGTCATGCTGGCCTGCTTAAGCTGGTGCTTAATGACAGGGGTGCTTCATGGAAGCCTCTCATCCGCCTCAAGGAGGCTGTAAATCGGATAGACAGGTGTCATGTGTGCCTGCTTAAGCTGGTGCTTAATGACAGGGGTGCTTCATGGAAGCCTCTCATCCGCCTCAAGGAGGCTGTAAATCGGATAGACAGGTGTCATGTGTGCCTGCTTAAGCTGGTGCTTAATGACAGGGGTGCTTCATGGAAGCCTCTCATCCGCCTCAAGGAGGCTGTAAATCGGATAGACAGGTGTCATGCTGGCCTGCTTAAGCTGGTGCTTAATGACAGGGGTGCTTCATGGAAGCCTCTCATCCGCCTCAAGGAGGCTGTAAATCGGACAGACAGGTGTCATGTGTGCCTGCTTAAGCTGGTGCTTAATGACAGGGGTGCTTCATGGAAGCCTCTCATCCGCCTCAAGGAGGCTGTAAATCGGATAGACAGGTGTCATGCTGGCCTGCTTAAGCTGGTGCTTAATGACAGGGGTGCTTCCTGGAAGTCTCTCATCCGCCTCAAGGAGGCTGCAAATCGGATAGACAGGTGTCATGCTGGCCTGCTTAAGCTGGTGCTTAATGACAGGGGTGCTTCATGCAAGCCTCTCATCCGCCTCAAGGAGGCTGCAAATCGGACAGACAGGTGTCATGTGTGCCTGCTTACAGACAGGTGTCATGTGTGCCTGCCTAAGCTGGTGCTTAATGACAGGGGTGCTTCATGGAAGCCTCTCATCCGCCTCAAGGAGGCTGCAAATCGGACAGACAGGTGTCATGCTGGCCTGCTTAAGCTGGTGCTTAATGACAGGGGTGCTTCATGCAAGCCTCTCATCCGCCTCAAGGAGGCTGCAAATCGGACAGACAGGTGTCATGTGTGCCTGCTTAAGCTGGTGCTTAATGACAGGGGTGCTTCATGCAAGCCTCTCATCCGCCTCAAGGAGGCTGTAAATCGGACAGACAGGTGTCATGTGTGCCTGCTTAAGCTGGTGCTTAATGACAGGGGTGCTTCATGCAAGCCTCTCATCCGCCTCAAGGAGGCTGTAAATCGGACAGACAGGTGTCATGTGTGCCTGCTTACAGACAGGTGTCATGTGTGCCTGCCTAAGCTGGTGCTTAATGACAGGGGTGCTTCATGCAAGCCTCTCATCCGCCTCAAGGAGGCTGCAAATCGGACAGACAGGTGTCATGTGTGCCTGCTTACAGACAGGTGTCATGTGTGCCTGCCTAAGCTGGTGCTTAATGACAGGGGTGCTTCATGCAAGCCTCTCATCCGCCTCAAGGAGGCTGTAAATCGGACAGACAGGTGTCATGTGTGCCTGCCTAAGCTGGTGCTTAATGACAGGGGTGCTTCATGGAAGCCTCTCATCCGCCTCAAGGAGGCTGCAAATCGGACAGACAGGTGTCATGTGTGCCTGCTTACAGACAGGTGTCATGTGTGCCTGCCTAAGCTGGTGCTTAATGACAGGGGTGCTTCATGCAAGCCTCTCATCCGCCTCAAGGAGGCTGCAAATCGGACAGACAGGTGTCATGTGTGCCTGCTTAAGCTGGTGCTTAATGACAGGGGTGCTTCATGCAAGCCTCTCATCCGCCTCAAGGAGGCTGTAAATCGGACAGACAGGTGTCATGTGTGCCTGCTTACAGACAGGTGTCATGTGTGCCTGCCTAAGCTGGTGCTTCATGACAGGGGTGCTTCATGCAAGCCTCTCATCCGCCTCAAGGAGGCTGTAAATCGGACAGACAGGTGTCATGTGTGCCTGCCTAAGCTGGTGCTTAATGACAGGGGTGCTTCATGGAAGCCTCTCATCCGCCTCAAGGAGGCTGCAAATCGGACAGACAGGTGTCATGTGTGCCTGCTTACAGACAGGTGTCATGTGTGCCTGCCTAAGCTGGTGCTTAATGACAGGGGTGCTTCATGCAAGCCTCTCATCCGCCTCAAGGAGGCTGTAAATCGGACAGACAGGTGTCATGTGTGCCTGCCTAAGCTGGTGCTTAATGACAGGGGTGCTTCATGCAAGCCTCTCATCCGCCTCAAGGAGGCTGTAAATCGGACAGACAGGTGTCATGTGTGCCTGCTTACAGACAGGTGTCATGTGTGCCTGCCTAAGCTGGTGCTTAATGACAGGGGTGCTTCATGCAAGCCTCTCATCCGCCTCAAGGAGGCTGTAAATCGGACAGACAGGTGTCATGTGTGCCTGCTTACAGACAGGTGTCATGTGTGCCTGCCTAAGCTGGTGCTTAATGACAGGGGTGCTTCATGCAAGCCTCTCATCCGCCTCAAGGAGGCTGTAAATCGGACAGACAGGTGTCATGTGTGCCTGCTTACAGACAGGTGTCATGTGTGCCTGCCTAAGCTGGTGCTTAATGACAGGGGTGCTTCATGCAAGCCTCTCATCCGCCTCAAGGAGGCTGTAAATCGGACAGACAGGTGTCATGTGTGCCTGCTTACAGACAGGTGTCATGTGTGCCTGCCTAAGCTGGTGCTTAATGACAGGGGTGCTTCATGCAAGCCTCTCATCCGCCTCAAGGAGGCTGTAAATCGGACAGACAGGTGTCATGTGTGCCTGCTTACAGACAGGTGTCATGTGTGCCTGCCTAAGCTGGTGCTTAATGACAGGGGTGCTTCATGCAAGCCTCTCATCCGCCTCAAGGAGGCTGTAAATCGGACAGACAGGTGTCATGTGTGCCTGCTTACAGACAGGTGTCATGTGTGCCTGCCTAAGCTGGTGCTTAATGACAGGGGTGCTTCATGCAAGCCTCTCATCCGCCTCAAGGAGGCTGTAAATCGGACAGACAGGTGTCATGTGTGCCTGCTTACAGACAGGTGTCATGTGTGCCTGCCTAAGCTGGTGCTTAATGACAGGGGTGCTTCATGCAAGCCTCTCATCCGCCTCAAGGAGGCTGTAAATCGGACAGACAGGTGTCATGTGTGCCTGCTTACAGACAGGTGTCATGTGTGCCTGCCTAAGCTGGTGCTTAATGACAGGGGTGCTTCATGCAAGCCTCTCATCCGCCTCAAGGAGGCTGTAAATCGGACAGACAGGTGTCATGTGTGCCTGCTTACAGACAGGTGTCATGTGTGCCTGCCTAAGCTGGTGCTTAATGACAGGGGTGCTTCATGCAAGCCTCTCATCCGCCTCAAGGAGGCTGTAAATCGGACAGACAGGTGTCATGTGTGCCTGCTTACAGACAGGTGTCATGTGTGCCTGCCTAAGCTGGTGCTTAATGACAGGGGTGCTTCATGCAAGCCTCTCATCCGCCTCAAGGAGGCTGTAAATCGGACAGACAGGTGTCATGTGTGCCTGCTTACAGACAGGTGTCATGTGTGCCTGCCTAAGCTGGTGCTTAATGACAGGGGTGCTTCATGCAAGCCTCTCATCCGCCTCAAGGAGGCTGTAAATCGGACAGACAGGTGTCATGTGTGCCTGCTTACAGACAGGTGTCATGTGTGCCTGCCTAAGCTGGTGCTTAATGACAGGGGTGCTTCATGCAAGCCTCTCATCCGCCTCAAGGAGGCTGCAAATCGGATAGACAGGTGTCATGCTGGCCTGCTTAAGCTGGTGCTTAATGACAGGGGTGCTTCCTGGAAGTCTCTCATCCGCCTCAAGGAGGCTGCAAATCGGATAGACAGGTGTCATGCTGGCCTGCTTAAGCTGGTGCTTAATGACAGGGGTGCTTCATGGAAGCCTCTCATCCGCCTCAAGGAGGCTGCAAATCGGATAGACAGGTGTCATGTGTGCCTGCTTAAGCTGGTGCTTAATGACAGGGGTGCTTCATGGAAGCCTCTCATCCGCCTCAAGGAGGCTGTAAATCGGACAGACAGGTGTCATGTGTGCCTGCTTAAGCTGGTGCTTAATGACAGGGGTGCTTCATGGAAGCCTCTCATCCGCCTCAAGGAGGCTGCAAATCGGATAGACAGGTGTCATGTGTGCCTGCTTAAGCTGGTGCTTAATGACAGGGGTGCTTCATGGAAGCCTCTCATCCGCCTCAAGGAGGCTGCAAATCGGACAGACAGGTGTCATGCTGGCCTGCTTAAGCTGGTGCTTAATGACAGGGGTGCTTCATGCAAGCCTCTCATCCGCCTCAAGGAGGCTGCAAATCGGACAGACAGGTGTCATGTGTGCCTGCTTAAGCTGGTGCTTAATGACAGGGGTGCTTCATGCAAGCCTCTCATCCGCCTCAAGGAGGCTGTAAATCGGACAGACAGGTGTCATGTGTGCCTGCTTAAGCTGGTGCTTAATGACAGGGGTGCTTCATGCAAGCCTCTCATCCGCCTCAAGGAGGCTGTAAATCGGACAGACAGGTGTCATGTGTGCCTGCTTACAGACAGGTGTCATGTGTGCCTGCCTAAGCTGGTGCTTAATGACAGGGGTGCTTCATGCAAGCCTCTCATCCGCCTCAAGGAGGCTGCAAATCGGACAGACAGGTGTCATGTGTGCCTGCCTAAGCTGGTGCTTAATGACAGGGGTGCAGGTGTCATGCTGGCCTGCCTAAGCTGGTGCTTAATGACAGGGGTGCAGGTGTCATGTGTGCCTGCCTAAGCTGGTGCTTAATGACAGGGGTGCAGGTGTCATGTGTGCCTGCCTAAGCTGGTGCTTAATGACAGGGGTGCAGGTGTCATGTGTGCCTGCCTAAGCTGGTGCTTAATGACAGGGGTGCAGGTGTCATGCTGGCCTGCCTAAGCTGGTGCTTAATGACAGAGGTGCAGGTGTCATGTGTGCCTGCCTAAGCTGGTGCTTAATGACAGGGGTGCAGGTGTCATGTGTGCCTGCCTAAGCTGGTGCTTAATGACAGGGGTGCAGGTGTCATGTGTGCCTGCCTAAGCTGGTGCTTAATGACAGGGGTGCTTCATGCAAGCCTCTCATCCGCCTCAAGGAGGCTGCAAATCGGACAGACAGGTGTCATGTGTGCCTGCCTAAGCTGGTGCTTAATGACAGGGGTGCTTCATGCAAGCCTCTCATCCGCCTCAAGGAGGCTGTAAATCGGACAGACAGGTGTCATGTGTGCCTGCTTAAGCTGGTGCTTAATGACAGGGGTGCTTCATGCAAGCCTCTCATCCGCCTCAAGGAGGCTGCAAATCGGACAGACAGGTGTCATGTGTGCCTGCTTAAGCTGGTGCTTAATGACAGGGGTGCTTCATGGAAGCCTCTCATCCGCCTCAAGGAGGCTGCAAATCGGACAGACAGGTGTCATGTGTGCCTGCCTAAGCTGGTGCTTAATGACAGGGGTGCTTCATGCAAGCCTCTCATCCGCCTCAAGGAGGCTGTAAATCGGACAGACAGGTGTCATGTGTGCCTGCCTAAGCTGGTGCTTAATGACAGGGGTGCTTCATGGAAGCCTCTCATCCGCCTCAAGGAGGCTGCAAATCGGACAGACAGGTGTCATGTGTGCCTGCTTACAGACAGGTGTCATGTGTGCCTGCCTAAGCTGGTGCTTAATGACAGGGGTGCTTCATGCAAGCCTCTCATCCGCCTCAAGGAGGCTGTAAATCGGACAGACAGGTGTCATGTGTGCCTGCTTACAGACAGGTGTCATGTGTGCCTGCCTAAGCTGGTGCTTAATGACAGGGGTGCTTCATGCAAGCCTCTCATCCGCCTCAAGGAGGCTGTAAATCGGACAGACAGGTGTCATGTGTGCCTGCTTACAGACAGGTGTCATGTGTGCCTGCCTAAGCTGGTGCTTAATGACAGGGGTGCTTCATGCAAGCCTCTCATCCGCCTCAAGGAGGCTGCAAATCGGACAGACAGGTGTCATGTGTGCCTGCTTAAGCTGGTGCTTAATGACAGGGGTGCTTCATGCAAGCCTCTCATCCGCCTCAAGGAGGCTGTAAATCGGACAGACAGGTGTCATGTGTGCCTGCTTAAGCTGGTGCTTAATGACAGGGGTGCTTCATGCAAGCCTCTCATCCGCCTCAAGGAGGCTGTAAATCGGACAGACAGGTGTCATGTGTGCCTGCTTACAGACAGGTGTCATGTGTGCCTGCCTAAGCTGGTGCTTAATGACAGGGGTGCTTCATGCAAGCCTCTCATCCGCCTCAAGGAGGCTGCAAATCGGACAGACAGGTGTCATGTGTGCCTGCCTAAGCTGGTGCTTAATGACAGGGGTGCTTCATGGAAGCCTCTCATCCGCCTCAAGGAGGCTGCAAATCGGACAGACAGGTGTCATGTGTGCCTGCTTACAGACAGGTGTCATGTGTGCCTGCCTAAGCTGGTGCTTAATGACAGGGGTGCTTCATGCAAGCCTCTCATCCGCCTCAAGGAGGCTGCAAATCGGACAGACAGGTGTCATGTGTGCCTGCTTACAGACAGGTGTCATGTGTGCCTGCCTAAGCTGGTGCTTAATGACAGGGGTGCTTCATGCAAGCCTCTCATCCGCCTCAAGGAGGCTGTAAATCGGACAGACAGGTGTCATGTGTGCCTGCCTAAGCTGGTGCTTAATGACAGGGGTGCTTCATGCAAGCCTCTCATCCGCCTCAAGGAGGCTGTAAATCGGACAGACAGGTGTCATGTGTGCCTGCTTACAGACAGGTGTCATGTGTGCCTGCCTAAGCTGGTGCTTAATGACAGGGGTGCTTCATGCAAGCCTCTCATCCGCCTCAAGGAGGCTGTAAATCGGACAGACAGGTGTCATGTGTGCCTGCTTACAGACAGGTGTCATGTGTGCCTGCCTAAGCTGGTGCTTAATGACAGGGGTGCTTCATGCAAGCCTCTCATCCGCCTCAAGGAGGCTGTAAATCGGACAGACAGGTGTCATGTGTGCCTGCTTACAGACAGGTGTCATGTGTGCCTGCCTAAGCTGGTGCTTAATGACAGGGGTGCTTCATGCAAGCCTCTCATCCGCCTCAAGGAGGCTGTAAATCGGACAGACAGGTGTCATGTGTGCCTGCTTACAGACAGGTGTCATGTGTGCCTGCCTAAGCTGGTGCTTAATGACAGGGGTGCTTCATGCAAGCCTCTCATCCGCCTCAAGGAGGCTGTAAATCGGACAGACAGGTGTCATGTGTGCCTGCTTACAGACAGGTGTCATGTGTGCCTGCCTAAGCTGGTGCTTAATGACAGGGGTGCTTCATGCAAGCCTCTCATCCGCCTCAAGGAGGCTGTAAATCGGACAGACAGGTGTCATGTGTGCCTGCTTACAGACAGGTGTCATGTGTGCCTGCCTAAGCTGGTGCTTAATGACAGGGGTGCTTCATGCAAGCCTCTCATCCGCCTCAAGGAGGCTGTAAATTGGACAGACAGGTGTCATGTGTGCCTGCTTACAGACAGGTGTCATGTGTGCCTGCCTAAGCTGGTGCTTAATGACAGGGGTGCTTCATGCAAGCCTCTCATCCGCCTCAAGGAGGCTGTAAATCGGACAGACAGGTGTCATGTGTGCCTGCTTACAGACAGGTGTCATGTGTGCCTGCCTAAGCTGGTGCTTAATGACAGGGGTGCTTCATGCAAGCCTCTCATCCGCCTCAAGGAGGCTGTAAATCGGACAGACAGGTGTCATGTGTGCCTGCTTACAGACAGGTGTCATGTGTGCCTGCCTAAGCTGGTGCTTAATGACAGGGGTGCTTCATGCAAGCCTCTCATCCGCCTCAAGGAGGCTGTAAATCGGACAGACAGGTGTCATGTGTGCCTGCTTACAGACAGGTGTCATGTGTGCCTGCCTAAGCTGGTGCTTAATGACAGGGGTGCTTCATGCAAGCCTCTCATCCGCCTCAAGGAGGCTGTAAATCGGACAGACAGGTGTCATGTGTGCCTGCTTACAGACAGGTGTCATGTGTGCCTGCCTAAGCTGGTGCTTAATGACAGGGGTGCTTCATGCAAGCCTCTCATCCGCCTCAAGGAGGCTGTAAATCGGACAGACAGGTGTCATGTGTGCCTGCTTACAGACAGGTGTCATGTGTGCCTGCCTAAGCTGGTGCTTAATGACAGGGGTGCTTCATGCAAGCCTCTCATCCGCCTCAAGGAGGCTGTAAATCGGACAGACAGGTGTCATGTGTGCCTGCTTACAGACAGGTGTCATGTGTGCCTGCCTAAGCTGGTGCTTAATGACAGGGGTGCTTCATGCAAGCCTCTCATCCGCCTCAAGGAGGCTGTAAATCGGACAGACAGGTGTCATGTGTGCCTGCTTACAGACAGGTGTCATGTGTGCCTGCCTAAGCTGGTGCTTAATGACAGGGGTGCTTCATGCAAGCCTCTCATCCGCCTCAAGGAGGCTGTAAATCGGACAGACAGGTGTCATGTGTGCCTGCTTACAGACAGGTGTCATGTGTGCCTGCCTAAGCTGGTGCTTAATGACAGGGGTGCTTCATGCAAGCCTCTCATCCGCCTCAAGGAGGCTGTAAATCGGACAGACAGGTGTCATGTGTGCCTGCTTACAGACAGGTGTCATGTGTGCCTGCCTAAGCTGGTGCTTAATGACAGGGGTGCTTCATGCAAGCCTCTCATCCGCCTCAAGGAGGCTGCAAATCGGATAGACAGGTGTCATGCTGGCCTGCTTAAGCTGGTGCTTAATGACAGGGGTGCTTCCTGGAAGTCTCTCATCCGCCTCAAGGAGGCTGCAAATCGGATAGACAGGTGTCATGCTGGCCTGCTTAAGCTGGTGCTTAATGACAGGGGTGCTTCCTGGAAGTCTCTCATCCGCCTCAAGGAGGCTGCAAATCGGATAGACAGGTGTCATGTGTGCCTGCTTAAGCTGGTGCTTAATGACAGGGGTGCTTCATGGAAGCCTCTCATCCGCCTCAAGGAGGCTGCAAATCGGATAGACAGGTGTCATGTGTGCCTGCTTAAGCTGGTGCTTAATGACAGGGGTGCTTCATGGAAGCCTCTCATCCGCCTCAAGGAGGCTGTAAATCGGACAGACAGGTGTCATGTGTGCCTGCTTAAGCTGGTGCTTAATGACAGGGGTGCTTCATGGAAGCCTCTCATCCGCCTCAAGGAGGCTGCAAATCGGATAGACAGGTGTCATGTGTGCCTGCTTAAGCTGGTGCTTAATGACAGGGGTGCTTCATGGAAGCCTCTCATCCGCCTCAAGGAGGCTGCAAATCGGACAGACAGGTGTCATGCTGGCCTGCTTAAGCTGGTGCTTAATGACAGGGGTGCTTCATGCAAGCCTCTCATCCGCCTCAAGGAGGCTGCAAATCGGACAGACAGGTGTCATGTGTGCCTGCTTAAGCTGGTGCTTAATGACAGGGGTGCTTCATGCAAGCCTCTCATCCGCCTCAAGGAGGCTGTAAATCGGACAGACAGGTGTCATGTGTGCCTGCTTAAGCTGGTGCTTAATGACAGGGGTGCTTCATGCAAGCCTCTCATCCGCCTCAAGGAGGCTGTAAATCGGACAGACAGGTGTCATGTGTGCCTGCTTACAGACAGGTGTCATGTGTGCCTGCCTAAGCTGGTGCTTAATGACAGGGGTGCTTCATGCAAGCCTCTCATCCGCCTCAAGGAGGCTGCAAATCGGACAGACAGGTGTCATGTGTGCCTGCCTAAGCTGGTGCTTAATGACAGGGGTGCTTCATGCAAGCCTCTCATCCGCCTCAAGGAGGCTGCAAATCGGACAGACAGGTGTCATGTGTGCCTGCCTAAGCTGGTGCTTAATGACAGGGGTGCTTCATGCAAGCCTCTCATCCGCCTCAAGGAGGCTGTAAATCGGACAGACAGGTGTCATGTGTGCCTGCTTAAGCTGGTGCTTAATGACAGGGGTGCTTCATGCAAGCCTCTCATCCGCCTCAAGGAGGCTGCAAATCGGACAGACAGGTGTCATGTGTGCCTGCTTAAGCTGGTGCTTAATGACAGGGGTGCTTCATGGAAGCCTCTCATCCGCCTCAAGGAGGCTGCAAATCGGACAGACAGGTGTCATGTGTGCCTGCCTAAGCTGGTGCTTAATGACAGGGGTGCTTCATGCAAGCCTCTCATCCGCCTCAAGGAGGCTGTAAATCGGACAGACAGGTGTCATGTGTGCCTGCCTAAGCTGGTGCTTAATGACAGGGGTGCTTCATGGAAGCCTCTCATCCGCCTCAAGGAGGCTGCAAATCGGACAGACAGGTGTCATGTGTGCCTGCTTACAGACAGGTGTCATGTGTGCCTGCCTAAGCTGGTGCTTAATGACAGGGGTGCTTCATGCAAGCCTCTCATCCGCCTCAAGGAGGCTGTAAATCGGACAGACAGGTGTCATGTGTGCCTGCCTAAGCTGGTGCTTAATGACAGGGGTGCTTCATGCAAGCCTCTCATCCGCCTCAAGGAGGCTGTAAATCGGACAGACAGGTGTCATGTGTGCCTGCTTACAGACAGGTGTCATGTGTGCCTGCCTAAGCTGGTGCTTAATGACAGGGGTGCTTCATGCAAGCCTCTCATCCGCCTCAAGGAGGCTGCAAATCGGACAGACAGGTGTCATGTGTGCCTGCTTAAGCTGGTGCTTAATGACAGGGGTGCTTCATGCAAGCCTCTCATCCGCCTCAAGGAGGCTGCAAATCGGACAGACAGGTGTCATGCTGGCCTGCTTAAGCTGGTGCTTAATGACAGGGGTGCTTCATGCAAGCCTCTCATCCGCCTCAAGGAGGCTGCAAATCGGACAGACAGGTGTCATGTGTGCCTGCTTAAGCTGGTGCTTAATGACAGGGGTGCTTCATGCAAGCCTCTCATCCGCCTCAAGGAGGCTGTAAATCGGACAGACAGGTGTCATGTGTGCCTGCTTAAGCTGGTGCTTAATGACAGGGGTGCTTCATGCAAGCCTCTCATCCGCCTCAAGGAGGCTGTAAATCGGACAGACAGGTGTCATGTGTGCCTGCTTACAGACAGGTGTCATGTGTGCCTGCCTAAGCTGGTGCTTAATGACAGGGGTGCTTCATGCAAGCCTCTCATCCGCCTCAAGGAGGCTGCAAATCGGACAGACAGGTGTCATGTGTGCCTGCCTAAGCTGGTGCTTAATGACAGGGGTGCTTCATGGAAGCCTCTCATCCGCCTCAAGGAGGCTGCAAATCGGACAGACAGGTGTCATGTGTGCCTGCTTACAGACAGGTGTCATGTGTGCCTGCCTAAGCTGGTGCTTAATGACAGGGGTGCTTCATGCAAGCCTCTCATCCGCCTCAAGGAGGCTGTAAATCGGACAGACAGGTGTCATGTGTGCCTGCCTAAGCTGGTGCTTAATGACAGGGGTGCTTCATGCAAGCCTCTCATCCGCCTCAAGGAGGCTGTAAATCGGACAGACAGGTGTCATGTGTGCCTGCTTACAGACAGGTGTCATGTGTGCCTGCCTAAGCTGGTGCTTAATGACAGGGGTGCTTCATGCAAGCCTCTCATCCGCCTCAAGGAGGCTGTAAATCGGACAGACAGGTGTCATGTGTGCCTGCTTACAGACAGGTGTCATGTGTGCCTGCCTAAGCTGGTGCTTAATGACAGGGGTGCTTCATGCAAGCCTCTCATCCGCCTCAAGGAGGCTGTAAATCGGACAGACAGGTGTCATGTGTGCCTGCTTACAGACAGGTGTCATGTGTGCCTGCCTAAGCTGGTGCTTAATGACAGGGGTGCTTTATGCAAGCCTCTCATCCGCCTCAAGGAGGCTGTAAATCGGACAGACAGGTGTCATGTGTGCCTGCTTACAGACAGGTGTCATGTGTGCCTGCCTAAGCTGGTGCTTAATGACAGGGGTGCTTCATGCAAGCCTCTCATCCGCCTCAAGGAGGCTGTAAATCGGACAGACAGGTGTCATGTGTGCCTGCTTACAGACAGGTGTCATGTGTGCCTGCCTAAGCTGGTGCTTAATGACAGGGGTGCTTCATGCAAGCCTCTCATCCGCCTCAAGGAGGCTGTAAATCGGACAGACAGGTGTCATGTGTGCCTGCTTACAGACAGGTGTCATGTGTGCCTGCCTAAGCTGGTGCTTAATGACAGGGGTGCTTCATGCAAGCCTCTCATCCGCCTCAAGGAGGCTGCAAATCGGATAGACAGGTGTCATGCTGGCCTGCTTAAGCTGGTGCTTAATGACAGGGGTGCTTCCTGGAAGTCTCTCATCCGCCTCAAGGAGGCTGCAAATCGGATAGACAGGTGTCATGCTGGCCTGCTTAAGCTGGTGCTTAATGACAGGGGTGCTTCCTGGAAGTCTCTCATCCGCCTCAAGGAGGCTGCAAATCGGATAGACAGGTGTCATGTGTGCCTGCTTAAGCTGGTGCTTAATGACAGGGGTGCTTCATGGAAGCCTCTCATCCGCCTCAAGGAGGCTGCAAATCGGATAGACAGGTGTCATGTGTGCCTGCTTAAGCTGGTGCTTAATGACAGGGGTGCTTCATGGAAGCCTCTCATCCGCCTCAAGGAGGCTGTAAATCGGACAGACAGGTGTCATGTGTGCCTGCTTAAGCTGGTGCTTAATGACAGGGGTGCTTCATGGAAGCCTCTCATCCGCCTCAAGGAGGCTGCAAATCGGATAGACAGGTGTCATGTGTGCCTGCTTAAGCTGGTGCTTAATGACAGGGGTGCTTCATGGAAGCCTCTCATCCGCCTCAAGGAGGCTGTAAATCGGATAGACAGGTGTCATGCTGGCCTGCTTAAGCTGGTGCTTAATGACAGGGGTGCTTCATGGAAGCCTCTCATCCGCCTCAAGGAGGCTGTAAATCGGATAGACAGGTGTCATGTGTGCCTGCCTAAGCTGGTGCTTAATGACAGGGGTGCTTCATGGAAGCCTCTCATCCGCCTCAAGGAGGCTGCAAATCGGACAGACAGGTGTCATGCTGGCCTGCTTAAGCTGGTGCTTAATGACAGGGGTGCTTCATGGAAGCCTCTCATCCGCCTCAAGGAGGCTGCAAATCGGACAGACAGGTGTCATGCTGGCCTGCTTAAGCTGGTGCTTAATGACAGGGGTGCTTCATGGAAGCCTCTCATCCGCCTCAAGGAGGCTGTAAATCGGATAGACAGGTGTCATGTGTGCCTGCTTAAGCTGGTGCTTAATGACAGGGGTGCTTCATGGAAGCCTCTCATCCGCCTCAAGGAGGCTGTAAATCGGATAGACAGGTGTCATGTGTGCCTGCTTAAGCTGGTGCTTAATGACAGGGGTGCTTCATGGAAGCCTCTCATCCGCCTCAAGGAGGCTGTAAATCGGATAGACAGGTGTCATGCTGGCCTGCTTAAGCTGGTGCTTAATGACAGGGGTGCTTCATGGAAGCCTCTCATCCGCCTCAAGGAGGCTGTAAATCGGACAGACAGGTGTCATGTGTGCCTGCTTAAGCTGGTGCTTAATGACAGGGGTGCTTCATGGAAGCCTCTCATCCGCCTCAAGGAGGCTGTAAATCGGATAGACAGGTGTCATGCTGGCCTGCTTAAGCTGGTGCTTAATGACAGGGGTGCTTCCTGGAAGTCTCTCATCCGCCTCAAGGAGGCTGCAAATCGGATAGACAGGTGTCATGCTGGCCTGCTTAAGCTGGTGCTTAATGACAGGGGTGCTTCATGCAAGCCTCTCATCCGCCTCAAGGAGGCTGCAAATCGGACAGACAGGTGTCATGTGTGCCTGCTTACAGACAGGTGTCATGTGTGCCTGCCTAAGCTGGTGCTTAATGACAGGGGTGCTTCATGGAAGCCTCTCATCCGCCTCAAGGAGGCTGCAAATCGGACAGACAGGTGTCATGCTGGCCTGCTTAAGCTGGTGCTTAATGACAGGGGTGCTTCATGCAAGCCTCTCATCCGCCTCAAGGAGGCTGCAAATCGGACAGACAGGTGTCATGTGTGCCTGCTTAAGCTGGTGCTTAATGACAGGGGTGCTTCATGCAAGCCTCTCATCCGCCTCAAGGAGGCTGTAAATCGGACAGACAGGTGTCATGTGTGCCTGCTTAAGCTGGTGCTTAATGACAGGGGTGCTTCATGCAAGCCTCTCATCCGCCTCAAGGAGGCTGTAAATCGGACAGACAGGTGTCATGTGTGCCTGCTTACAGACAGGTGTCATGTGTGCCTGCCTAAGCTGGTGCTTAATGACAGGGGTGCTTCATGCAAGCCTCTCATCCGCCTCAAGGAGGCTGCAAATCGGACAGACAGGTGTCATGTGTGCCTGCTTACAGACAGGTGTCATGTGTGCCTGCCTAAGCTGGTGCTTAATGACAGGGGTGCTTCATGCAAGCCTCTCATCCGCCTCAAGGAGGCTGTAAATCGGACAGACAGGTGTCATGTGTGCCTGCCTAAGCTGGTGCTTAATGACAGGGGTGCTTCATGGAAGCCTCTCATCCGCCTCAAGGAGGCTGCAAATCGGACAGACAGGTGTCATGTGTGCCTGCTTACAGACAGGTGTCATGTGTGCCTGCCTAAGCTGGTGCTTAATGACAGGGGTGCTTCATGCAAGCCTCTCATCCGCCTCAAGGAGGCTGCAAATCGGACAGACAGGTGTCATGTGTGCCTGCTTAAGCTGGTGCTTAATGACAGGGGTGCTTCATGCAAGCCTCTCATCCGCCTCAAGGAGGCTGTAAATCGGACAGACAGGTGTCATGTGTGCCTGCTTACAGACAGGTGTCATGTGTGCCTGCCTAAGCTGGTGCTTCATGACAGGGGTGCTTCATGCAAGCCTCTCATCCGCCTCAAGGAGGCTGTAAATCGGACAGACAGGTGTCATGTGTGCCTGCCTAAGCTGGTGCTTAATGACAGGGGTGCTTCATGGAAGCCTCTCATCCGCCTCAAGGAGGCTGCAAATCGGACAGACAGGTGTCATGTGTGCCTGCTTACAGACAGGTGTCATGTGTGCCTGCCTAAGCTGGTGCTTAATGACAGGGGTGCTTCATGCAAGCCTCTCATCCGCCTCAAGGAGGCTGTAAATCGGACAGACAGGTGTCATGTGTGCCTGCCTAAGCTGGTGCTTAATGACAGGGGTGCTTCATGCAAGCCTCTCATCCGCCTCAAGGAGGCTGTAAATCGGACAGACAGGTGTCATGTGTGCCTGCTTACAGACAGGTGTCATGTGTGCCTGCCTAAGCTGGTGCTTAATGACAGGGGTGCTTCATGCAAGCCTCTCATCCGCCTCAAGGAGGCTGTAAATCGGACAGACAGGTGTCATGTGTGCCTGCTTACAGACAGGTGTCATGTGTGCCTGCCTAAGCTGGTGCTTAATGACAGGGGTGCTTCATGCAAGCCTCTCATCCGCCTCAAGGAGGCTGTAAATCGGACAGACAGGTGTCATGTGTGCCTGCTTACAGACAGGTGTCATGTGTGCCTGCCTAAGCTGGTGCTTAATGACAGGGGTGCTTCATGCAAGCCTCTCATCCGCCTCAAGGAGGCTGTAAATCGGACAGACAGGTGTCATGTGTGCCTGCTTACAGACAGGTGTCATGTGTGCCTGCCTAAGCTGGTGCTTAATGACAGGGGTGCTTCATGCAAGCCTCTCATCCGCCTCAAGGAGGCTGTAAATCGGACAGACAGGTGTCATGTGTGCCTGCTTACAGACAGGTGTCATGTGTGCCTGCCTAAGCTGGTGCTTAATGACAGGGGTGCTTCATGCAAGCCTCTCATCCGCCTCAAGGAGGCTGTAAATCGGACAGACAGGTGTCATGTGTGCCTGCTTACAGACAGGTGTCATGTGTGCCTGCCTAAGCTGGTGCTTAATGACAGGGGTGCTTCATGCAAGCCTCTCATCCGCCTCAAGGAGGCTGTAAATCGGACAGACAGGTGTCATGTGTGCCTGCTTACAGACAGGTGTCATGTGTGCCTGCCTAAGCTGGTGCTTAATGACAGGGGTGCTTCATGCAAGCCTCTCATCCGCCTCAAGGAGGCTGTAAATCGGACAGACAGGTGTCATGTGTGCCTGCTTACAGACAGGTGTCATGTGTGCCTGCCTAAGCTGGTGCTTAATGACAGGGGTGCTTCATGCAAGCCTCTCATCCGCCTCAAGGAGGCTGTAAATCGGACAGACAGGTGTCATGTGTGCCTGCTTACAGACAGGTGTCATGTGTGCCTGCCTAAGCTGGTGCTTAATGACAGGGGTGCTTCATGCAAGCCTCTCATCCGCCTCAAGGAGGCTGTAAATCGGACAGACAGGTGTCATGTGTGCCTGCTTACAGACAGGTGTCATGTGTGCCTGCCTAAGCTGGTGCTTAATGACAGGGGTGCTTCATGCAAGCCTCTCATCCGCCTCAAGGAGGCTGCAAATCGGATAGACAGGTGTCATGCTGGCCTGCTTAAGCTGGTGCTTAATGACAGGGGTGCTTCCTGGAAGTCTCTCATCCGCCTCAAGGAGGCTGCAAATCGGATAGACAGGTGTCATGCTGGCCTGCTTAAGCTGGTGCTTAATGACAGGGGTGCTTCATGGAAGCCTCTCATCCGCCTCAAGGAGGCTGCAAATCGGATAGACAGGTGTCATGTGTGCCTGCTTAAGCTGGTGCTTAATGACAGGGGTGCTTCATGGAAGCCTCTCATCCGCCTCAAGGAGGCTGTAAATCGGACAGACAGGTGTCATGTGTGCCTGCTTAAGCTGGTGCTTAATGACAGGGGTGCTTCATGGAAGCCTCTCATCCGCCTCAAGGAGGCTGCAAATCGGATAGACAGGTGTCATGTGTGCCTGCTTAAGCTGGTGCTTAATGACAGGGGTGCTTCATGGAAGCCTCTCATCCGCCTCAAGGAGGCTGCAAATCGGACAGACAGGTGTCATGCTGGCCTGCTTAAGCTGGTGCTTAATGACAGGGGTGCTTCATGCAAGCCTCTCATCCGCCTCAAGGAGGCTGCAAATCGGACAGACAGGTGTCATGTGTGCCTGCTTAAGCTGGTGCTTAATGACAGGGGTGCTTCATGCAAGCCTCTCATCCGCCTCAAGGAGGCTGTAAATCGGACAGACAGGTGTCATGTGTGCCTGCTTAAGCTGGTGCTTAATGACAGGGGTGCTTCATGCAAGCCTCTCATCCGCCTCAAGGAGGCTGTAAATCGGACAGACAGGTGTCATGTGTGCCTGCTTACAGACAGGTGTCATGTGTGCCTGCCTAAGCTGGTGCTTAATGACAGGGGTGCTTCATGCAAGCCTCTCATCCGCCTCAAGGAGGCTGCAAATCGGACAGACAGGTGTCATGTGTGCCTGCCTAAGCTGGTGCTTAATGACAGGGGTGCAGGTGTCATGCTGGCCTGCCTAAGCTGGTGCTTAATGACAGGGGTGCAGGTGTCATGTGTGCCTGCCTAAGCTGGTGCTTAATGACAGGGGTGCAGGTGTCATGTGTGCCTGCCTAAGCTGGTGCTTAATGACAGGGGTGCAGGTGTCATGTGTGCCTGCCTAAGCTGGTGCTTAATGACAGGGGTGCAGGTGTCATGCTGGCCTGCCTAAGCTGGTGCTTAATGACAGAGGTGCAGGTGTCATGTGTGCCTGCCTAAGCTGGTGCTTAATGACAGGGGTGCAGGTGTCATGTGTGCCTGCCTAAGCTGGTGCTTAATGACAGGGGTGCAGGTGTCATGTGTGCCTGCCTAAGCTGGTGCTTAATGACAGGGGTGCTTCATGCAAGCCTCTCATCCGCCTCAAGGAGGCTGCAAATCGGACAGACAGGTGTCATGTGTGCCTGCCTAAGCTGGTGCTTAATGACAGGGGTGCTTCATGCAAGCCTCTCATCCGCCTCAAGGAGGCTGTAAATCGGACAGACAGGTGTCATGTGTGCCTGCTTAAGCTGGTGCTTAATGACAGGGGTGCTTCATGCAAGCCTCTCATCCGCCTCAAGGAGGCTGCAAATCGGACAGACAGGTGTCATGTGTGCCTGCTTAAGCTGGTGCTTAATGACAGGGGTGCTTCATGGAAGCCTCTCATCCGCCTCAAGGAGGCTGCAAATCGGACAGACAGGTGTCATGTGTGCCTGCCTAAGCTGGTGCTTAATGACAGGGGTGCTTCATGCAAGCCTCTCATCCGCCTCAAGGAGGCTGTAAATCGGACAGACAGGTGTCATGTGTGCCTGCCTAAGCTGGTGCTTAATGACAGGGGTGCTTCATGGAAGCCTCTCATCCGCCTCAAGGAGGCTGCAAATCGGACAGACAGGTGTCATGTGTGCCTGCTTACAGACAGGTGTCATGTGTGCCTGCCTAAGCTGGTGCTTAATGACAGGGGTGCTTCATGCAAGCCTCTCATCCGCCTCAAGGAGGCTGTAAATCGGACAGACAGGTGTCATGTGTGCCTGCCTAAGCTGGTGCTTAATGACAGGGGTGCTTCATGCAAGCCTCTCATCCGCCTCAAGGAGGCTGCAAATCGGACAGACAGGTGTCATGTGTGCCTGCTTAAGCTGGTGCTTAATGACAGGGGTGCTTCATGCAAGCCTCTCATCCGCCTCAAGGAGGCTGTAAATCGGACAGACAGGTGTCATGTGTGCCTGCTTACAGACAGGTGTCATGTGTGCCTGCCTAAGCTGGTGCTTAATGACAGGGGTGCTTCATGCAAGCCTCTCATCCGCCTCAAGGAGGCTGTAAATCGGACAGACAGGTGTCATGTGTGCCTGCTTACAGACAGGTGTCATGTGTGCCTGCCTAAGCTGGTGCTTAATGACAGGGGTGCTTCATGCAAGCCT
Source organism: Lycodopsis pacificus (assembly GCA_028022725.1). Classification (NCBI taxonomy): domain Eukaryota; kingdom Metazoa; phylum Chordata; class Actinopteri; order Perciformes; family Zoarcidae; genus Lycodopsis; species Lycodopsis pacificus. The sequence continues at coordinate 477,047 of JAQMIO010000002.1, read as the reverse complement.
CTCATCCGCCTCAAGGAGGCTGTAAATCGGACAGACAGGTGTCATGTGTGCCTGCTTACAGACAGGTGTCATGTGTGCCTGCCTAAGCTGGTGCTTAATGACAGGGGTGCTTCATGCAAGCCTCTCATCCGCCTCAAGGAGGCTGCAAATCGGACAGACAGGTGTCATGTGTGCCTGCTTAAGCTGGTGCTTAATGACAGGGGTGCTTCATGCAAGCCTCTCATCCGCCTCAAGGAGGCTGTAAATCGGACAGACAGGTGTCATGTGTGCCTGCTTAAGCTGGTGCTTAATGACAGGGGTGCTTCATGCAAGCCTCTCATCCGCCTCAAGGAGGCTGTAAATCGGACAGACAGGTGTCATGTGTGCCTGCTTACAGACAGGTGTCATGTGTGCCTGCCTAAGCTGGTGCTTAATGACAGGGGTGCTTCATGCAAGCCTCTCATCCGCCTCAAGGAGGCTGCAAATCGGACAGACAGGTGTCATGTGTGCCTGCCTAAGCTGGTGCTTAATGACAGGGGTGCTTCATGGAAGCCTCTCATCCGCCTCAAGGAGGCTGCAAATCGGACAGACAGGTGTCATGTGTGCCTGCTTACAGACAGGTGTCATGTGTGCCTGCCTAAGCTGGTGCTTAATGACAGGGGTGCTTCATGCAAGCCTCTCATCCGCCTCAAGGAGGCTGCAAATCGGACAGACAGGTGTCATGTGTGCCTGCTTACAGACAGGTGTCATGTGTGCCTGCCTAAGCTGGTGCTTAATGACAGGGGTGCTTCATGCAAGCCTCTCATCCGCCTCAAGGAGGCTGTAAATCGGACAGACAGGTGTCATGTGTGCCTGCCTAAGCTGGTGCTTAATGACAGGGGTGCTTCATGCAAGCCTCTCATCCGCCTCAAGGAGGCTGTAAATCGGACAGACAGGTGTCATGTGTGCCTGCTTACAGACAGGTGTCATGTGTGCCTGCCTAAGCTGGTGCTTAATGACAGGGGTGCTTCATGCAAGCCTCTCATCCGCCTCAAGGAGGCTGTAAATCGGACAGACAGGTGTCATGTGTGCCTGCTTACAGACAGGTGTCATGTGTGCCTGCCTAAGCTGGTGCTTAATGACAGGGGTGCTTCATGCAAGCCTCTCATCCGCCTCAAGGAGGCTGTAAATCGGACAGACAGGTGTCATGTGTGCCTGCTTACAGACAGGTGTCATGTGTGCCTGCCTAAGCTGGTGCTTAATGACAGGGGTGCTTCATGCAAGCCTCTCATCCGCCTCAAGGAGGCTGTAAATCGGACAGACAGGTGTCATGTGTGCCTGCTTACAGACAGGTGTCATGTGTGCCTGCCTAAGCTGGTGCTTAATGACAGGGGTGCTTCATGCAAGCCTCTCATCCGCCTCAAGGAGGCTGTAAATCGGACAGACAGGTGTCATGTGTGCCTGCTTACAGACAGGTGTCATGTGTGCCTGCCTAAGCTGGTGCTTAATGACAGGGGTGCTTCATGCAAGCCTCTCATCCGCCTCAAGGAGGCTGTAAATTGGACAGACAGGTGTCATGTGTGCCTGCTTACAGACAGGTGTCATGTGTGCCTGCCTAAGCTGGTGCTTAATGACAGGGGTGCTTCATGCAAGCCTCTCATCCGCCTCAAGGAGGCTGTAAATCGGACAGACAGGTGTCATGTGTGCCTGCTTACAGACAGGTGTCATGTGTGCCTGCCTAAGCTGGTGCTTAATGACAGGGGTGCTTCATGCAAGCCTCTCATCCGCCTCAAGGAGGCTGTAAATCGGACAGACAGGTGTCATGTGTGCCTGCTTACAGACAGGTGTCATGTGTGCCTGCCTAAGCTGGTGCTTAATGACAGGGGTGCTTCATGCAAGCCTCTCATCCGCCTCAAGGAGGCTGTAAATCGGACAGACAGGTGTCATGTGTGCCTGCTTACAGACAGGTGTCATGTGTGCCTGCCTAAGCTGGTGCTTAATGACAGGGGTGCTTCATGCAAGCCTCTCATCCGCCTCAAGGAGGCTGTAAATCGGACAGACAGGTGTCATGTGTGCCTGCTTACAGACAGGTGTCATGTGTGCCTGCCTAAGCTGGTGCTTAATGACAGGGGTGCTTCATGCAAGCCTCTCATCCGCCTCAAGGAGGCTGTAAATCGGACAGACAGGTGTCATGTGTGCCTGCTTACAGACAGGTGTCATGTGTGCCTGCCTAAGCTGGTGCTTAATGACAGGGGTGCTTCATGCAAGCCTCTCATCCGCCTCAAGGAGGCTGTAAATCGGACAGACAGGTGTCATGTGTGCCTGCTTACAGACAGGTGTCATGTGTGCCTGCCTAAGCTGGTGCTTAATGACAGGGGTGCTTCATGCAAGCCTCTCATCCGCCTCAAGGAGGCTGTAAATCGGACAGACAGGTGTCATGTGTGCCTGCTTACAGACAGGTGTCATGTGTGCCTGCCTAAGCTGGTGCTTAATGACAGGGGTGCTTCATGCAAGCCTCTCATCCGCCTCAAGGAGGCTGTAAATCGGACAGACAGGTGTCATGTGTGCCTGCTTACAGACAGGTGTCATGTGTGCCTGCCTAAGCTGGTGCTTAATGACAGGGGTGCTTCATGCAAGCCTCTCATCCGCCTCAAGGAGGCTGTAAATCGGACAGACAGGTGTCATGTGTGCCTGCTTACAGACAGGTGTCATGTGTGCCTGCCTAAGCTGGTGCTTAATGACAGGGGTGCTTCATGCAAGCCTCTCATCCGCCTCAAGGAGGCTGCAAATCGGATAGACAGGTGTCATGCTGGCCTGCTTAAGCTGGTGCTTAATGACAGGGGTGCTTCCTGGAAGTCTCTCATCCGCCTCAAGGAGGCTGCAAATCGGATAGACAGGTGTCATGTGTGCCTGCTTAAGCTGGTGCTTAATGACAGGGGTGCTTCCTGGAAGTCTCTCATCCGCCTCAAGGAGGCTGCAAATCGGATAGACAGGTGTCATGCTGGCCTGCTTAAGCTGGTGCTTAATGACAGGGGTGCTTCCTGGAAGTCTCTCATCCGCCTCAAGGAGGCTGCAAATCGGATAGACAGGTGTCATGTGTGCCTGCTTAAGCTGGTGCTTAATGACAGGGGTGCTTCATGGAAGCCTCTCATCCGCCTCAAGGAGGCTGCAAATCGGATAGACAGGTGTCATGTGTGCCTGCTTAAGCTGGTGCTTAATGACAGGGGTGCTTCATGGAAGCCTCTCATCCGCCTCAAGGAGGCTGTAAATCGGACAGACAGGTGTCATGTGTGCCTGCTTAAGCTGGTGCTTAATGACAGGGGTGCTTCATGGAAGCCTCTCATCCGCCTCAAGGAGGCTGCAAATCGGATAGACAGGTGTCATGTGTGCCTGCTTAAGCTGGTGCTTAATGACAGGGGTGCTTCATGGAAGCCTCTCATCCGCCTCAAGGAGGCTGCAAATCGGACAGACAGGTGTCATGCTGGCCTGCTTAAGCTGGTGCTTAATGACAGGGGTGCTTCATGCAAGCCTCTCATCCGCCTCAAGGAGGCTGCAAATCGGACAGACAGGTGTCATGTGTGCCTGCTTAAGCTGGTGCTTAATGACAGGGGTGCTTCATGCAAGCCTCTCATCCGCCTCAAGGAGGCTGTAAATCGGACAGACAGGTGTCATGTGTGCCTGCTTAAGCTGGTGCTTAATGACAGGGGTGCTTCATGCAAGCCTCTCATCCGCCTCAAGGAGGCTGTAAATCGGACAGACAGGTGTCATGTGTGCCTGCTTACAGACAGGTGTCATGTGTGCCTGCCTAAGCTGGTGCTTAATGACAGGGGTGCTTCATGCAAGCCTCTCATCCGCCTCAAGGAGGCTGCAAATCGGACAGACAGGTGTCATGTGTGCCTGCCTAAGCTGGTGCTTAATGACAGGGGTGCTTCATGCAAGCCTCTCATCCGCCTCAAGGAGGCTGCAAATCGGACAGACAGGTGTCATGTGTGCCTGCCTAAGCTGGTGCTTAATGACAGGGGTGCTTCATGCAAGCCTCTCATCCGCCTCAAGGAGGCTGTAAATCGGACAGACAGGTGTCATGTGTGCCTGCTTAAGCTGGTGCTTAATGACAGGGGTGCTTCATGCAAGCCTCTCATCCGCCTCAAGGAGGCTGCAAATCGGACAGACAGGTGTCATGTGTGCCTGCTTAAGCTGGTGCTTAATGACAGGGGTGCTTCATGGAAGCCTCTCATCCGCCTCAAGGAGGCTGCAAATCGGACAGACAGGTGTCATGTGTGCCTGCCTAAGCTGGTGCTTAATGACAGGGGTGCTTCATGCAAGCCTCTCATCCGCCTCAAGGAGGCTGTAAATCGGACAGACAGGTGTCATGTGTGCCTGCCTAAGCTGGTGCTTAATGACAGGGGTGCTTCATGGAAGCCTCTCATCCGCCTCAAGGAGGCTGCAAATCGGACAGACAGGTGTCATGTGTGCCTGCTTACAGACAGGTGTCATGTGTGCCTGCCTAAGCTGGTGCTTAATGACAGGGGTGCTTCATGCAAGCCTCTCATCCGCCTCAAGGAGGCTGTAAATCGGACAGACAGGTGTCATGTGTGCCTGCCTAAGCTGGTGCTTAATGACAGGGGTGCTTCATGCAAGCCTCTCATCCGCCTCAAGGAGGCTGTAAATCGGACAGACAGGTGTCATGTGTGCCTGCTTACAGACAGGTGTCATGTGTGCCTGCCTAAGCTGGTGCTTAATGACAGGGGTGCTTCATGCAAGCCTCTCATCCGCCTCAAGGAGGCTGCAAATCGGACAGACAGGTGTCATGTGTGCCTGCTTAAGCTGGTGCTTAATGACAGGGGTGCTTCATGCAAGCCTCTCATCCGCCTCAAGGAGGCTGCAAATCGGACAGACAGGTGTCATGCTGGCCTGCTTAAGCTGGTGCTTAATGACAGGGGTGCTTCATGCAAGCCTCTCATCCGCCTCAAGGAGGCTGCAAATCGGACAGACAGGTGTCATGTGTGCCTGCTTAAGCTGGTGCTTAATGACAGGGGTGCTTCATGCAAGCCTCTCATCCGCCTCAAGGAGGCTGTAAATCGGACAGACAGGTGTCATGTGTGCCTGCTTAAGCTGGTGCTTAATGACAGGGGTGCTTCATGCAAGCCTCTCATCCGCCTCAAGGAGGCTGTAAATCGGACAGACAGGTGTCATGTGTGCCTGCTTACAGACAGGTGTCATGTGTGCCTGCCTAAGCTGGTGCTTAATGACAGGGGTGCTTCATGCAAGCCTCTCATCCGCCTCAAGGAGGCTGCAAATCGGACAGACAGGTGTCATGTGTGCCTGCCTAAGCTGGTGCTTAATGACAGGGGTGCTTCATGGAAGCCTCTCATCCGCCTCAAGGAGGCTGCAAATCGGACAGACAGGTGTCATGTGTGCCTGCTTACAGACAGGTGTCATGTGTGCCTGCCTAAGCTGGTGCTTAATGACAGGGGTGCTTCATGCAAGCCTCTCATCCGCCTCAAGGAGGCTGTAAATCGGACAGACAGGTGTCATGTGTGCCTGCCTAAGCTGGTGCTTAATGACAGGGGTGCTTCATGCAAGCCTCTCATCCGCCTCAAGGAGGCTGTAAATCGGACAGACAGGTGTCATGTGTGCCTGCTTACAGACAGGTGTCATGTGTGCCTGCCTAAGCTGGTGCTTAATGACAGGGGTGCTTCATGCAAGCCTCTCATCCGCCTCAAGGAGGCTGTAAATCGGACAGACAGGTGTCATGTGTGCCTGCTTACAGACAGGTGTCATGTGTGCCTGCCTAAGCTGGTGCTTAATGACAGGGGTGCTTCATGCAAGCCTCTCATCCGCCTCAAGGAGGCTGTAAATCGGACAGACAGGTGTCATGTGTGCCTGCTTACAGACAGGTGTCATGTGTGCCTGCCTAAGCTGGTGCTTAATGACAGGGGTGCTTTATGCAAGCCTCTCATCCGCCTCAAGGAGGCTGTAAATCGGACAGACAGGTGTCATGTGTGCCTGCTTACAGACAGGTGTCATGTGTGCCTGCCTAAGCTGGTGCTTAATGACAGGGGTGCTTCATGCAAGCCTCTCATCCGCCTCAAGGAGGCTGTAAATCGGACAGACAGGTGTCATGTGTGCCTGCTTACAGACAGGTGTCATGTGTGCCTGCCTAAGCTGGTGCTTAATGACAGGGGTGCTTCATGCAAGCCTCTCATCCGCCTCAAGGAGGCTGTAAATCGGACAGACAGGTGTCATGTGTGCCTGCTTACAGACAGGTGTCATGTGTGCCTGCCTAAGCTGGTGCTTAATGACAGGGGTGCTTCATGCAAGCCTCTCATCCGCCTCAAGGAGGCTGCAAATCGGATAGACAGGTGTCATGCTGGCCTGCTTAAGCTGGTGCTTAATGACAGGGGTGCTTCCTGGAAGTCTCTCATCCGCCTCAAGGAGGCTGCAAATCGGATAGACAGGTGTCATGCTGGCCTGCTTAAGCTGGTGCTTAATGACAGGGGTGCTTCCTGGAAGTCTCTCATCCGCCTCAAGGAGGCTGCAAATCGGATAGACAGGTGTCATGTGTGCCTGCTTAAGCTGGTGCTTAATGACAGGGGTGCTTCATGGAAGCCTCTCATCCGCCTCAAGGAGGCTGCAAATCGGATAGACAGGTGTCATGTGTGCCTGCTTAAGCTGGTGCTTAATGACAGGGGTGCTTCATGGAAGCCTCTCATCCGCCTCAAGGAGGCTGTAAATCGGACAGACAGGTGTCATGTGTGCCTGCTTAAGCTGGTGCTTAATGACAGGGGTGCTTCATGGAAGCCTCTCATCCGCCTCAAGGAGGCTGCAAATCGGATAGACAGGTGTCATGTGTGCCTGCTTAAGCTGGTGCTTAATGACAGGGGTGCTTCATGGAAGCCTCTCATCCGCCTCAAGGAGGCTGTAAATCGGATAGACAGGTGTCATGCTGGCCTGCTTAAGCTGGTGCTTAATGACAGGGGTGCTTCATGGAAGCCTCTCATCCGCCTCAAGGAGGCTGTAAATCGGATAGACAGGTGTCATGTGTGCCTGCCTAAGCTGGTGCTTAATGACAGGGGTGCTTCATGGAAGCCTCTCATCCGCCTCAAGGAGGCTGCAAATCGGACAGACAGGTGTCATGCTGGCCTGCTTAAGCTGGTGCTTAATGACAGGGGTGCTTCATGGAAGCCTCTCATCCGCCTCAAGGAGGCTGCAAATCGGACAGACAGGTGTCATGCTGGCCTGCTTAAGCTGGTGCTTAATGACAGGGGTGCTTCATGGAAGCCTCTCATCCGCCTCAAGGAGGCTGTAAATCGGATAGACAGGTGTCATGTGTGCCTGCTTAAGCTGGTGCTTAATGACAGGGGTGCTTCATGGAAGCCTCTCATCCGCCTCAAGGAGGCTGTAAATCGGATAGACAGGTGTCATGTGTGCCTGCTTAAGCTGGTGCTTAATGACAGGGGTGCTTCATGGAAGCCTCTCATCCGCCTCAAGGAGGCTGTAAATCGGATAGACAGGTGTCATGCTGGCCTGCTTAAGCTGGTGCTTAATGACAGGGGTGCTTCATGGAAGCCTCTCATCCGCCTCAAGGAGGCTGTAAATCGGACAGACAGGTGTCATGTGTGCCTGCTTAAGCTGGTGCTTAATGACAGGGGTGCTTCATGGAAGCCTCTCATCCGCCTCAAGGAGGCTGTAAATCGGATAGACAGGTGTCATGCTGGCCTGCTTAAGCTGGTGCTTAATGACAGGGGTGCTTCCTGGAAGTCTCTCATCCGCCTCAAGGAGGCTGCAAATCGGATAGACAGGTGTCATGCTGGCCTGCTTAAGCTGGTGCTTAATGACAGGGGTGCTTCATGCAAGCCTCTCATCCGCCTCAAGGAGGCTGCAAATCGGACAGACAGGTGTCATGTGTGCCTGCTTACAGACAGGTGTCATGTGTGCCTGCCTAAGCTGGTGCTTAATGACAGGGGTGCTTCATGGAAGCCTCTCATCCGCCTCAAGGAGGCTGCAAATCGGACAGACAGGTGTCATGCTGGCCTGCTTAAGCTGGTGCTTAATGACAGGGGTGCTTCATGCAAGCCTCTCATCCGCCTCAAGGAGGCTGCAAATCGGACAGACAGGTGTCATGTGTGCCTGCTTAAGCTGGTGCTTAATGACAGGGGTGCTTCATGCAAGCCTCTCATCCGCCTCAAGGAGGCTGTAAATCGGACAGACAGGTGTCATGTGTGCCTGCTTAAGCTGGTGCTTAATGACAGGGGTGCTTCATGCAAGCCTCTCATCCGCCTCAAGGAGGCTGTAAATCGGACAGACAGGTGTCATGTGTGCCTGCTTACAGACAGGTGTCATGTGTGCCTGCCTAAGCTGGTGCTTAATGACAGGGGTGCTTCATGCAAGCCTCTCATCCGCCTCAAGGAGGCTGCAAATCGGACAGACAGGTGTCATGTGTGCCTGCTTACAGACAGGTGTCATGTGTGCCTGCCTAAGCTGGTGCTTAATGACAGGGGTGCTTCATGCAAGCCTCTCATCCGCCTCAAGGAGGCTGTAAATCGGACAGACAGGTGTCATGTGTGCCTGCCTAAGCTGGTGCTTAATGACAGGGGTGCTTCATGGAAGCCTCTCATCCGCCTCAAGGAGGCTGCAAATCGGACAGACAGGTGTCATGTGTGCCTGCTTACAGACAGGTGTCATGTGTGCCTGCCTAAGCTGGTGCTTAATGACAGGGGTGCTTCATGCAAGCCTCTCATCCGCCTCAAGGAGGCTGCAAATCGGACAGACAGGTGTCATGTGTGCCTGCTTAAGCTGGTGCTTAATGACAGGGGTGCTTCATGCAAGCCTCTCATCCGCCTCAAGGAGGCTGTAAATCGGACAGACAGGTGTCATGTGTGCCTGCTTACAGACAGGTGTCATGTGTGCCTGCCTAAGCTGGTGCTTCATGACAGGGGTGCTTCATGCAAGCCTCTCATCCGCCTCAAGGAGGCTGTAAATCGGACAGACAGGTGTCATGTGTGCCTGCCTAAGCTGGTGCTTAATGACAGGGGTGCTTCATGGAAGCCTCTCATCCGCCTCAAGGAGGCTGCAAATCGGACAGACAGGTGTCATGTGTGCCTGCTTACAGACAGGTGTCATGTGTGCCTGCCTAAGCTGGTGCTTAATGACAGGGGTGCTTCATGCAAGCCTCTCATCCGCCTCAAGGAGGCTGTAAATCGGACAGACAGGTGTCATGTGTGCCTGCCTAAGCTGGTGCTTAATGACAGGGGTGCTTCATGCAAGCCTCTCATCCGCCTCAAGGAGGCTGTAAATCGGACAGACAGGTGTCATGTGTGCCTGCTTACAGACAGGTGTCATGTGTGCCTGCCTAAGCTGGTGCTTAATGACAGGGGTGCTTCATGCAAGCCTCTCATCCGCCTCAAGGAGGCTGTAAATCGGACAGACAGGTGTCATGTGTGCCTGCTTACAGACAGGTGTCATGTGTGCCTGCCTAAGCTGGTGCTTAATGACAGGGGTGCTTCATGCAAGCCTCTCATCCGCCTCAAGGAGGCTGTAAATCGGACAGACAGGTGTCATGTGTGCCTGCTTACAGACAGGTGTCATGTGTGCCTGCCTAAGCTGGTGCTTAATGACAGGGGTGCTTCATGCAAGCCTCTCATCCGCCTCAAGGAGGCTGTAAATCGGACAGACAGGTGTCATGTGTGCCTGCTTACAGACAGGTGTCATGTGTGCCTGCCTAAGCTGGTGCTTAATGACAGGGGTGCTTCATGCAAGCCTCTCATCCGCCTCAAGGAGGCTGTAAATCGGACAGACAGGTGTCATGTGTGCCTGCTTACAGACAGGTGTCATGTGTGCCTGCCTAAGCTGGTGCTTAATGACAGGGGTGCTTCATGCAAGCCTCTCATCCGCCTCAAGGAGGCTGTAAATCGGACAGACAGGTGTCATGTGTGCCTGCTTACAGACAGGTGTCATGTGTGCCTGCCTAAGCTGGTGCTTAATGACAGGGGTGCTTCATGCAAGCCTCTCATCCGCCTCAAGGAGGCTGTAAATCGGACAGACAGGTGTCATGTGTGCCTGCTTACAGACAGGTGTCATGTGTGCCTGCCTAAGCTGGTGCTTAATGACAGGGGTGCTTCATGCAAGCCTCTCATCCGCCTCAAGGAGGCTGTAAATCGGACAGACAGGTGTCATGTGTGCCTGCTTACAGACAGGTGTCATGTGTGCCTGCCTAAGCTGGTGCTTAATGACAGGGGTGCTTCATGCAAGCCTCTCATCCGCCTCAAGGAGGCTGTAAATCGGACAGACAGGTGTCATGTGTGCCTGCTTACAGACAGGTGTCATGTGTGCCTGCCTAAGCTGGTGCTTAATGACAGGGGTGCTTCATGCAAGCCTCTCATCCGCCTCAAGGAGGCTGTAAATCGGACAGACAGGTGTCATGTGTGCCTGCTTACAGACAGGTGTCATGTGTGCCTGCCTAAGCTGGTGCTTAATGACAGGGGTGCTTCATGCAAGCCTCTCATCCGCCTCAAGGAGGCTGTAAATCGGACAGACAGGTGTCATGTGTGCCTGCTTACAGACAGGTGTCATGTGTGCCTGCCTAAGCTGGTGCTTAATGACAGGGGTGCTTCATGCAAGCCTCTCATCCGCCTCAAGGAGGCTGTAAATCGGACAGACAGGTGTCATGTGTGCCTGCTTACAGACAGGTGTCATGTGTGCCTGCCTAAGCTGGTGCTTAATGACAGGGGTGCTTCATGCAAGCCTCTCATCCGCCTCAAGGAGGCTGTAAATCGGACAGACAGGTGTCATGTGTGCCTGCTTACAGACAGGTGTCATGTGTGCCTGCCTAAGCTGGTGCTTAATGACAGGGGTGCTTCATGCAAGCCTCTCATCCGCCTCAAGGAGGCTGTAAATCGGACAGACAGGTGTCATGTGTGCCTGCTTACAGACAGGTGTCATGTGTGCCTGCCTAAGCTGGTGCTTAATGACAGGGGTGCTTCATGCAAGCCTCTCATCCGCCTCAAGGAGGCTGTAAATCGGACAGACAGGTGTCATGTGTGCCTGCTTACAGACAGGTGTCATGTGTGCCTGCCTAAGCTGGTGCTTAATGACAGGGGTGCTTCATGCAAGCCTCTCATCCGCCTCAAGGAGGCTGTAAATCGGACAGACAGGTGTCATGTGTGCCTGCTTACAGACAGGTGTCATGTGTGCCTGCCTAAGCTGGTGCTTAATGACAGGGGTGCTTCATGCAAGCCTCTCATCCGCCTCAAGGAGGCTGCAAATCGGATAGACAGGTGTCATGCTGGCCTGCTTAAGCTGGTGCTTAATGACAGGGGTGCTTCCTGGAAGTCTCTCATCCGCCTCAAGGAGGCTGCAAATCGGATAGACAGGTGTCATGCTGGCCTGCTTAAGCTGGTGCTTAATGACAGGGGTGCTTCATGGAAGCCTCTCATCCGCCTCAAGGAGGCTGCAAATCGGATAGACAGGTGTCATGTGTGCCTGCTTAAGCTGGTGCTTAATGACAGGGGTGCTTCATGGAAGCCTCTCATCCGCCTCAAGGAGGCTGTAAATCGGACAGACAGGTGTCATGTGTGCCTGCTTAAGCTGGTGCTTAATGACAGGGGTGCTTCATGGAAGCCTCTCATCCGCCTCAAGGAGGCTGCAAATCGGATAGACAGGTGTCATGTGTGCCTGCTTAAGCTGGTGCTTAATGACAGGGGTGCTTCATGGAAGCCTCTCATCCGCCTCAAGGAGGCTGCAAATCGGACAGACAGGTGTCATGCTGGCCTGCTTAAGCTGGTGCTTAATGACAGGGGTGCTTCATGCAAGCCTCTCATCCGCCTCAAGGAGGCTGCAAATCGGACAGACAGGTGTCATGTGTGCCTGCTTAAGCTGGTGCTTAATGACAGGGGTGCTTCATGCAAGCCTCTCATCCGCCTCAAGGAGGCTGTAAATCGGACAGACAGGTGTCATGTGTGCCTGCTTAAGCTGGTGCTTAATGACAGGGGTGCTTCATGCAAGCCTCTCATCCGCCTCAAGGAGGCTGTAAATCGGACAGACAGGTGTCATGTGTGCCTGCTTACAGACAGGTGTCATGTGTGCCTGCCTAAGCTGGTGCTTAATGACAGGGGTGCTTCATGCAAGCCTCTCATCCGCCTCAAGGAGGCTGCAAATCGGACAGACAGGTGTCATGTGTGCCTGCCTAAGCTGGTGCTTAATGACAGGGGTGCAGGTGTCATGCTGGCCTGCCTAAGCTGGTGCTTAATGACAGGGGTGCAGGTGTCATGTGTGCCTGCCTAAGCTGGTGCTTAATGACAGGGGTGCAGGTGTCATGTGTGCCTGCCTAAGCTGGTGCTTAATGACAGGGGTGCAGGTGTCATGTGTGCCTGCCTAAGCTGGTGCTTAATGACAGGGGTGCAGGTGTCATGCTGGCCTGCCTAAGCTGGTGCTTAATGACAGAGGTGCAGGTGTCATGTGTGCCTGCCTAAGCTGGTGCTTAATGACAGGGGTGCAGGTGTCATGTGTGCCTGCCTAAGCTGGTGCTTAATGACAGGGGTGCAGGTGTCATGTGTGCCTGCCTAAGCTGGTGCTTAATGACAGGGGTGCTTCATGCAAGCCTCTCATCCGCCTCAAGGAGGCTGCAAATCGGACAGACAGGTGTCATGTGTGCCTGCCTAAGCTGGTGCTTAATGACAGGGGTGCTTCATGCAAGCCTCTCATCCGCCTCAAGGAGGCTGTAAATCGGACAGACAGGTGTCATGTGTGCCTGCTTAAGCTGGTGCTTAATGACAGGGGTGCTTCATGCAAGCCTCTCATCCGCCTCAAGGAGGCTGCAAATCGGACAGACAGGTGTCATGTGTGCCTGCTTAAGCTGGTGCTTAATGACAGGGGTGCTTCATGGAAGCCTCTCATCCGCCTCAAGGAGGCTGCAAATCGGACAGACAGGTGTCATGTGTGCCTGCCTAAGCTGGTGCTTAATGACAGGGGTGCTTCATGCAAGCCTCTCATCCGCCTCAAGGAGGCTGTAAATCGGACAGACAGGTGTCATGTGTGCCTGCCTAAGCTGGTGCTTAATGACAGGGGTGCTTCATGGAAGCCTCTCATCCGCCTCAAGGAGGCTGCAAATCGGACAGACAGGTGTCATGTGTGCCTGCTTACAGACAGGTGTCATGTGTGCCTGCCTAAGCTGGTGCTTAATGACAGGGGTGCTTCATGCAAGCCTCTCATCCGCCTCAAGGAGGCTGTAAATCGGACAGACAGGTGTCATGTGTGCCTGCCTAAGCTGGTGCTTAATGACAGGGGTGCTTCATGCAAGCCTCTCATCCGCCTCAAGGAGGCTGCAAATCGGACAGACAGGTGTCATGTGTGCCTGCTTAAGCTGGTGCTTAATGACAGGGGTGCTTCATGCAAGCCTCTCATCCGCCTCAAGGAGGCTGTAAATCGGACAGACAGGTGTCATGTGTGCCTGCTTACAGACAGGTGTCATGTGTGCCTGCCTAAGCTGGTGCTTAATGACAGGGGTGCTTCATGCAAGCCTCTCATCCGCCTCAAGGAGGCTGTAAATCGGACAGACAGGTGTCATGTGTGCCTGCTTACAGACAGGTGTCATGTGTGCCTGCCTAAGCTGGTGCTTAATGACAGGGGTGCTTCATGCAAGCCTCTCATCCGCCTCAAGGAGGCTGTAAATCGGACAGACAGGTGTCATGTGTGCCTGCTTACAGACAGGTGTCATGTGTGCCTGCCTAAGCTGGTGCTTAATGACAGGGGTGCTTCATGCAAGCCTCTCATCCGCCTCAAGGAGGCTGCAAATCGGACAGACAGGTGTCATGTGTGCCTGCTTAAGCTGGTGCTTAATGACAGGGGTGCTTCATGCAAGCCTCTCATCCGCCTCAAGGAGGCTGCAAATCGGACAGACAGGTGTCATGCTGGCCTGCTTAAGCTGGTGCTTAATGACAGGGGTGCTTCATGCAAGCCTCTCATCCGCCTCAAGGAGGCTGCAAATCGGACAGACAGGTGTCATGTGTGCCTGCTTAAGCTGGTGCTTAATGACAGGGGTGCTTCATGCAAGCCTCTCATCCGCCTCAAGGAGGCTGTAAATCGGACAGACAGGTGTCATGTGTGCCTGCTTAAGCTGGTGCTTAATGACAGGGGTGCTTCATGCAAGCCTCTCATCCGCCTCAAGGAGGCTGTAAATCGGACAGACAGGTGTCATGTGTGCCTGCTTACAGACAGGTGTCATGTGTGCCTGCCTAAGCTGGTGCTTAATGACAGGGGTGCTTCATGCAAGCCTCTCATCCGCCTCAAGGAGGCTGCAAATCGGACAGACAGGTGTCATGTGTGCCTGCCTAAGCTGGTGCTTAATGACAGGGGTGCTTCATGGAAGCCTCTCATCCGCCTCAAGGAGGCTGCAAATCGGACAGACAGGTGTCATGTGTGCCTGCTTACAGACAGGTGTCATGTGTGCCTGCCTAAGCTGGTGCTTAATGACAGGGGTGCTTCATGCAAGCCTCTCATCCGCCTCAAGGAGGCTGTAAATCGGACAGACAGGTGTCATGTGTGCCTGCCTAAGCTGGTGCTTAATGACAGGGGTGCTTCATGCAAGCCTCTCATCCGCCTCAAGGAGGCTGTAAATCGGACAGACAGGTGTCATGTGTGCCTGCTTACAGACAGGTGTCATGTGTGCCTGCCTAAGCTGGTGCTTAATGACAGGGGTGCTTCATGCAAGCCTCTCATCCGCCTCAAGGAGGCTGTAAATCGGACAGACAGGTGTCATGTGTGCCTGCTTACAGACAGGTGTCATGTGTGCCTGCCTAAGCTGGTGCTTAATGACAGGGGTGCTTCATGCAAGCCTCTCATCCGCCTCAAGGAGGCTGTAAATCGGACAGACAGGTGTCATGTGTGCCTGCTTACAGACAGGTGTCATGTGTGCCTGCCTAAGCTGGTGCTTAATGACAGGGGTGCTTCATGCAAGCCTCTCATCCGCCTCAAGGAGGCTGTAAATCGGACAGACAGGTGTCATGTGTGCCTGCTTACAGACAGGTGTCATGTGTGCCTGCCTAAGCTGGTGCTTAATGACAGGGGTGCTTCATGCAAGCCTCTCATCCGCCTCAAGGAGGCTGTAAATCGGACAGACAGGTGTCATGTGTGCCTGCTTACAGACAGGTGTCATGTGTGCCTGCCTAAGCTGGTGCTTAATGACAGGGGTGCTTCATGCAAGCCTCTCATCCGCCTCAAGGAGGCTGTAAATCGGACAGACAGGTGTCATGTGTGCCTGCTTACAGACAGGTGTCATGTGTGCCTGCCTAAGCTGGTGCTTAATGACAGGGGTGCTTCATGCAAGCCTCTCATCCGCCTCAAGGAGGCTGTAAATTGGACAGACAGGTGTCATGTGTGCCTGCTTACAGACAGGTGTCATGTGTGCCTGCCTAAGCTGGTGCTTAATGACAGGGGTGCTTCATGCAAGCCTCTCATCCGCCTCAAGGAGGCTGTAAATCGGACAGACAGGTGTCATGTGTGCCTGCTTACAGACAGGTGTCATGTGTGCCTGCCTAAGCTGGTGCTTAATGACAGGGGTGCTTCATGCAAGCCTCTCATCCGCCTCAAGGAGGCTGTAAATCGGACAGACAGGTGTCATGTGTGCCTGCTTACAGACAGGTGTCATGTGTGCCTGCCTAAGCTGGTGCTTAATGACAGGGGTGCTTCATGCAAGCCTCTCATCCGCCTCAAGGAGGCTGTAAATCGGACAGACAGGTGTCATGTGTGCCTGCTTACAGACAGGTGTCATGTGTGCCTGCCTAAGCTGGTGCTTAATGACAGGGGTGCTTCATGCAAGCCTCTCATCCGCCTCAAGGAGGCTGTAAATCGGACAGACAGGTGTCATGTGTGCCTGCTTACAGACAGGTGTCATGTGTGCCTGCCTAAGCTGGTGCTTAATGACAGGGGTGCTTCATGCAAGCCTCTCATCCGCCTCAAGGAGGCTGTAAATCGGACAGACAGGTGTCATGTGTGCCTGCTTACAGACAGGTGTCATGTGTGCCTGCCTAAGCTGGTGCTTAATGACAGGGGTGCTTCATGCAAGCCTCTCATCCGCCTCAAGGAGGCTGTAAATCGGACAGACAGGTGTCATGTGTGCCTGCTTACAGACAGGTGTCATGTGTGCCTGCCTAAGCTGGTGCTTAATGACAGGGGTGCTTCATGCAAGCCTCTCATCCGCCTCAAGGAGGCTGTAAATCGGACAGACAGGTGTCATGTGTGCCTGCTTACAGACAGGTGTCATGTGTGCCTGCCTAAGCTGGTGCTTAATGACAGGGGTGCTTCATGCAAGCCTCTCATCCGCCTCAAGGAGGCTGTAAATCGGACAGACAGGTGTCATGTGTGCCTGCTTACAGACAGGTGTCATGTGTGCCTGCCTAAGCTGGTGCTTAATGACAGGGGTGCTTCATGCAAGCCTCTCATCCGCCTCAAGGAGGCTGTAAATCGGACAGACAGGTGTCATGTGTGCCTGCTTACAGACAGGTGTCATGTGTGCCTGCCTAAGCTGGTGCTTAATGACAGGGGTGCTTCATGCAAGCCTCTCATCCGCCTCAAGGAGGCTGCAAATCGGATAGACAGGTGTCATGCTGGCCTGCTTAAGCTGGTGCTTAATGACAGGGGTGCTTCCTGGAAGTCTCTCATCCGCCTCAAGGAGGCTGCAAATCGGATAGACAGGTGTCATGCTGGCCTGCTTAAGCTGGTGCTTAATGACAGGGGTGCTTCCTGGAAGTCTCTCATCCGCCTCAAGGAGGCTGCAAATCGGATAGACAGGTGTCATGTGTGCCTGCTTAAGCTGGTGCTTAATGACAGGGGTGCTTCATGGAAGCCTCTCATCCGCCTCAAGGAGGCTGCAAATCGGATAGACAGGTGTCATGTGTGCCTGCTTAAGCTGGTGCTTAATGACAGGGGTGCTTCATGGAAGCCTCTCATCCGCCTCAAGGAGGCTGTAAATCGGACAGACAGGTGTCATGTGTGCCTGCTTAAGCTGGTGCTTAATGACAGGGGTGCTTCATGGAAGCCTCTCATCCGCCTCAAGGAGGCTGCAAATCGGATAGACAGGTGTCATGTGTGCCTGCTTAAGCTGGTGCTTAATGACAGGGGTGCTTCATGGAAGCCTCTCATCCGCCTCAAGGAGGCTGCAAATCGGACAGACAGGTGTCATGCTGGCCTGCTTAAGCTGGTGCTTAATGACAGGGGTGCTTCATGCAAGCCTCTCATCCGCCTCAAGGAGGCTGCAAATCGGACAGACAGGTGTCATGTGTGCCTGCTTAAGCTGGTGCTTAATGACAGGGGTGCTTCATGCAAGCCTCTCATCCGCCTCAAGGAGGCTGTAAATCGGACAGACAGGTGTCATGTGTGCCTGCTTAAGCTGGTGCTTAATGACAGGGGTGCTTCATGCAAGCCTCTCATCCGCCTCAAGGAGGCTGTAAATCGGACAGACAGGTGTCATGTGTGCCTGCTTACAGACAGGTGTCATGTGTGCCTGCCTAAGCTGGTGCTTAATGACAGGGGTGCTTCATGCAATCCTCTCATCCGCCTCAAGGAGGCTGCAAATCGGACAGACAGGTGTCATGTGTGCCTGCCTAAGCTGGTGCTTAATGACAGGGGTGCTTCATGCAAGCCTCTCATCCGCCTCAAGGAGGCTGTAAATCGGACAGACAGGTGTCATGTGTGCCTGCCTAAGCTGGTGCTTAATGACAGGGGTGCTTCATGGAAGCCTCTCATCCGCCTCAAGGAGGCTGCAAATCGGACAGACAGGTGTCATGTGTGCCTGCTTACAGACAGGTGTCATGTGTGCCTGCCTAAGCTGGTGCTTAATGACAGGGGTGCTTCATGCAAGCCTCTCATCCGCCTCAAGGAGGCTGTAAATCGGACAGACAGGTGTCATGTGTGCCTGCCTAAGCTGGTGCTTAATGACAGGGGTGCTTCATGCAAGCCTCTCATCCGCCTCAAGGAGGCTGCAAATCGGACAGACAGGTGTCATGTGTGCCTGCTTAAGCTGGTGCTTAATGACAGGGGTGCTTCATGCAAGCCTCTCATCCGCCTCAAGGAGGCTGTAAATCGGACAGACAGGTGTCATGTGTGCCTGCTTACAGACAGGTGTCATGTGTGCCTGCCTAAGCTGGTGCTTAATGACAGGGGTGCTTCATGCAAGCCTCTCATCCGCCTCAAGGAGGCTGTAAATCGGACAGACAGGTGTCATGTGTGCCTGCTTACAGACAGGTGTCATGTGTGCCTGCCTAAGCTGGTGCTTAATGACAGGGGTGCTTCATGCAAGCCTCTCATCCGCCTCAAGGAGGCTGTAAATCGGACAGACAGGTGTCATGTGTGCCTGCTTACAGACAGGTGTCATGTGTGCCTGCCTAAGCTGGTGCTTAATGACAGGGGTGCTTCATGCAAGCCTCTCATCCGCCTCAAGGAGGCTGCAAATCGGACAGACAGGTGTCATGTGTGCCTGCTTAAGCTGGTGCTTAATGACAGGGGTGCTTCATGCAAGCCTCTCATCCGCCTCAAGGAGGCTGTAAATCGGACAGACAGGTGTCATGTGTGCCTGCTTACAGACAGGTGTCATGTGTGCCTGCCTAAGCTGGTGCTTAATGACAGGGGTGCTTCATGCAAGCCTCTCATCCGCCTCAAGGAGGCTGTAAATCGGACAGACAGGTGTCATGTGTGCCTGCTTACAGACAGGTGTCATGTGTGCCTGCCTAAGCTGGTGCTTAATGACAGGGGTGCTTCATGCAAGCCTCTCATCCGCCTCAAGGAGGCTGTAAATCGGACAGACAGGTGTCATGTGTGCCTGCTTACAGACAGGTGTCATGTGTGCCTGCCTAAGCTGGTGCTTAATGACAGGGGTGCTTCATGCAAGCCTCTCATCCGCCTCAAGGAGGCTGTAAATCGGACAGACAGGTGTCATGTGTGCCTGCTTACAGACAGGTGTCATGTGTGCCTGCCTAAGCTGGTGCTTAATGACAGGGGTGCTTCATGCAAGCCTCTCATCCGCCTCAAGGAGGCTGTAAATCGGACAGACAGGTGTCATGTGTGCCTGCTTACAGACAGGTGTCATGTGTGCCTGCCTAAGCTGGTGCTTAATGACAGGGGTGCTTCATGCAAGCCTCTCATCCGCCTCAAGGAGGCTGCAAATCGGATAGACAGGTGTCATGCTGGCCTGCTTAAGCTGGTGCTTAATGACAGGGGTGCTTCCTGGAAGTCTCTCATCCGCCTCAAGGAGGCTGCAAATCGGATAGACAGGTGTCATGCTGGCCTGCTTAAGCTGGTGCTTAATGACAGGGGTGCTTCATGGAAGCCTCTCATCCGCCTCAAGGAGGCTGCAAATCGGATAGACAGGTGTCATGTGTGCCTGCTTAAGCTGGTGCTTAATGACAGGGGTGCTTCATGGAAGCCTCTCATCCGCCTCAAGGAGGCTGTAAATCGGACAGACAGGTGTCATGTGTGCCTGCTTAAGCTGGTGCTTAATGACAGGGGTGCTTCATGGAAGCCTCTCATCCGCCTCAAGGAGGCTGCAAATCGGATAGACAGGTGTCATGTGTGCCTGCTTAAGCTGGTGCTTAATGACAGGGGTGCTTCATGGAAGCCTCTCATCCGCCTCAAGGAGGCTGCAAATCGGACAGACAGGTGTCATGCTGGCCTGCTTAAGCTGGTGCTTAATGACAGGGGTGCTTCATGCAAGCCTCTCATCCGCCTCAAGGAGGCTGCAAATCGGACAGACAGGTGTCATGTGTGCCTGCTTAAGCTGGTGCTTAATGACAGGGGTGCTTCATGCAAGCCTCTCATCCGCCTCAAGGAGGCTGTAAATCGGACAGACAGGTGTCATGTGTGCCTGCTTAAGCTGGTGCTTAATGACAGGGGTGCTTCATGCAAGCCTCTCATCCGCCTCAAGGAGGCTGTAAATCGGACAGACAGGTGTCATGTGTGCCTGCTTACAGACAGGTGTCATGTGTGCCTGCCTAAGCTGGTGCTTAATGACAGGGGTGCTTCATGCAAGCCTCTCATCCGCCTCAAGGAGGCTGCAAATCGGACAGACAGGTGTCATGTGTGCCTGCCTAAGCTGGTGCTTAATGACAGGGGTGCAGGTGTCATGCTGGCCTGCCTAAGCTGGTGCTTAATGACAGGGGTGCAGGTGTCATGTGTGCCTGCCTAAGCTGGTGCTTAATGACAGGGGTGCAGGTGTCATGTGTGCCTGCCTAAGCTGGTGCTTAATGACAGGGGTGCAGGTGTCATGTGTGCCTGCCTAAGCTGGTGCTTAATGACAGGGGTGCAGGTGTCATGCTGGCCTGCCTAAGCTGGTGCTTAATGACAGAGGTGCAGGTGTCATGTGTGCCTGCCTAAGCTGGTGCTTAATGACAGGGGTGCAGGTGTCATGTGTGCCTGCCTAAGCTGGTGCTTAATGACAGGGGTGCAGGTGTCATGTGTGCCTGCCTAAGCTGGTGCTTAATGACAGGGGTGCTTCATGCAAGCCTCTCATCCGCCTCAAGGAGGCTGCAAATCGGACAGACAGGTGTCATGTGTGCCTGCCTAAGCTGGTGCTTAATGACAGGGGTGCTTCATGCAAGCCTCTCATCCGCCTCAAGGAGGCTGTAAATCGGACAGACAGGTGTCATGTGTGCCTGCTTAAGCTGGTGCTTAATGACAGGGGTGCTTCATGCAAGCCTCTCATCCGCCTCAAGGAGGCTGCAAATCGGACAGACAGGTGTCATGTGTGCCTGCTTAAGCTGGTGCTTAATGACAGGGGTGCTTCATGGAAGCCTCTCATCCGCCTCAAGGAGGCTGCAAATCGGACAGACAGGTGTCATGTGTGCCTGCCTAAGCTGGTGCTTAATGACAGGGGTGCTTCATGCAAGCCTCTCATCCGCCTCAAGGAGGCTGTAAATCGGACAGACAGGTGTCATGTGTGCCTGCCTAAGCTGGTGCTTAATGACAGGGGTGCTTCATGGAAGCCTCTCATCCGCCTCAAGGAGGCTGCAAATCGGACAGACAGGTGTCATGTGTGCCTGCTTACAGACAGGTGTCATGTGTGCCTGCCTAAGCTGGTGCTTAATGACAGGGGTGCTTCATGCAAGCCTCTCATCCGCCTCAAGGAGGCTGTAAATCGGACAGACAGGTGTCATGTGTGCCTGCCTAAGCTGGTGCTTAATGACAGGGGTGCTTCATGCAAGCCTCTCATCCGCCTCAAGGAGGCTGCAAATCGGACAGACAGGTGTCATGTGTGCCTGCTTAAGCTGGTGCTTAATGACAGGGGTGCTTCATGCAAGCCTCTCATCCGCCTCAAGGAGGCTGTAAATCGGACAGACAGGTGTCATGTGTGCCTGCTTACAGACAGGTGTCATGTGTGCCTGCCTAAGCTGGTGCTTAATGACAGGGGTGCTTCATGCAAGCCTCTCATCCGCCTCAAGGAGGCTGTAAATCGGACAGACAGGTGTCATGTGTGCCTGCTTACAGACAGGTGTCATGTGTGCCTGCCTAAGCTGGTGCTTAATGACAGGGGTGCTTCATGCAAGCCTCTCATCCGCCTCAAGGAGGCTGTAAATCGGACAGACAGGTGTCATGTGTGCCTGCTTACAGACAGGTGTCATGTGTGCCTGCCTAAGCTGGTGCTTAATGACAGGGGTGCTTCATGCAAGCCTCTCATCCGCCTCAAGGAGGCTGCAAATCGGACAGACAGGTGTCATGTGTGCCTGCTTAAGCTGGTGCTTAATGACAGGGGTGCTTCATGCAAGCCTCTCATCCGCCTCAAGGAGGCTGCAAATCGGACAGACAGGTGTCATGCTGGCCTGCTTAAGCTGGTGCTTAATGACAGGGGTGCTTCATGCAAGCCTCTCATCCGCCTCAAGGAGGCTGCAAATCGGACAGACAGGTGTCATGTGTGCCTGCTTAAGCTGGTGCTTAATGACAGGGGTGCTTCATGCAAGCCTCTCATCCGCCTCAAGGAGGCTGTAAATCGGACAGACAGGTGTCATGTGTGCCTGCTTAAGCTGGTGCTTAATGACAGGGGTGCTTCATGCAAGCCTCTCATCCGCCTCAAGGAGGCTGTAAATCGGACAGACAGGTGTCATGTGTGCCTGCTTACAGACAGGTGTCATGTGTGCCTGCCTAAGCTGGTGCTTAATGACAGGGGTGCTTCATGCAAGCCTCTCATCCGCCTCAAGGAGGCTGCAAATCGGACAGACAGGTGTCATGTGTGCCTGCCTAAGCTGGTGCTTAATGACAGGGGTGCTTCATGGAAGCCTCTCATCCGCCTCAAGGAGGCTGCAAATCGGACAGACAGGTGTCATGTGTGCCTGCTTACAGACAGGTGTCATGTGTGCCTGCCTAAGCTGGTGCTTAATGACAGGGGTGCTTCATGCAAGCCTCTCATCCGCCTCAAGGAGGCTGTAAATCGGACAGACAGGTGTCATGTGTGCCTGCCTAAGCTGGTGCTTAATGACAGGGGTGCTTCATGCAAGCCTCTCATCCGCCTCAAGGAGGCTGTAAATCGGACAGACAGGTGTCATGTGTGCCTGCTTACAGACAGGTGTCATGTGTGCCTGCCTAAGCTGGTGCTTAATGACAGGGGTGCTTCATGCAAGCCTCTCATCCGCCTCAAGGAGGCTGTAAATCGGACAGACAGGTGTCATGTGTGCCTGCTTACAGACAGGTGTCATGTGTGCCTGCCTAAGCTGGTGCTTAATGACAGGGGTGCTTCATGCAAGCCTCTCATCCGCCTCAAGGAGGCTGTAAATCGGACAGACAGGTGTCATGTGTGCCTGCTTACAGACAGGTGTCATGTGTGCCTGCCTAAGCTGGTGCTTAATGACAGGGGTGCTTCATGCAAGCCTCTCATCCGCCTCAAGGAGGCTGTAAATCGGACAGACAGGTGTCATGTGTGCCTGCTTACAGACAGGTGTCATGTGTGCCTGCCTAAGCTGGTGCTTAATGACAGGGGTGCTTCATGCAAGCCTCTCATCCGCCTCAAGGAGGCTGTAAATCGGACAGACAGGTGTCATGTGTGCCTGCTTACAGACAGGTGTCATGTGTGCCTGCCTAAGCTGGTGCTTAATGACAGGGGTGCTTCATGCAAGCCTCTCATCCGCCTCAAGG
This sequence comes from Lycodopsis pacificus, assembly GCA_028022725.1. Classification (NCBI taxonomy): domain Eukaryota; kingdom Metazoa; phylum Chordata; class Actinopteri; order Perciformes; family Zoarcidae; genus Lycodopsis; species Lycodopsis pacificus. The sequence goes on along the minus strand of JAQMIO010000002.1, from coordinate 453,980 downwards.
AGGCTGTAAATCGGACAGACAGGTGTCATGTGTGCCTGCTTACAGACAGGTGTCATGTGTGCCTGCCTAAGCTGGTGCTTAATGACAGGGGTGCTTCATGCAAGCCTCTCATCCGCCTCAAGGAGGCTGTAAATTGGACAGACAGGTGTCATGTGTGCCTGCTTACAGACAGGTGTCATGTGTGCCTGCCTAAGCTGGTGCTTAATGACAGGGGTGCTTCATGCAAGCCTCTCATCCGCCTCAAGGAGGCTGTAAATCGGACAGACAGGTGTCATGTGTGCCTGCTTACAGACAGGTGTCATGTGTGCCTGCCTAAGCTGGTGCTTAATGACAGGGGTGCTTCATGCAAGCCTCTCATCCGCCTCAAGGAGGCTGTAAATCGGACAGACAGGTGTCATGTGTGCCTGCTTACAGACAGGTGTCATGTGTGCCTGCCTAAGCTGGTGCTTAATGACAGGGGTGCTTCATGCAAGCCTCTCATCCGCCTCAAGGAGGCTGTAAATCGGACAGACAGGTGTCATGTGTGCCTGCTTACAGACAGGTGTCATGTGTGCCTGCCTAAGCTGGTGCTTAATGACAGGGGTGCTTCATGCAAGCCTCTCATCCGCCTCAAGGAGGCTGTAAATCGGACAGACAGGTGTCATGTGTGCCTGCTTACAGACAGGTGTCATGTGTGCCTGCCTAAGCTGGTGCTTAATGACAGGGGTGCTTCATGCAAGCCTCTCATCCGCCTCAAGGAGGCTGTAAATCGGACAGACAGGTGTCATGTGTGCCTGCTTACAGACAGGTGTCATGTGTGCCTGCCTAAGCTGGTGCTTAATGACAGGGGTGCTTCATGCAAGCCTCTCATCCGCCTCAAGGAGGCTGTAAATCGGACAGACAGGTGTCATGTGTGCCTGCTTACAGACAGGTGTCATGTGTGCCTGCCTAAGCTGGTGCTTAATGACAGGGGTGCTTCATGCAAGCCTCTCATCCGCCTCAAGGAGGCTGTAAATCGGACAGACAGGTGTCATGTGTGCCTGCTTACAGACAGGTGTCATGTGTGCCTGCCTAAGCTGGTGCTTAATGACAGGGGTGCTTCATGCAAGCCTCTCATCCGCCTCAAGGAGGCTGTAAATCGGACAGACAGGTGTCATGTGTGCCTGCTTACAGACAGGTGTCATGTGTGCCTGCCTAAGCTGGTGCTTAATGACAGGGGTGCTTCATGCAAGCCTCTCATCCGCCTCAAGGAGGCTGTAAATCGGACAGACAGGTGTCATGTGTGCCTGCTTACAGACAGGTGTCATGTGTGCCTGCCTAAGCTGGTGCTTAATGACAGGGGTGCTTCATGCAAGCCTCTCATCCGCCTCAAGGAGGCTGCAAATCGGATAGACAGGTGTCATGCTGGCCTGCTTAAGCTGGTGCTTAATGACAGGGGTGCTTCCTGGAAGTCTCTCATCCGCCTCAAGGAGGCTGCAAATCGGATAGACAGGTGTCATGCTGGCCTGCTTAAGCTGGTGCTTAATGACAGGGGTGCTTCCTGGAAGTCTCTCATCCGCCTCAAGGAGGCTGCAAATCGGATAGACAGGTGTCATGTGTGCCTGCTTAAGCTGGTGCTTAATGACAGGGGTGCTTCATGGAAGCCTCTCATCCGCCTCAAGGAGGCTGCAAATCGGATAGACAGGTGTCATGTGTGCCTGCTTAAGCTGGTGCTTAATGACAGGGGTGCTTCATGGAAGCCTCTCATCCGCCTCAAGGAGGCTGTAAATCGGACAGACAGGTGTCATGTGTGCCTGCTTAAGCTGGTGCTTAATGACAGGGGTGCTTCATGGAAGCCTCTCATCCGCCTCAAGGAGGCTGCAAATCGGATAGACAGGTGTCATGTGTGCCTGCTTAAGCTGGTGCTTAATGACAGGGGTGCTTCATGGAAGCCTCTCATCCGCCTCAAGGAGGCTGCAAATCGGACAGACAGGTGTCATGCTGGCCTGCTTAAGCTGGTGCTTAATGACAGGGGTGCTTCATGCAAGCCTCTCATCCGCCTCAAGGAGGCTGCAAATCGGACAGACAGGTGTCATGTGTGCCTGCTTAAGCTGGTGCTTAATGACAGGGGTGCTTCATGCAAGCCTCTCATCCGCCTCAAGGAGGCTGTAAATCGGACAGACAGGTGTCATGTGTGCCTGCTTAAGCTGGTGCTTAATGACAGGGGTGCTTCATGCAAGCCTCTCATCCGCCTCAAGGAGGCTGTAAATCGGACAGACAGGTGTCATGTGTGCCTGCTTACAGACAGGTGTCATGTGTGCCTGCCTAAGCTGGTGCTTAATGACAGGGGTGCTTCATGCAATCCTCTCATCCGCCTCAAGGAGGCTGCAAATCGGACAGACAGGTGTCATGTGTGCCTGCCTAAGCTGGTGCTTAATGACAGGGGTGCTTCATGCAAGCCTCTCATCCGCCTCAAGGAGGCTGTAAATCGGACAGACAGGTGTCATGTGTGCCTGCCTAAGCTGGTGCTTAATGACAGGGGTGCTTCATGGAAGCCTCTCATCCGCCTCAAGGAGGCTGCAAATCGGACAGACAGGTGTCATGTGTGCCTGCTTACAGACAGGTGTCATGTGTGCCTGCCTAAGCTGGTGCTTAATGACAGGGGTGCTTCATGCAAGCCTCTCATCCGCCTCAAGGAGGCTGTAAATCGGACAGACAGGTGTCATGTGTGCCTGCCTAAGCTGGTGCTTAATGACAGGGGTGCTTCATGCAAGCCTCTCATCCGCCTCAAGGAGGCTGCAAATCGGACAGACAGGTGTCATGTGTGCCTGCTTAAGCTGGTGCTTAATGACAGGGGTGCTTCATGCAAGCCTCTCATCCGCCTCAAGGAGGCTGTAAATCGGACAGACAGGTGTCATGTGTGCCTGCTTACAGACAGGTGTCATGTGTGCCTGCCTAAGCTGGTGCTTAATGACAGGGGTGCTTCATGCAAGCCTCTCATCCGCCTCAAGGAGGCTGTAAATCGGACAGACAGGTGTCATGTGTGCCTGCTTACAGACAGGTGTCATGTGTGCCTGCCTAAGCTGGTGCTTAATGACAGGGGTGCTTCATGCAAGCCTCTCATCCGCCTCAAGGAGGCTGTAAATCGGACAGACAGGTGTCATGTGTGCCTGCTTACAGACAGGTGTCATGTGTGCCTGCCTAAGCTGGTGCTTAATGACAGGGGTGCTTCATGCAAGCCTCTCATCCGCCTCAAGGAGGCTGCAAATCGGACAGACAGGTGTCATGTGTGCCTGCTTAAGCTGGTGCTTAATGACAGGGGTGCTTCATGCAAGCCTCTCATCCGCCTCAAGGAGGCTGCAAATCGGACAGACAGGTGTCATGCTGGCCTGCTTAAGCTGGTGCTTAATGACAGGGGTGCTTCATGCAAGCCTCTCATCCGCCTCAAGGAGGCTGCAAATCGGACAGACAGGTGTCATGTGTGCCTGCTTAAGCTGGTGCTTAATGACAGGGGTGCTTCATGCAAGCCTCTCATCCGCCTCAAGGAGGCTGTAAATCGGACAGACAGGTGTCATGTGTGCCTGCTTAAGCTGGTGCTTAATGACAGGGGTGCTTCATGCAAGCCTCTCATCCGCCTCAAGGAGGCTGTAAATCGGACAGACAGGTGTCATGTGTGCCTGCTTACAGACAGGTGTCATGTGTGCCTGCCTAAGCTGGTGCTTAATGACAGGGGTGCTTCATGCAAGCCTCTCATCCGCCTCAAGGAGGCTGCAAATCGGACAGACAGGTGTCATGTGTGCCTGCCTAAGCTGGTGCTTAATGACAGGGGTGCTTCATGGAAGCCTCTCATCCGCCTCAAGGAGGCTGCAAATCGGACAGACAGGTGTCATGTGTGCCTGCTTACAGACAGGTGTCATGTGTGCCTGCCTAAGCTGGTGCTTAATGACAGGGGTGCTTCATGCAAGCCTCTCATCCGCCTCAAGGAGGCTGTAAATCGGACAGACAGGTGTCATGTGTGCCTGCTTACAGACAGGTGTCATGTGTGCCTGCCTAAGCTGGTGCTTAATGACAGGGGTGCTTCATGCAAGCCTCTCATCCGCCTCAAGGAGGCTGTAAATCGGACAGACAGGTGTCATGTGTGCCTGCTTACAGACAGGTGTCATGTGTGCCTGCCTAAGCTGGTGCTTAATGACAGGGGTGCTTCATGCAAGCCTCTCATCCGCCTCAAGGAGGCTGTAAATCGGACAGACAGGTGTCATGTGTGCCTGCTTACAGACAGGTGTCATGTGTGCCTGCCTAAGCTGGTGCTTAATGACAGGGGTGCTTTATGCAAGCCTCTCATCCGCCTCAAGGAGGCTGTAAATCGGACAGACAGGTGTCATGTGTGCCTGCTTACAGACAGGTGTCATGTGTGCCTGCCTAAGCTGGTGCTTAATGACAGGGGTGCTTCATGCAAGCCTCTCATCCGCCTCAAGGAGGCTGTAAATCGGACAGACAGGTGTCATGTGTGCCTGCTTACAGACAGGTGTCATGTGTGCCTGCCTAAGCTGGTGCTTAATGACAGGGGTGCTTCATGCAAGCCTCTCATCCGCCTCAAGGAGGCTGTAAATCGGACAGACAGGTGTCATGTGTGCCTGCTTACAGACAGGTGTCATGTGTGCCTGCCTAAGCTGGTGCTTAATGACAGGGGTGCTTCATGCAAGCCTCTCATCCGCCTCAAGGAGGCTGCAAATCGGATAGACAGGTGTCATGCTGGCCTGCTTAAGCTGGTGCTTAATGACAGGGGTGCTTCCTGGAAGTCTCTCATCCGCCTCAAGGAGGCTGCAAATCGGATAGACAGGTGTCATGCTGGCCTGCTTAAGCTGGTGCTTAATGACAGGGGTGCTTCCTGGAAGTCTCTCATCCGCCTCAAGGAGGCTGCAAATCGGATAGACAGGTGTCATGTGTGCCTGCTTAAGCTGGTGCTTAATGACAGGGGTGCTTCATGGAAGCCTCTCATCCGCCTCAAGGAGGCTGCAAATCGGATAGACAGGTGTCATGTGTGCCTGCTTAAGCTGGTGCTTAATGACAGGGGTGCTTCATGGAAGCCTCTCATCCGCCTCAAGGAGGCTGTAAATCGGACAGACAGGTGTCATGTGTGCCTGCTTAAGCTGGTGCTTAATGACAGGGGTGCTTCATGGAAGCCTCTCATCCGCCTCAAGGAGGCTGCAAATCGGATAGACAGGTGTCATGTGTGCCTGCTTAAGCTGGTGCTTAATGACAGGGGTGCTTCATGGAAGCCTCTCATCCGCCTCAAGGAGGCTGTAAATCGGATAGACAGGTGTCATGCTGGCCTGCTTAAGCTGGTGCTTAATGACAGGGGTGCTTCATGGAAGCCTCTCATCCGCCTCAAGGAGGCTGTAAATCGGATAGACAGGTGTCATGTGTGCCTGCCTAAGCTGGTGCTTAATGACAGGGGTGCTTCATGGAAGCCTCTCATCCGCCTCAAGGAGGCTGCAAATCGGACAGACAGGTGTCATGCTGGCCTGCTTAAGCTGGTGCTTAATGACAGGGGTGCTTCATGGAAGCCTCTCATCCGCCTCAAGGAGGCTGCAAATCGGACAGACAGGTGTCATGCTGGCCTGCTTAAGCTGGTGCTTAATGACAGGGGTGCTTCATGGAAGCCTCTCATCCGCCTCAAGGAGGCTGTAAATCGGATAGACAGGTGTCATGTGTGCCTGCTTAAGCTGGTGCTTAATGACAGGGGTGCTTCATGGAAGCCTCTCATCCGCCTCAAGGAGGCTGTAAATCGGATAGACAGGTGTCATGCTGGCCTGCTTAAGCTGGTGCTTAATGACAGGGGTGCTTCATGGAAGCCTCTCATCCGCCTCAAGGAGGCTGTAAATCGGACAGACAGGTGTCATGTGTGCCTGCTTAAGCTGGTGCTTAATGACAGGGGTGCTTCATGGAAGCCTCTCATCCGCCTCAAGGAGGCTGTAAATCGGATAGACAGGTGTCATGCTGGCCTGCTTAAGCTGGTGCTTAATGACAGGGGTGCTTCCTGGAAGTCTCTCATCCGCCTCAAGGAGGCTGCAAATCGGATAGACAGGTGTCATGCTGGCCTGCTTAAGCTGGTGCTTAATGACAGGGGTGCTTCATGCAAGCCTCTCATCCGCCTCAAGGAGGCTGCAAATCGGACAGACAGGTGTCATGTGTGCCTGCTTACAGACAGGTGTCATGTGTGCCTGCCTAAGCTGGTGCTTAATGACAGGGGTGCTTCATGGAAGCCTCTCATCCGCCTCAAGGAGGCTGCAAATCGGACAGACAGGTGTCATGCTGGCCTGCTTAAGCTGGTGCTTAATGACAGGGGTGCTTCATGCAAGCCTCTCATCCGCCTCAAGGAGGCTGCAAATCGGACAGACAGGTGTCATGTGTGCCTGCTTAAGCTGGTGCTTAATGACAGGGGTGCTTCATGCAAGCCTCTCATCCGCCTCAAGGAGGCTGTAAATCGGACAGACAGGTGTCATGTGTGCCTGCTTAAGCTGGTGCTTAATGACAGGGGTGCTTCATGCAAGCCTCTCATCCGCCTCAAGGAGGCTGTAAATCGGACAGACAGGTGTCATGTGTGCCTGCTTACAGACAGGTGTCATGTGTGCCTGCCTAAGCTGGTGCTTAATGACAGGGGTGCTTCATGCAAGCCTCTCATCCGCCTCAAGGAGGCTGCAAATCGGACAGACAGGTGTCATGTGTGCCTGCTTACAGACAGGTGTCATGTGTGCCTGCCTAAGCTGGTGCTTAATGACAGGGGTGCTTCATGCAAGCCTCTCATCCGCCTCAAGGAGGCTGTAAATCGGACAGACAGGTGTCATGTGTGCCTGCCTAAGCTGGTGCTTAATGACAGGGGTGCTTCATGGAAGCCTCTCATCCGCCTCAAGGAGGCTGCAAATCGGACAGACAGGTGTCATGTGTGCCTGCTTACAGACAGGTGTCATGTGTGCCTGCCTAAGCTGGTGCTTAATGACAGGGGTGCTTCATGCAAGCCTCTCATCCGCCTCAAGGAGGCTGCAAATCGGACAGACAGGTGTCATGTGTGCCTGCTTAAGCTGGTGCTTAATGACAGGGGTGCTTCATGCAAGCCTCTCATCCGCCTCAAGGAGGCTGTAAATCGGACAGACAGGTGTCATGTGTGCCTGCTTACAGACAGGTGTCATGTGTGCCTGCCTAAGCTGGTGCTTAATGACAGGGGTGCTTCATGCAAGCCTCTCATCCGCCTCAAGGAGGCTGCAAATCGGACAGACAGGTGTCATGTGTGCCTGCTTAAGCTGGTGCTTAATGACAGGGGTGCTTCATGCAAGCCTCTCATCCGCCTCAAGGAGGCTGTAAATCGGACAGACAGGTGTCATGTGTGCCTGCTTAAGCTGGTGCTTAATGACAGGGGTGCTTCATGCAAGCCTCTCATCCGCCTCAAGGAGGCTGTAAATCGGACAGACAGGTGTCATGTGTGCCTGCTTACAGACAGGTGTCATGTGTGCCTGCCTAAGCTGGTGCTTAATGACAGGGGTGCTTCATGCAAGCCTCTCATCCGCCTCAAGGAGGCTGCAAATCGGACAGACAGGTGTCATGTGTGCCTGCCTAAGCTGGTGCTTAATGACAGGGGTGCTTCATGGAAGCCTCTCATCCGCCTCAAGGAGGCTGCAAATCGGACAGACAGGTGTCATGTGTGCCTGCTTACAGACAGGTGTCATGTGTGCCTGCCTAAGCTGGTGCTTAATGACAGGGGTGCTTCATGCAAGCCTCTCATCCGCCTCAAGGAGGCTGTAAATCGGACAGACAGGTGTCATGTGTGCCTGCCTAAGCTGGTGCTTAATGACAGGGGTGCTTCATGCAAGCCTCTCATCCGCCTCAAGGAGGCTGTAAATCGGACAGACAGGTGTCATGTGTGCCTGCTTACAGACAGGTGTCATGTGTGCCTGCCTAAGCTGGTGCTTAATGACAGGGGTGCTTCATGCAAGCCTCTCATCCGCCTCAAGGAGGCTGTAAATCGGACAGACAGGTGTCATGTGTGCCTGCTTACAGACAGGTGTCATGTGTGCCTGCCTAAGCTGGTGCTTAATGACAGGGGTGCTTCATGCAAGCCTCTCATCCGCCTCAAGGAGGCTGTAAATCGGACAGACAGGTGTCATGTGTGCCTGCTTACAGACAGGTGTCATGTGTGCCTGCCTAAGCTGGTGCTTAATGACAGGGGTGCTTCATGCAAGCCTCTCATCCGCCTCAAGGAGGCTGCAAATCGGACAGACAGGTGTCATGTGTGCCTGCTTAAGCTGGTGCTTAATGACAGGGGTGCTTCATGCAAGCCTCTCATCCGCCTCAAGGAGGCTGCAAATCGGACAGACAGGTGTCATGCTGGCCTGCTTAAGCTGGTGCTTAATGACAGGGGTGCTTCATGCAAGCCTCTCATCCGCCTCAAGGAGGCTGCAAATCGGACAGACAGGTGTCATGTGTGCCTGCTTAAGCTGGTGCTTAATGACAGGGGTGCTTCATGCAAGCCTCTCATCCGCCTCAAGGAGGCTGTAAATCGGACAGACAGGTGTCATGTGTGCCTGCTTAAGCTGGTGCTTAATGACAGGGGTGCTTCATGCAAGCCTCTCATCCGCCTCAAGGAGGCTGTAAATCGGACAGACAGGTGTCATGTGTGCCTGCTTACAGACAGGTGTCATGTGTGCCTGCCTAAGCTGGTGCTTAATGACAGGGGTGCTTCATGCAAGCCTCTCATCCGCCTCAAGGAGGCTGCAAATCGGACAGACAGGTGTCATGTGTGCCTGCCTAAGCTGGTGCTTAATGACAGGGGTGCTTCATGGAAGCCTCTCATCCGCCTCAAGGAGGCTGCAAATCGGACAGACAGGTGTCATGTGTGCCTGCTTACAGACAGGTGTCATGTGTGCCTGCCTAAGCTGGTGCTTAATGACAGGGGTGCTTCATGCAAGCCTCTCATCCGCCTCAAGGAGGCTGTAAATCGGACAGACAGGTGTCATGTGTGCCTGCCTAAGCTGGTGCTTAATGACAGGGGTGCTTCATGCAAGCCTCTCATCCGCCTCAAGGAGGCTGTAAATCGGACAGACAGGTGTCATGTGTGCCTGCTTACAGACAGGTGTCATGTGTGCCTGCCTAAGCTGGTGCTTAATGACAGGGGTGCTTCATGCAAGCCTCTCATCCGCCTCAAGGAGGCTGTAAATCGGACAGACAGGTGTCATGTGTGCCTGCTTACAGACAGGTGTCATGTGTGCCTGCCTAAGCTGGTGCTTAATGACAGGGGTGCTTCATGCAAGCCTCTCATCCGCCTCAAGGAGGCTGTAAATCGGACAGACAGGTGTCATGTGTGCCTGCTTACAGACAGGTGTCATGTGTGCCTGCCTAAGCTGGTGCTTAATGACAGGGGTGCTTCATGCAAGCCTCTCATCCGCCTCAAGGAGGCTGTAAATCGGACAGACAGGTGTCATGTGTGCCTGCTTACAGACAGGTGTCATGTGTGCCTGCCTAAGCTGGTGCTTAATGACAGGGGTGCTTCATGCAAGCCTCTCATCCGCCTCAAGGAGGCTGTAAATCGGACAGACAGGTGTCATGTGTGCCTGCTTACAGACAGGTGTCATGTGTGCCTGCCTAAGCTGGTGCTTAATGACAGGGGTGCTTCATGCAAGCCTCTCATCCGCCTCAAGGAGGCTGTAAATCGGACAGACAGGTGTCATGTGTGCCTGCTTACAGACAGGTGTCATGTGTGCCTGCCTAAGCTGGTGCTTAATGACAGGGGTGCTTCATGCAAGCCTCTCATCCGCCTCAAGGAGGCTGTAAATTGGACAGACAGGTGTCATGTGTGCCTGCTTACAGACAGGTGTCATGTGTGCCTGCCTAAGCTGGTGCTTAATGACAGGGGTGCTTCATGCAAGCCTCTCATCCGCCTCAAGGAGGCTGTAAATCGGACAGACAGGTGTCATGTGTGCCTGCTTACAGACAGGTGTCATGTGTGCCTGCCTAAGCTGGTGCTTAATGACAGGGGTGCTTCATGCAAGCCTCTCATCCGCCTCAAGGAGGCTGTAAATCGGACAGACAGGTGTCATGTGTGCCTGCTTACAGACAGGTGTCATGTGTGCCTGCCTAAGCTGGTGCTTAATGACAGGGGTGCTTCATGCAAGCCTCTCATCCGCCTCAAGGAGGCTGTAAATCGGACAGACAGGTGTCATGTGTGCCTGCTTACAGACAGGTGTCATGTGTGCCTGCCTAAGCTGGTGCTTAATGACAGGGGTGCTTCATGCAAGCCTCTCATCCGCCTCAAGGAGGCTGTAAATCGGACAGACAGGTGTCATGTGTGCCTGCTTACAGACAGGTGTCATGTGTGCCTGCCTAAGCTGGTGCTTAATGACAGGGGTGCTTCATGCAAGCCTCTCATCCGCCTCAAGGAGGCTGTAAATCGGACAGACAGGTGTCATGTGTGCCTGCTTACAGACAGGTGTCATGTGTGCCTGCCTAAGCTGGTGCTTAATGACAGGGGTGCTTCATGCAAGCCTCTCATCCGCCTCAAGGAGGCTGTAAATCGGACAGACAGGTGTCATGTGTGCCTGCTTACAGACAGGTGTCATGTGTGCCTGCCTAAGCTGGTGCTTAATGACAGGGGTGCTTCATGCAAGCCTCTCATCCGCCTCAAGGAGGCTGTAAATCGGACAGACAGGTGTCATGTGTGCCTGCTTACAGACAGGTGTCATGTGTGCCTGCCTAAGCTGGTGCTTAATGACAGGGGTGCTTCATGCAAGCCTCTCATCCGCCTCAAGGAGGCTGTAAATCGGACAGACAGGTGTCATGTGTGCCTGCTTACAGACAGGTGTCATGTGTGCCTGCCTAAGCTGGTGCTTAATGACAGGGGTGCTTCATGCAAGCCTCTCATCCGCCTCAAGGAGGCTGTAAATCGGACAGACAGGTGTCATGTGTGCCTGCTTACAGACAGGTGTCATGTGTGCCTGCCTAAGCTGGTGCTTAATGACAGGGGTGCTTCATGCAAGCCTCTCATCCGCCTCAAGGAGGCTGCAAATCGGATAGACAGGTGTCATGCTGGCCTGCTTAAGCTGGTGCTTAATGACAGGGGTGCTTCCTGGAAGTCTCTCATCCGCCTCAAGGAGGCTGCAAATCGGATAGACAGGTGTCATGCTGGCCTGCTTAAGCTGGTGCTTAATGACAGGGGTGCTTCCTGGAAGTCTCTCATCCGCCTCAAGGAGGCTGCAAATCGGATAGACAGGTGTCATGTGTGCCTGCTTAAGCTGGTGCTTAATGACAGGGGTGCTTCATGGAAGCCTCTCATCCGCCTCAAGGAGGCTGCAAATCGGATAGACAGGTGTCATGTGTGCCTGCTTAAGCTGGTGCTTAATGACAGGGGTGCTTCATGGAAGCCTCTCATCCGCCTCAAGGAGGCTGTAAATCGGACAGACAGGTGTCATGTGTGCCTGCTTAAGCTGGTGCTTAATGACAGGGGTGCTTCATGGAAGCCTCTCATCCGCCTCAAGGAGGCTGCAAATCGGATAGACAGGTGTCATGTGTGCCTGCTTAAGCTGGTGCTTAATGACAGGGGTGCTTCATGGAAGCCTCTCATCCGCCTCAAGGAGGCTGCAAATCGGACAGACAGGTGTCATGCTGGCCTGCTTAAGCTGGTGCTTAATGACAGGGGTGCTTCATGCAAGCCTCTCATCCGCCTCAAGGAGGCTGCAAATCGGACAGACAGGTGTCATGTGTGCCTGCTTAAGCTGGTGCTTAATGACAGGGGTGCTTCATGCAAGCCTCTCATCCGCCTCAAGGAGGCTGTAAATCGGACAGACAGGTGTCATGTGTGCCTGCTTAAGCTGGTGCTTAATGACAGGGGTGCTTCATGCAAGCCTCTCATCCGCCTCAAGGAGGCTGTAAATCGGACAGACAGGTGTCATGTGTGCCTGCTTACAGACAGGTGTCATGTGTGCCTGCCTAAGCTGGTGCTTAATGACAGGGGTGCTTCATGCAATCCTCTCATCCGCCTCAAGGAGGCTGCAAATCGGACAGACAGGTGTCATGTGTGCCTGCCTAAGCTGGTGCTTAATGACAGGGGTGCTTCATGCAAGCCTCTCATCCGCCTCAAGGAGGCTGTAAATCGGACAGACAGGTGTCATGTGTGCCTGCCTAAGCTGGTGCTTAATGACAGGGGTGCTTCATGGAAGCCTCTCATCCGCCTCAAGGAGGCTGCAAATCGGACAGACAGGTGTCATGTGTGCCTGCTTACAGACAGGTGTCATGTGTGCCTGCCTAAGCTGGTGCTTAATGACAGGGGTGCTTCATGCAAGCCTCTCATCCGCCTCAAGGAGGCTGTAAATCGGACAGACAGGTGTCATGTGTGCCTGCCTAAGCTGGTGCTTAATGACAGGGGTGCTTCATGCAAGCCTCTCATCCGCCTCAAGGAGGCTGCAAATCGGACAGACAGGTGTCATGTGTGCCTGCTTAAGCTGGTGCTTAATGACAGGGGTGCTTCATGCAAGCCTCTCATCCGCCTCAAGGAGGCTGTAAATCGGACAGACAGGTGTCATGTGTGCCTGCTTACAGACAGGTGTCATGTGTGCCTGCCTAAGCTGGTGCTTAATGACAGGGGTGCTTCATGCAAGCCTCTCATCCGCCTCAAGGAGGCTGTAAATCGGACAGACAGGTGTCATGTGTGCCTGCTTACAGACAGGTGTCATGTGTGCCTGCCTAAGCTGGTGCTTAATGACAGGGGTGCTTCATGCAAGCCTCTCATCCGCCTCAAGGAGGCTGTAAATCGGACAGACAGGTGTCATGTGTGCCTGCTTACAGACAGGTGTCATGTGTGCCTGCCTAAGCTGGTGCTTAATGACAGGGGTGCTTCATGCAAGCCTCTCATCCGCCTCAAGGAGGCTGCAAATCGGACAGACAGGTGTCATGTGTGCCTGCTTAAGCTGGTGCTTAATGACAGGGGTGCTTCATGCAAGCCTCTCATCCGCCTCAAGGAGGCTGCAAATCGGACAGACAGGTGTCATGCTGGCCTGCTTAAGCTGGTGCTTAATGACAGGGGTGCTTCATGCAAGCCTCTCATCCGCCTCAAGGAGGCTGCAAATCGGACAGACAGGTGTCATGTGTGCCTGCTTAAGCTGGTGCTTAATGACAGGGGTGCTTCATGCAAGCCTCTCATCCGCCTCAAGGAGGCTGTAAATCGGACAGACAGGTGTCATGTGTGCCTGCTTAAGCTGGTGCTTAATGACAGGGGTGCTTCATGCAAGCCTCTCATCCGCCTCAAGGAGGCTGTAAATCGGACAGACAGGTGTCATGTGTGCCTGCTTACAGACAGGTGTCATGTGTGCCTGCCTAAGCTGGTGCTTAATGACAGGGGTGCTTCATGCAAGCCTCTCATCCGCCTCAAGGAGGCTGCAAATCGGACAGACAGGTGTCATGTGTGCCTGCCTAAGCTGGTGCTTAATGACAGGGGTGCTTCATGGAAGCCTCTCATCCGCCTCAAGGAGGCTGCAAATCGGACAGACAGGTGTCATGTGTGCCTGCTTACAGACAGGTGTCATGTGTGCCTGCCTAAGCTGGTGCTTAATGACAGGGGTGCTTCATGCAAGCCTCTCATCCGCCTCAAGGAGGCTGTAAATCGGACAGACAGGTGTCATGTGTGCCTGCTTACAGACAGGTGTCATGTGTGCCTGCCTAAGCTGGTGCTTAATGACAGGGGTGCTTCATGCAAGCCTCTCATCCGCCTCAAGGAGGCTGTAAATCGGACAGACAGGTGTCATGTGTGCCTGCTTACAGACAGGTGTCATGTGTGCCTGCCTAAGCTGGTGCTTAATGACAGGGGTGCTTCATGCAAGCCTCTCATCCGCCTCAAGGAGGCTGTAAATCGGACAGACAGGTGTCATGTGTGCCTGCTTACAGACAGGTGTCATGTGTGCCTGCCTAAGCTGGTGCTTAATGACAGGGGTGCTTTATGCAAGCCTCTCATCCGCCTCAAGGAGGCTGTAAATCGGACAGACAGGTGTCATGTGTGCCTGCTTACAGACAGGTGTCATGTGTGCCTGCCTAAGCTGGTGCTTAATGACAGGGGTGCTTCATGCAAGCCTCTCATCCGCCTCAAGGAGGCTGTAAATCGGACAGACAGGTGTCATGTGTGCCTGCTTACAGACAGGTGTCATGTGTGCCTGCCTAAGCTGGTGCTTAATGACAGGGGTGCTTCATGCAAGCCTCTCATCCGCCTCAAGGAGGCTGTAAATCGGACAGACAGGTGTCATGTGTGCCTGCTTACAGACAGGTGTCATGTGTGCCTGCCTAAGCTGGTGCTTAATGACAGGGGTGCTTCATGCAAGCCTCTCATCCGCCTCAAGGAGGCTGCAAATCGGATAGACAGGTGTCATGCTGGCCTGCTTAAGCTGGTGCTTAATGACAGGGGTGCTTCCTGGAAGTCTCTCATCCGCCTCAAGGAGGCTGCAAATCGGATAGACAGGTGTCATGCTGGCCTGCTTAAGCTGGTGCTTAATGACAGGGGTGCTTCCTGGAAGTCTCTCATCCGCCTCAAGGAGGCTGCAAATCGGATAGACAGGTGTCATGTGTGCCTGCTTAAGCTGGTGCTTAATGACAGGGGTGCTTCATGGAAGCCTCTCATCCGCCTCAAGGAGGCTGCAAATCGGATAGACAGGTGTCATGTGTGCCTGCTTAAGCTGGTGCTTAATGACAGGGGTGCTTCATGGAAGCCTCTCATCCGCCTCAAGGAGGCTGTAAATCGGACAGACAGGTGTCATGTGTGCCTGCTTAAGCTGGTGCTTAATGACAGGGGTGCTTCATGGAAGCCTCTCATCCGCCTCAAGGAGGCTGCAAATCGGATAGACAGGTGTCATGTGTGCCTGCTTAAGCTGGTGCTTAATGACAGGGGTGCTTCATGGAAGCCTCTCATCCGCCTCAAGGAGGCTGTAAATCGGATAGACAGGTGTCATGCTGGCCTGCTTAAGCTGGTGCTTAATGACAGGGGTGCTTCATGGAAGCCTCTCATCCGCCTCAAGGAGGCTGTAAATCGGATAGACAGGTGTCATGTGTGCCTGCCTAAGCTGGTGCTTAATGACAGGGGTGCTTCATGGAAGCCTCTCATCCGCCTCAAGGAGGCTGCAAATCGGACAGACAGGTGTCATGCTGGCCTGCTTAAGCTGGTGCTTAATGACAGGGGTGCTTCATGGAAGCCTCTCATCCGCCTCAAGGAGGCTGCAAATCGGACAGACAGGTGTCATGCTGGCCTGCTTAAGCTGGTGCTTAATGACAGGGGTGCTTCATGGAAGCCTCTCATCCGCCTCAAGGAGGCTGTAAATCGGATAGACAGGTGTCATGTGTGCCTGCTTAAGCTGGTGCTTAATGACAGGGGTGCTTCATGGAAGCCTCTCATCCGCCTCAAGGAGGCTGTAAATCGGATAGACAGGTGTCATGCTGGCCTGCTTAAGCTGGTGCTTAATGACAGGGGTGCTTCATGGAAGCCTCTCATCCGCCTCAAGGAGGCTGTAAATCGGACAGACAGGTGTCATGTGTGCCTGCTTAAGCTGGTGCTTAATGACAGGGGTGCTTCATGGAAGCCTCTCATCCGCCTCAAGGAGGCTGTAAATCGGATAGACAGGTGTCATGCTGGCCTGCTTAAGCTGGTGCTTAATGACAGGGGTGCTTCCTGGAAGTCTCTCATCCGCCTCAAGGAGGCTGCAAATCGGATAGACAGGTGTCATGCTGGCCTGCTTAAGCTGGTGCTTAATGACAGGGGTGCTTCATGCAAGCCTCTCATCCGCCTCAAGGAGGCTGCAAATCGGACAGACAGGTGTCATGTGTGCCTGCTTACAGACAGGTGTCATGTGTGCCTGCCTAAGCTGGTGCTTAATGACAGGGGTGCTTCATGGAAGCCTCTCATCCGCCTCAAGGAGGCTGCAAATCGGACAGACAGGTGTCATGCTGGCCTGCTTAAGCTGGTGCTTAATGACAGGGGTGCTTCATGCAAGCCTCTCATCCGCCTCAAGGAGGCTGCAAATCGGACAGACAGGTGTCATGTGTGCCTGCTTAAGCTGGTGCTTAATGACAGGGGTGCTTCATGCAAGCCTCTCATCCGCCTCAAGGAGGCTGTAAATCGGACAGACAGGTGTCATGTGTGCCTGCTTAAGCTGGTGCTTAATGACAGGGGTGCTTCATGCAAGCCTCTCATCCGCCTCAAGGAGGCTGTAAATCGGACAGACAGGTGTCATGTGTGCCTGCTTACAGACAGGTGTCATGTGTGCCTGCCTAAGCTGGTGCTTAATGACAGGGGTGCTTCATGCAAGCCTCTCATCCGCCTCAAGGAGGCTGCAAATCGGACAGACAGGTGTCATGTGTGCCTGCTTACAGACAGGTGTCATGTGTGCCTGCCTAAGCTGGTGCTTAATGACAGGGGTGCTTCATGCAAGCCTCTCATCCGCCTCAAGGAGGCTGTAAATCGGACAGACAGGTGTCATGTGTGCCTGCCTAAGCTGGTGCTTAATGACAGGGGTGCTTCATGGAAGCCTCTCATCCGCCTCAAGGAGGCTGCAAATCGGACAGACAGGTGTCATGTGTGCCTGCTTACAGACAGGTGTCATGTGTGCCTGCCTAAGCTGGTGCTTAATGACAGGGGTGCTTCATGCAAGCCTCTCATCCGCCTCAAGGAGGCTGCAAATCGGACAGACAGGTGTCATGTGTGCCTGCTTAAGCTGGTGCTTAATGACAGGGGTGCTTCATGCAAGCCTCTCATCCGCCTCAAGGAGGCTGTAAATCGGACAGACAGGTGTCATGTGTGCCTGCTTACAGACAGGTGTCATGTGTGCCTGCCTAAGCTGGTGCTTAATGACAGGGGTGCTTCATGCAAGCCTCTCATCCGCCTCAAGGAGGCTGCAAATCGGACAGACAGGTGTCATGTGTGCCTGCTTAAGCTGGTGCTTAATGACAGGGGTGCTTCATGCAAGCCTCTCATCCGCCTCAAGGAGGCTGTAAATCGGACAGACAGGTGTCATGTGTGCCTGCTTAAGCTGGTGCTTAATGACAGGGGTGCTTCATGCAAGCCTCTCATCCGCCTCAAGGAGGCTGTAAATCGGACAGACAGGTGTCATGTGTGCCTGCTTACAGACAGGTGTCATGTGTGCCTGCCTAAGCTGGTGCTTAATGACAGGGGTGCTTCATGCAAGCCTCTCATCCGCCTCAAGGAGGCTGCAAATCGGACAGACAGGTGTCATGTGTGCCTGCCTAAGCTGGTGCTTAATGACAGGGGTGCTTCATGGAAGCCTCTCATCCGCCTCAAGGAGGCTGCAAATCGGACAGACAGGTGTCATGTGTGCCTGCTTACAGACAGGTGTCATGTGTGCCTGCCTAAGCTGGTGCTTAATGACAGGGGTGCTTCATGCAAGCCTCTCATCCGCCTCAAGGAGGCTGTAAATCGGACAGACAGGTGTCATGTGTGCCTGCCTAAGCTGGTGCTTAATGACAGGGGTGCTTCATGCAAGCCTCTCATCCGCCTCAAGGAGGCTGTAAATCGGACAGACAGGTGTCATGTGTGCCTGCTTACAGACAGGTGTCATGTGTGCCTGCCTAAGCTGGTGCTTAATGACAGGGGTGCTTCATGCAAGCCTCTCATCCGCCTCAAGGAGGCTGTAAATCGGACAGACAGGTGTCATGTGTGCCTGCTTACAGACAGGTGTCATGTGTGCCTGCCTAAGCTGGTGCTTAATGACAGGGGTGCTTCATGCAAGCCTCTCATCCGCCTCAAGGAGGCTGTAAATCGGACAGACAGGTGTCATGTGTGCCTGCTTACAGACAGGTGTCATGTGTGCCTGCCTAAGCTGGTGCTTAATGACAGGGGTGCTTCATGCAAGCCTCTCATCCGCCTCAAGGAGGCTGTAAATCGGACAGACAGGTGTCATGTGTGCCTGCTTACAGACAGGTGTCATGTGTGCCTGCCTAAGCTGGTGCTTAATGACAGGGGTGCTTCATGCAAGCCTCTCATCCGCCTCAAGGAGGCTGTAAATCGGACAGACAGGTGTCATGTGTGCCTGCTTACAGACAGGTGTCATGTGTGCCTGCCTAAGCTGGTGCTTAATGACAGGGGTGCTTCATGCAAGCCTCTCATCCGCCTCAAGGAGGCTGTAAATCGGACAGACAGGTGTCATGTGTGCCTGCTTACAGACAGGTGTCATGTGTGCCTGCCTAAGCTGGTGCTTAATGACAGGGGTGCTTCATGCAAGCCTCTCATCCGCCTCAAGGAGGCTGCAAATCGGATAGACAGGTGTCATGCTGGCCTGCTTAAGCTGGTGCTTAATGACAGGGGTGCTTCCTGGAAGTCTCTCATCCGCCTCAAGGAGGCTGCAAATCGGATAGACAGGTGTCATGCTGGCCTGCTTAAGCTGGTGCTTAATGACAGGGGTGCTTCCTGGAAGTCTCTCATCCGCCTCAAGGAGGCTGCAAATCGGATAGACAGGTGTCATGTGTGCCTGCTTAAGCTGGTGCTTAATGACAGGGGTGCTTCATGGAAGCCTCTCATCCGCCTCAAGGAGGCTGCAAATCGGATAGACAGGTGTCATGTGTGCCTGCTTAAGCTGGTGCTTAATGACAGGGGTGCTTCATGGAAGCCTCTCATCCGCCTCAAGGAGGCTGTAAATCGGACAGACAGGTGTCATGTGTGCCTGCTTAAGCTGGTGCTTAATGACAGGGGTGCTTCATGGAAGCCTCTCATCCGCCTCAAGGAGGCTGCAAATCGGATAGACAGGTGTCATGTGTGCCTGCTTAAGCTGGTGCTTAATGACAGGGGTGCTTCATGGAAGCCTCTCATCCGCCTCAAGGAGGCTGTAAATCGGATAGACAGGTGTCATGCTGGCCTGCTTAAGCTGGTGCTTAATGACAGGGGTGCTTCATGGAAGCCTCTCATCCGCCTCAAGGAGGCTGTAAATCGGATAGACAGGTGTCATGTGTGCCTGCCTAAGCTGGTGCTTAATGACAGGGGTGCTTCATGGAAGCCTCTCATCCGCCTCAAGGAGGCTGCAAATCGGACAGACAGGTGTCATGCTGGCCTGCTTAAGCTGGTGCTTAATGACAGGGGTGCTTCATGGAAGCCTCTCATCCGCCTCAAGGAGGCTGCAAATCGGACAGACAGGTGTCATGCTGGCCTGCTTAAGCTGGTGCTTAATGACAGGGGTGCTTCATGGAAGCCTCTCATCCGCCTCAAGGAGGCTGTAAATCGGATAGACAGGTGTCATGTGTGCCTGCTTAAGCTGGTGCTTAATGACAGGGGTGCTTCATGGAAGCCTCTCATCCGCCTCAAGGAGGCTGTAAATCGGATAGACAGGTGTCATGTGTGCCTGCTTAAGCTGGTGCTTAATGACAGGGGTGCTTCATGGAAGCCTCTCATCCGCCTCAAGGAGGCTGTAAATCGGATAGACAGGTGTCATGCTGGCCTGCTTAAGCTGGTGCTTAATGACAGGGGTGCTTCATGGAAGCCTCTCATCCGCCTCAAGGAGGCTGTAAATCGGACAGACAGGTGTCATGTGTGCCTGCTTAAGCTGGTGCTTAATGACAGGGGTGCTTCATGGAAGCCTCTCATCCGCCTCAAGGAGGCTGTAAATCGGATAGACAGGTGTCATGCTGGCCTGCTTAAGCTGGTGCTTAATGACAGGGGTGCTTCCTGGAAGTCTCTCATCCGCCTCAAGGAGGCTGCAAATCGGATAGACAGGTGTCATGCTGGCCTGCTTAAGCTGGTGCTTAATGACAGGGGTGCTTCATGCAAGCCTCTCATCCGCCTCAAGGAGGCTGCAAATCGGACAGACAGGTGTCATGTGTGCCTGCTTACAGACAGGTGTCATGTGTGCCTGCCTAAGCTGGTGCTTAATGACAGGGGTGCTTCATGGAAGCCTCTCATCCGCCTCAAGGAGGCTGCAAATCGGACAGACAGGTGTCATGCTGGCCTGCTTAAGCTGGTGCTTAATGACAGGGGTGCTTCATGCAAGCCTCTCATCCGCCTCAAGGAGGCTGTAAATCGGACAGACAGGTGTCATGTGTGCCTGCTTAAGCTGGTGCTTAATGACAGGGGTGCTTCATGCAAGCCTCTCATCCGCCTCAAGGAGGCTGTAAATCGGACAGACAGGTGTCATGTGTGCCTGCTTACAGACAGGTGTCATGTGTGCCTGCCTAAGCTGGTGCTTAATGACAGGGGTGCTTCATGCAAGCCTCTCATCCGCCTCAAGGAGGCTGCAAATCGGACAGACAGGTGTCATGTGTGCCTGCTTACAGACAGGTGTCATGTGTGCCTGCCTAAGCTGGTGCTTAATGACAGGGGTGCTTCATGCAAGCCTCTCATCCGCCTCAAGGAGGCTGTAAATCGGACAGACAGGTGTCATGTGTGCCTGCCTAAGCTGGTGCTTAATGACAGGGGTGCTTCATGGAAGCCTCTCATCCGCCTCAAGGAGGCTGCAAATCGGACAGACAGGTGTCATGTGTGCCTGCTTACAGACAGGTGTCATGTGTGCCTGCCTAAGCTGGTGCTTAATGACAGGGGTGCTTCATGCAAGCCTCTCATCCGCCTCAAGGAGGCTGCAAATCGGACAGACAGGTGTCATGTGTGCCTGCTTAAGCTGGTGCTTAATGACAGGGGTGCTTCATGCAAGCCTCTCATCCGCCTCAAGGAGGCTGTAAATCGGACAGACAGGTGTCATGTGTGCCTGCTTACAGACAGGTGTCATGTGTGCCTGCCTAAGCTGGTGCTTAATGACAGGGGTGCTTCATGCAAGCCTCTCATCCGCCTCAAGGAGGCTGTAAATCGGACAGACAGGTGTCATGTGTGCCTGCTTACAGACAGGTGTCATGTGTGCCTGCCTAAGCTGGTGCTTAATGACAGGGGTGCTTCATGCAAGCCTCTCATCCGCCTCAAGGAGGCTGTAAATCGGACAGACAGGTGTCATGTGTGCCTGCTTACAGACAGGTGTCATGTGTGCCTGCCTAAGCTGGTGCTTAATGACAGGGGTGCTTCATGCAAGCCTCTCATCCGCCTCAAGGAGGCTGCAAATCGGACAGACAGGTGTCATGTGTGCCTGCTTAAGCTGGTGCTTAATGACAGGGGTGCTTCATGCAAGCCTCTCATCCGCCTCAAGGAGGCTGCAAATCGGACAGACAGGTGTCATGTGTGCCTGCTTACAGACAGGTGTCATGTGTGCCTGCCTAAGCTGGTGCTTAATGACAGGGGTGCTTCATGCAAGCCTCTCATCCGCCTCAAGGAGGCTGCAAATCGGACAGACAGGTGTCATGTGTGCCTGCTTAAGCTGGTGCTTAATGACAGGGGTGCTTCATGCAAGCCTCTCATCCGCCTCAAGGAGGCTGTAAATCGGACAGACAGGTGTCATGTGTGCCTGCTTAAGCTGGTGCTTAATGACAGGGGTGCTTCATGCAAGCCTCTCATCCGCCTCAAGGAGGCTGTAAATCGGACAGACAGGTGTCATGTGTGCCTGCTTACAGACAGGTGTCATGTGTGCCTGCCTAAGCTGGTGCTTCATGACAGGGGTGCTTCATGCAAGCCTCTCATCCGCCTCAAGGAGGCTGCAAATCGGACAGACAGGTGTCATGTGTGCCTGCTTACAGACAGGTGTCATGTGTGCCTGCCTAAGCTGGTGCTTAATGACAGGGGTGCTTCATGCAAGCCTCTCATCCGCCTCAAGGAGGCTGTAAATCGGACAGACAGGTGTCATGTGTGCCTGCCTAAGCTGGTGCTTAATGACAGGGGTGCTTCATGGAAGCCTCTCATCCGCCTCAAGGAGGCTGCAAATCGGACAGACAGGTGTCATGTGTGCCTGCTTACAGACAGGTGTCATGTGTGCCTGCCTAAGCTGGTGCTTAATGACAGGGGTGCTTCATGCAAGCCTCTCATCCGCCTCAAGGAGGCTGTAAATCGGACAGACAGGTGTCATGTGTGCCTGCCTAAGCTGGTGCTTAATGACAGGGGTGCTTCATGCAAGCCTCTCATCCGCCTCAAGGAGGCTGTAAATCGGACAGACAGGTGTCATGTGTGCCTGCTTACAGACAGGTGTCATGTGTGCCTGCCTAAGCTGGTGCTTAATGACAGGGGTGCTTCATGCAAGCCTCTCATCCGCCTCAAGGAGGCTGTAAATCGGACAGACAGGTGTCATGTGTGCCTGCTTACAGACAGGTGTCATGTGTGCCTGCCTAAGCTGGTGCTTAATGACAGGGGTGCTTCATGCAAGCCTCTCATCCGCCTCAAGGAGGCTGTAAATCGGACAGACAGGTGTCATGTGTGCCTGCTTACAGACAGGTGTCATGTGTGCCTGCCTAAGCTGGTGCTTAATGACAGGGGTGCTTCATGCAAGCCTCTCATCCGCCTCAAGGAGGCTGTAAATCGGACAGACAGGTGTCATGTGTGCCTGCCTAAGCTGGTGCTTAATGACAGGGGTGCTTCATGCAAGCCTCTCATCCGCCTCAAGGAGGCTGTAAATCGGACAGACAGGTGTCATGTGTGCCTGCCTAAGCTGGTGCTTAATGACAGGGGTGCTTCATGCAAGCCTCTCATCCGCCTCAAGGAGGCTGCAAATCGGACAGACAGGTGTCATGTGTGCCTGCTTAAGCTGGTGCTTAATGACAGGGGTGCTTCATGCAAGCCTCTCATCCGCCTCAAGGAGGCTGCAAATCGGACAGACAGGTGTCATGTGTGCCTGCTTACAGACAGGTGTCATGTGTGCCTGCCTAAGCTGGTGCTTAATGACAGGGGTGCTTCATGGAAGCCTCTCATCCGCCTCAAGGAGGCTGCAAATCGGACAGACAGGTGTCATGCTGGCCTGCTTAAGCTGGTGCTTAATGACAGGGGTGCTTCATGCAAGCCTCTCATCCGCCTCAAGGAGGCTGCAAATCGGACAGACAGGTGTCATGTGTGCCTGCTTAAGCTGGTGCTTAATGACAGGGGTGCTTCATGCAAGCCTCTCATCCGCCTCAAGGAGGCTGTAAATCGGACAGACAGGTGTCATGTGTGCCTGCTTACAGACAGGTGTCATGTGTGCCTGCCTAAGCTGGTGCTTAATGACAGGGGTGCTTCATGCAAGCCTCTCATCCGCCTCAAGGAGGCTGCAAATCGGACAGACAGGTGTCATGTGTGCCTGCCTAAGCTGGTGCTTAATGACAGGGGTGCTTCATGGAAGCCTCTCATCCGCCTCAAGGAGGCTGCAAATCGGACAGACAGGTGTCATGTGTGCCTGCTTACAGACAGGTGTCATGTGTGCCTGCCTAAGCTGGTGCTTAATGACAGGGGTGCTTCATGCAAGCCTCTCATCCGCCTCAAGGAGGCTGTAAATCGGACAGACAGGTGTCATGTGTGCCTGCTTACAGACAGGTGTCATGTGTGCCTGCCTAAGCTGGTGCTTAATGACAGGGGTGCTTCATGCAAGCCTCTCATCCGCCTCAAGGAGGCTGTAAATCGGACAGACAGGTGTCATGTGTGCCTGCTTACAGACAGGTGTCATGTGTGCCTGCCTAAGCTGGTGCTTAATGACAGGGGTGCTTCATGCAAGCCTCTCATCCGCCTCAAGGAGGCTGTAAATCGGACAGACAGGTGTCATGTGTGCCTGCTTACAGACAGGTGTCATGTGTGCCTGCCTAAGCTGGTGCTTAATGACAGGGGTGCTTCATGCAAGCCTCTCATCCGCCTCAAGGAGGCTGTAAATCGGACAGACAGGTGTCATGTGTGCCTGCTTACAGACAGGTGTCATGTGTGCCTGCCTAAGCTGGTGCTTAATGACAGGGGTGCTTCATGCAAGCCTCTCATCCGCCTCAAGGAGGCTGTAAATCGGACAGACAGGTGTCATGTGTGCCTGCTTACAGACAGGTGTCATGTGTGCCTGCCTAAGCTGGTGCTTAATGACAGGGGTGCTTCATGCAAGCCTCTCATCCGCCTCAAGGAGGCTGTAAATCGGACAGACAGGTGTCATGTGTGCCTGCTTACAGACAGGTGTCATGTGTGCCTGCCTAAGCTGGTGCTTAATGACAGGGGTGCTTCATGCAAGCCTCTCATCCGCCTCAAGGAGGCTGTAAATCGGACAGACAGGTGTCATGTGTGCCTGCTTACAGACAGGTGTCATGTGTGCCTGCCTAAGCTGGTGCTTAATGACAGGGGTGCTTCATGCAAGCCTCTCATCCGCCTCAAGGAGGCTGCAAATCGGATAGACAGGTGTCATGCTGGCCTGCTTAAGCTGGTGCTTAATGACAGGGGTGCTTCCTGGAAGTCTCTCATCCGCCTCAAGGAGGCTGCAAATCGGATAGACAGGTGTCATGCTGGCCTGCTTAAGCTGGTGCTTAATGACAGGGGTGCTTCATGCAAGCCTCTCATCCGCCTCAAGGAGGCTGTAAATCGGACAGACAGGTGTCATGTGTGCCTGCCTAAGCTGGTGCTTAATGACAGGGGTGCTTCATGGAAGCCTCTCATCCGCCTCAAGGAGGCTGCAAATCGGACAGACAGGTGTCATGTGTGCCTGCTTACAGACAGGTGTCATGTGTGCCTGCCTAAGCTGGTGCTTAATGACAGGGGTGCTTCATGCAAGCCTCTCATCCGCCTCAAGGAGGCTGCAAATCGGACAGACAGGTGTCATGTGTGCCTGCTTAAGCTGGTGCTTAATGACAGGGGTGCTTCATGCAAGCCTCTCATCCGCCTCAAGGAGGCTGTAAATCGGACAGACAGGTGTCATGTGTGCCTGCTTACAGACAGGTGTCATGTGTGCCTGCCTAAGCTGGTGCTTAATGACAGGGGTGCTTCATGCAAGCCTCTCATCCGCCTCAAGGAGGCTGTAAATCGGACAGACAGGTGTCATGTGTGCCTGCTTACAGACAGGTGTCATGTGTGCCTGCCTAAGCTGGTGCTTAATGACAGGGGTGCTTCATGCAAGCCTCTCATCCGCCTCAAGGAGGCTGCAAATCGGACAGACAGGTGTCATGTGTGCCTGCTTAAGCTGGTGCTTAATGACAGGGGTGCTTCATGCAAGCCTCTCATCCGCCTCAAGGAGGCTGCAAATCGGACAGACAGGTGTCATGCTGGCCTGCTTAAGCTGGTGCTTAATGACAGGGGTGCTTCATGCAAGCCTCTCATCCGCCTCAAGGAGGCTGCAAATCGGACAGACAGGTGTCATGTGTGCCTGCTTAAGCTGGTGCTTAATGACAGGGGTGCTTCATGCAAGCCTCTCATCCGCCTCAAGGAGGCTGTAAATCGGACAGACAGGTGTCATGTGTGCCTGCTTAAGCTGGTGCTTAATGACAGGGGTGCTTCATGCAAGCCTCTCATCCGCCTCAAGGAGGCTGTAAATCGGACAGACAGGTGTCATGTGTGCCTGCTTACAGACAGGTGTCATGTGTGCCTGCCTAAGCTGGTGCTTAATGACAGGGGTGCTTCATGCAAGCCTCTCATCCGCCTCAAGGAGGCTGCAAATCGGACAGACAGGTGTCATGTGTGCCTGCCTAAGCTG
Source organism: Lycodopsis pacificus (assembly GCA_028022725.1). Taxonomy (NCBI): domain Eukaryota; kingdom Metazoa; phylum Chordata; class Actinopteri; order Perciformes; family Zoarcidae; genus Lycodopsis; species Lycodopsis pacificus. Next base: position 428,511 of record JAQMIO010000002.1, on the reverse strand, counting down.
GTGCTTAATGACAGGGGTGCTTCATGGAAGCCTCTCATCCGCCTCAAGGAGGCTGCAAATCGGACAGACAGGTGTCATGTGTGCCTGCTTACAGACAGGTGTCATGTGTGCCTGCCTAAGCTGGTGCTTAATGACAGGGGTGCTTCATGCAAGCCTCTCATCCGCCTCAAGGAGGCTGTAAATCGGACAGACAGGTGTCATGTGTGCCTGCTTACAGACAGGTGTCATGTGTGCCTGCCTAAGCTGGTGCTTAATGACAGGGGTGCTTCATGCAAGCCTCTCATCCGCCTCAAGGAGGCTGTAAATCGGACAGACAGGTGTCATGTGTGCCTGCTTACAGACAGGTGTCATGTGTGCCTGCCTAAGCTGGTGCTTAATGACAGGGGTGCTTCATGCAAGCCTCTCATCCGCCTCAAGGAGGCTGTAAATCGGACAGACAGGTGTCATGTGTGCCTGCTTACAGACAGGTGTCATGTGTGCCTGCCTAAGCTGGTGCTTAATGACAGGGGTGCTTCATGCAAGCCTCTCATCCGCCTCAAGGAGGCTGTAAATCGGACAGACAGGTGTCATGTGTGCCTGCTTACAGACAGGTGTCATGTGTGCCTGCCTAAGCTGGTGCTTAATGACAGGGGTGCTTCATGCAAGCCTCTCATCCGCCTCAAGGAGGCTGTAAATCGGACAGACAGGTGTCATGTGTGCCTGCTTACAGACAGGTGTCATGTGTGCCTGCCTAAGCTGGTGCTTAATGACAGGGGTGCTTCATGCAAGCCTCTCATCCGCCTCAAGGAGGCTGTAAATCGGACAGACAGGTGTCATGTGTGCCTGCTTACAGACAGGTGTCATGTGTGCCTGCCTAAGCTGGTGCTTAATGACAGGGGTGCTTCATGCAAGCCTCTCATCCGCCTCAAGGAGGCTGTAAATCGGACAGACAGGTGTCATGTGTGCCTGCTTACAGACAGGTGTCATGTGTGCCTGCCTAAGCTGGTGCTTAATGACAGGGGTGCTTCATGCAAGCCTCTCATCCGCCTCAAGGAGGCTGTAAATCGGACAGACAGGTGTCATGTGTGCCTGCTTACAGACAGGTGTCATGTGTGCCTGCCTAAGCTGGTGCTTAATGACAGGGGTGCTTCATGCAAGCCTCTCATCCGCCTCAAGGAGGCTGCAAATCGGATAGACAGGTGTCATGCTGGCCTGCTTAAGCTGGTGCTTAATGACAGGGGTGCTTCCTGGAAGTCTCTCATCCGCCTCAAGGAGGCTGCAAATCGGATAGACAGGTGTCATGCTGGCCTGCTTAAGCTGGTGCTTAATGACAGGGGTGCTTCATGCAAGCCTCTCATCCGCCTCAAGGAGGCTGTAAATCGGACAGACAGGTGTCATGTGTGCCTGCCTAAGCTGGTGCTTAATGACAGGGGTGCTTCATGGAAGCCTCTCATCCGCCTCAAGGAGGCTGCAAATCGGACAGACAGGTGTCATGTGTGCCTGCTTACAGACAGGTGTCATGTGTGCCTGCCTAAGCTGGTGCTTAATGACAGGGGTGCTTCATGCAAGCCTCTCATCCGCCTCAAGGAGGCTGCAAATCGGACAGACAGGTGTCATGTGTGCCTGCTTAAGCTGGTGCTTAATGACAGGGGTGCTTCATGCAAGCCTCTCATCCGCCTCAAGGAGGCTGTAAATCGGACAGACAGGTGTCATGTGTGCCTGCTTACAGACAGGTGTCATGTGTGCCTGCCTAAGCTGGTGCTTAATGACAGGGGTGCTTCATGCAAGCCTCTCATCCGCCTCAAGGAGGCTGTAAATCGGACAGACAGGTGTCATGTGTGCCTGCTTACAGACAGGTGTCATGTGTGCCTGCCTAAGCTGGTGCTTAATGACAGGGGTGCTTCATGCAAGCCTCTCATCCGCCTCAAGGAGGCTGTAAATCGGACAGACAGGTGTCATGTGTGCCTGCTTACAGACAGGTGTCATGTGTGCCTGCCTAAGCTGGTGCTTAATGACAGGGGTGCTTCATGCAAGCCTCTCATCCGCCTCAAGGAGGCTGCAAATCGGACAGACAGGTGTCATGTGTGCCTGCTTAAGCTGGTGCTTAATGACAGGGGTGCTTCATGCAAGCCTCTCATCCGCCTCAAGGAGGCTGCAAATCGGACAGACAGGTGTCATGCTGGCCTGCTTAAGCTGGTGCTTAATGACAGGGGTGCTTCATGCAAGCCTCTCATCCGCCTCAAGGAGGCTGCAAATCGGACAGACAGGTGTCATGTGTGCCTGCTTAAGCTGGTGCTTAATGACAGGGGTGCTTCATGCAAGCCTCTCATCCGCCTCAAGGAGGCTGTAAATCGGACAGACAGGTGTCATGTGTGCCTGCTTACAGACAGGTGTCATGTGTGCCTGCCTAAGCTGGTGCTTAATGACAGGGGTGCTTCATGCAAGCCTCTCATCCGCCTCAAGGAGGCTGTAAATCGGACAGACAGGTGTCATGTGTGCCTGCCTAAGCTGGTGCTTAATGACAGGGGTGCTTCATGCAAGCCTCTCATCCGCCTCAAGGAGGCTGTAAATCGGACAGACAGGTGTCATGTGTGCCTGCTTACAGACAGGTGTCATGTGTGCCTGCCTAAGCTGGTGCTTAATGACAGGGGTGCTTCATGCAAGCCTCTCATCCGCCTCAAGGAGGCTGTAAATCGGACAGACAGGTGTCATGTGTGCCTGCTTACAGACAGGTGTCATGTGTGCCTGCCTAAGCTGGTGCTTAATGACAGGGGTGCTTCATGCAAGCCTCTCATCCGCCTCAAGGAGGCTGTAAATCGGACAGACAGGTGTCATGTGTGCCTGCTTACAGACAGGTGTCATGTGTGCCTGCCTAAGCTGGTGCTTAATGACAGGGGTGCTTCATGCAAGCCTCTCATCCGCCTCAAGGAGGCTGTAAATCGGACAGACAGGTGTCATGTGTGCCTGCTTACAGACAGGTGTCATGTGTGCCTGCCTAAGCTGGTGCTTAATGACAGGGGTGCTTCATGCAAGCCTCTCATCCGCCTCAAGGAGGCTGTAAATCGGACAGACAGGTGTCATGTGTGCCTGCTTACAGACAGGTGTCATGTGTGCCTGCCTAAGCTGGTGCTTAATGACAGGGGTGCTTCATGCAAGCCTCTCATCCGCCTCAAGGAGGCTGTAAATCGGACAGACAGGTGTCATGTGTGCCTGCTTACAGACAGGTGTCATGTGTGCCTGCCTAAGCTGGTGCTTAATGACAGGGGTGCTTCATGCAAGCCTCTCATCCGCCTCAAGGAGGCTGTAAATCGGACAGACAGGTGTCATGTGTGCCTGCTTACAGACAGGTGTCATGTGTGCCTGCCTAAGCTGGTGCTTAATGACAGGGGTGCTTCATGCAAGCCTCTCATCCGCCTCAAGGAGGCTGTAAATCGGACAGACAGGTGTCATGTGTGCCTGCTTACAGACAGGTGTCATGTGTGCCTGCCTAAGCTGGTGCTTAATGACAGGGGTGCTTCATGCAAGCCTCTCATCCGCCTCAAGGAGGCTGTAAATCGGACAGACAGGTGTCATGTGTGCCTGCTTACAGACAGGTGTCATGTGTGCCTGCCTAAGCTGGTGCTTAATGACAGGGGTGCTTCATGCAAGCCTCTCATCCGCCTCAAGGAGGCTGCAAATCGGATAGACAGGTGTCATGCTGGCCTGCTTAAGCTGGTGCTTAATGACAGGGGTGCTTCCTGGAAGTCTCTCATCCGCCTCAAGGAGGCTGCAAATCGGATAGACAGGTGTCATGCTGGCCTGCTTAAGCTGGTGCTTAATGACAGGGGTGCTTCCTGGAAGTCTCTCATCCGCCTCAAGGAGGCTGCAAATCGGATAGACAGGTGTCATGTGTGCCTGCTTAAGCTGGTGCTTAATGACAGGGGTGCTTCATGGAAGCCTCTCATCCGCCTCAAGGAGGCTGCAAATCGGATAGACAGGTGTCATGTGTGCCTGCTTAAGCTGGTGCTTAATGACAGGGGTGCTTCATGGAAGCCTCTCATCCGCCTCAAGGAGGCTGTAAATCGGACAGACAGGTGTCATGTGTGCCTGCTTAAGCTGGTGCTTAATGACAGGGGTGCTTCATGGAAGCCTCTCATCCGCCTCAAGGAGGCTGCAAATCGGATAGACAGGTGTCATGTGTGCCTGCTTAAGCTGGTGCTTAATGACAGGGGTGCTTCATGGAAGCCTCTCATCCGCCTCAAGGAGGCTGCAAATCGGACAGACAGGTGTCATGCTGGCCTGCTTAAGCTGGTGCTTAATGACAGGGGTGCTTCATGCAAGCCTCTCATCCGCCTCAAGGAGGCTGCAAATCGGACAGACAGGTGTCATGTGTGCCTGCTTAAGCTGGTGCTTAATGACAGGGGTGCTTCATGCAAGCCTCTCATCCGCCTCAAGGAGGCTGTAAATCGGACAGACAGGTGTCATGTGTGCCTGCTTACAGACAGGTGTCATGTGTGCCTGCCTAAGCTGGTGCTTAATGACAGGGGTGCTTCATGCAAGCCTCTCATCCGCCTCAAGGAGGCTGCAAATCGGACAGACAGGTGTCATGTGTGCCTGCCTAAGCTGGTGCTTAATGACAGGGGTGCAGGTGTCATGCTGGCCTGCCTAAGCTGGTGCTTAATGACAGGGGTGCAGGTGTCATGTGTGCCTGCCTAAGCTGGTGCTTAATGACAGGGGTGCAGGTGTCATGTGTGCCTGCCTAAGCTGGTGCTTAATGACAGGGGTGCTTCATGCAAGCCTCTCATCCGCCTCAAGGAGGCTGCAAATCGGACAGACAGGTGTCATGTGTGCCTGCCTAAGCTGGTGCTTAATGACAGGGGTGCTTCATGCAAGCCTCTCATCCGCCTCAAGGAGGCTGTAAATCGGACAGACAGGTGTCATGTGTGCCTGCTTACAGACAGGTGTCATGTGTGCCTGCCTAAGCTGGTGCTTAATGACAGGGGTGCTTCATGCAAGCCTCTCATCCGCCTCAAGGAGGCTGCAAATCGGACAGACAGGTGTCATGTGTGCCTGCCTAAGCTGGTGCTTAATGACAGGGGTGCAGGTGTCATGCTGGCCTGCCTAAGCTGGTGCTTAATGACAGGGGTGCAGGTGTCATGTGTGCCTGCCTAAGCTGGTGCTTAATGACAGGGGTGCAGGTGTCATGTGTGCCTGCCTAAGCTGGTGCTTAATGACAGGGGTGCAGGTGTCATGTGTGCCTGCCTAAGCTGGTGCTTAATGACAGGGGTGCAGGTGTCATGCTGGCCTGCCTAAGCTGGTGCTTAATGACAGAGGTGCAGGTGTCATGTGTGCCTGCCTAAGCTGGTGCTTAATGACAGGGGTGCAGGTGTCATGTGTGCCTGCCTAAGCTGGTGCTTAATGACAGGGGTGCAGGTGTCATGTGTGCCTGCCTAAGCTGGTGCTTAATGACAGGGGTGCTTCATGCAAGCCTCTCATCCGCCTCAAGGAGGCTGCAAATCGGACAGACAGGTGTCATGTGTGCCTGCCTAAGCTGGTGCTTAATGACAGGGGTGCTTCATGCAAGCCTCTCATCCGCCTCAAGGAGGCTGTAAATCGGACAGACAGGTGTCATGTGTGCCTGCTTAAGCTGGTGCTTAATGACAGGGGTGCTTCATGCAAGCCTCTCATCCGCCTCAAGGAGGCTGCAAATCGGACAGACAGGTGTCATGTGTGCCTGCTTAAGCTGGTGCTTAATGACAGGGGTGCTTCATGGAAGCCTCTCATCCGCCTCAAGGAGGCTGCAAATCGGACAGACAGGTGTCATGTGTGCCTGCCTAAGCTGGTGCTTAATGACAGGGGTGCTTCATGCAAGCCTCTCATCCGCCTCAAGGAGGCTGTAAATCGGACAGACAGGTGTCATGTGTGCCTGCCTAAGCTGGTGCTTAATGACAGGGGTGCTTCATGGAAGCCTCTCATCCGCCTCAAGGAGGCTGCAAATCGGACAGACAGGTGTCATGTGTGCCTGCTTACAGACAGGTGTCATGTGTGCCTGCCTAAGCTGGTGCTTAATGACAGGGGTGCTTCATGCAAGCCTCTCATCCGCCTCAAGGAGGCTGTAAATCGGACAGACAGGTGTCATGTGTGCCTGCCTAAGCTGGTGCTTAATGACAGGGGTGCTTCATGCAAGCCTCTCATCCGCCTCAAGGAGGCTGCAAATCGGACAGACAGGTGTCATGTGTGCCTGCTTAAGCTGGTGCTTAATGACAGGGGTGCTTCATGCAAGCCTCTCATCCGCCTCAAGGAGGCTGTAAATCGGACAGACAGGTGTCATGTGTGCCTGCTTACAGACAGGTGTCATGTGTGCCTGCCTAAGCTGGTGCTTAATGACAGGGGTGCTTCATGCAAGCCTCTCATCCGCCTCAAGGAGGCTGTAAATCGGACAGACAGGTGTCATGTGTGCCTGCTTACAGACAGGTGTCATGTGTGCCTGCCTAAGCTGGTGCTTAATGACAGGGGTGCTTCATGCAAGCCTCTCATCCGCCTCAAGGAGGCTGTAAATCGGACAGACAGGTGTCATGTGTGCCTGCTTACAGACAGGTGTCATGTGTGCCTGCCTAAGCTGGTGCTTAATGACAGGGGTGCTTCATGCAAGCCTCTCATCCGCCTCAAGGAGGCTGCAAATCGGACAGACAGGTGTCATGTGTGCCTGCTTAAGCTGGTGCTTAATGACAGGGGTGCTTCATGCAAGCCTCTCATCCGCCTCAAGGAGGCTGCAAATCGGACAGACAGGTGTCATGCTGGCCTGCTTAAGCTGGTGCTTAATGACAGGGGTGCTTCATGCAAGCCTCTCATCCGCCTCAAGGAGGCTGCAAATCGGACAGACAGGTGTCATGTGTGCCTGCTTAAGCTGGTGCTTAATGACAGGGGTGCTTCATGCAAGCCTCTCATCCGCCTCAAGGAGGCTGTAAATCGGACAGACAGGTGTCATGTGTGCCTGCTTAAGCTGGTGCTTAATGACAGGGGTGCTTCATGCAAGCCTCTCATCCGCCTCAAGGAGGCTGTAAATCGGACAGACAGGTGTCATGTGTGCCTGCTTACAGACAGGTGTCATGTGTGCCTGCCTAAGCTGGTGCTTAATGACAGGGGTGCTTCATGCAAGCCTCTCATCCGCCTCAAGGAGGCTGCAAATCGGACAGACAGGTGTCATGTGTGCCTGCCTAAGCTGGTGCTTAATGACAGGGGTGCTTCATGGAAGCCTCTCATCCGCCTCAAGGAGGCTGCAAATCGGACAGACAGGTGTCATGTGTGCCTGCTTACAGACAGGTGTCATGTGTGCCTGCCTAAGCTGGTGCTTAATGACAGGGGTGCTTCATGCAAGCCTCTCATCCGCCTCAAGGAGGCTGTAAATCGGACAGACAGGTGTCATGTGTGCCTGCCTAAGCTGGTGCTTAATGACAGGGGTGCTTCATGCAAGCCTCTCATCCGCCTCAAGGAGGCTGTAAATCGGACAGACAGGTGTCATGTGTGCCTGCTTACAGACAGGTGTCATGTGTGCCTGCCTAAGCTGGTGCTTAATGACAGGGGTGCTTCATGCAAGCCTCTCATCCGCCTCAAGGAGGCTGTAAATCGGACAGACAGGTGTCATGTGTGCCTGCTTACAGACAGGTGTCATGTGTGCCTGCCTAAGCTGGTGCTTAATGACAGGGGTGCTTCATGCAAGCCTCTCATCCGCCTCAAGGAGGCTGTAAATCGGACAGACAGGTGTCATGTGTGCCTGCTTACAGACAGGTGTCATGTGTGCCTGCCTAAGCTGGTGCTTAATGACAGGGGTGCTTCATGCAAGCCTCTCATCCGCCTCAAGGAGGCTGTAAATCGGACAGACAGGTGTCATGTGTGCCTGCTTACAGACAGGTGTCATGTGTGCCTGCCTAAGCTGGTGCTTAATGACAGGGGTGCTTCATGCAAGCCTCTCATCCGCCTCAAGGAGGCTGTAAATCGGACAGACAGGTGTCATGTGTGCCTGCTTACAGACAGGTGTCATGTGTGCCTGCCTAAGCTGGTGCTTAATGACAGGGGTGCTTCATGCAAGCCTCTCATCCGCCTCAAGGAGGCTGTAAATCGGACAGACAGGTGTCATGTGTGCCTGCTTACAGACAGGTGTCATGTGTGCCTGCCTAAGCTGGTGCTTAATGACAGGGGTGCTTCATGCAAGCCTCTCATCCGCCTCAAGGAGGCTGTAAATCGGACAGACAGGTGTCATGTGTGCCTGCTTACAGACAGGTGTCATGTGTGCCTGCCTAAGCTGGTGCTTAATGACAGGGGTGCTTCATGCAAGCCTCTCATCCGCCTCAAGGAGGCTGTAAATCGGACAGACAGGTGTCATGTGTGCCTGCTTACAGACAGGTGTCATGTGTGCCTGCCTAAGCTGGTGCTTAATGACAGGGGTGCTTCATGCAAGCCTCTCATCCGCCTCAAGGAGGCTGCAAATCGGATAGACAGGTGTCATGCTGGCCTGCTTAAGCTGGTGCTTAATGACAGGGGTGCTTCCTGGAAGTCTCTCATCCGCCTCAAGGAGGCTGCAAATCGGATAGACAGGTGTCATGCTGGCCTGCTTAAGCTGGTGCTTAATGACAGGGGTGCTTCCTGGAAGTCTCTCATCCGCCTCAAGGAGGCTGCAAATCGGATAGACAGGTGTCATGTGTGCCTGCTTAAGCTGGTGCTTAATGACAGGGGTGCTTCATGGAAGCCTCTCATCCGCCTCAAGGAGGCTGCAAATCGGATAGACAGGTGTCATGTGTGCCTGCTTAAGCTGGTGCTTAATGACAGGGGTGCTTCATGGAAGCCTCTCATCCGCCTCAAGGAGGCTGTAAATCGGACAGACAGGTGTCATGTGTGCCTGCTTAAGCTGGTGCTTAATGACAGGGGTGCTTCATGGAAGCCTCTCATCCGCCTCAAGGAGGCTGCAAATCGGATAGACAGGTGTCATGTGTGCCTGCTTAAGCTGGTGCTTAATGACAGGGGTGCTTCATGGAAGCCTCTCATCCGCCTCAAGGAGGCTGTAAATCGGATAGACAGGTGTCATGCTGGCCTGCTTAAGCTGGTGCTTAATGACAGGGGTGCTTCATGGAAGCCTCTCATCCGCCTCAAGGAGGCTGTAAATCGGATAGACAGGTGTCATGTGTGCCTGCCTAAGCTGGTGCTTAATGACAGGGGTGCTTCATGGAAGCCTCTCATCCGCCTCAAGGAGGCTGCAAATCGGACAGACAGGTGTCATGCTGGCCTGCTTAAGCTGGTGCTTAATGACAGGGGTGCTTCATGGAAGCCTCTCATCCGCCTCAAGGAGGCTGTAAATCGGATAGACAGGTGTCATGTGTGCCTGCTTAAGCTGGTGCTTAATGACAGGGGTGCTTCATGGAAGCCTCTCATCCGCCTCAAGGAGGCTGTAAATCGGATAGACAGGTGTCATGTGTGCCTGCTTAAGCTGGTGCTTAATGACAGGGGTGCTTCATGGAAGCCTCTCATCCGCCTCAAGGAGGCTGTAAATCGGATAGACAGGTGTCATGCTGGCCTGCTTAAGCTGGTGCTTAATGACAGGGGTGCTTCATGGAAGCCTCTCATCCGCCTCAAGGAGGCTGTAAATCGGACAGACAGGTGTCATGTGTGCCTGCTTAAGCTGGTGCTTAATGACAGGGGTGCTTCATGGAAGCCTCTCATCCGCCTCAAGGAGGCTGTAAATCGGATAGACAGGTGTCATGCTGGCCTGCTTAAGCTGGTGCTTAATGACAGGGGTGCTTCCTGGAAGTCTCTCATCCGCCTCAAGGAGGCTGCAAATCGGATAGACAGGTGTCATGCTGGCCTGCTTAAGCTGGTGCTTAATGACAGGGGTGCTTCATGCAAGCCTCTCATCCGCCTCAAGGAGGCTGCAAATCGGACAGACAGGTGTCATGTGTGCCTGCTTACAGACAGGTGTCATGTGTGCCTGCCTAAGCTGGTGCTTAATGACAGGGGTGCTTCATGGAAGCCTCTCATCCGCCTCAAGGAGGCTGCAAATCGGACAGACAGGTGTCATGCTGGCCTGCTTAAGCTGGTGCTTAATGACAGGGGTGCTTCATGCAAGCCTCTCATCCGCCTCAAGGAGGCTGTAAATCGGACAGACAGGTGTCATGTGTGCCTGCTTAAGCTGGTGCTTAATGACAGGGGTGCTTCATGCAAGCCTCTCATCCGCCTCAAGGAGGCTGTAAATCGGACAGACAGGTGTCATGTGTGCCTGCTTACAGACAGGTGTCATGTGTGCCTGCCTAAGCTGGTGCTTAATGACAGGGGTGCTTCATGCAAGCCTCTCATCCGCCTCAAGGAGGCTGCAAATCGGACAGACAGGTGTCATGTGTGCCTGCTTACAGACAGGTGTCATGTGTGCCTGCCTAAGCTGGTGCTTAATGACAGGGGTGCTTCATGCAAGCCTCTCATCCGCCTCAAGGAGGCTGTAAATCGGACAGACAGGTGTCATGTGTGCCTGCCTAAGCTGGTGCTTAATGACAGGGGTGCTTCATGGAAGCCTCTCATCCGCCTCAAGGAGGCTGCAAATCGGACAGACAGGTGTCATGTGTGCCTGCTTACAGACAGGTGTCATGTGTGCCTGCCTAAGCTGGTGCTTAATGACAGGGGTGCTTCATGCAAGCCTCTCATCCGCCTCAAGGAGGCTGCAAATCGGACAGACAGGTGTCATGTGTGCCTGCTTAAGCTGGTGCTTAATGACAGGGGTGCTTCATGCAAGCCTCTCATCCGCCTCAAGGAGGCTGTAAATCGGACAGACAGGTGTCATGTGTGCCTGCTTACAGACAGGTGTCATGTGTGCCTGCCTAAGCTGGTGCTTAATGACAGGGGTGCTTCATGCAAGCCTCTCATCCGCCTCAAGGAGGCTGTAAATCGGACAGACAGGTGTCATGTGTGCCTGCTTACAGACAGGTGTCATGTGTGCCTGCCTAAGCTGGTGCTTAATGACAGGGGTGCTTCATGCAAGCCTCTCATCCGCCTCAAGGAGGCTGTAAATCGGACAGACAGGTGTCATGTGTGCCTGCTTACAGACAGGTGTCATGTGTGCCTGCCTAAGCTGGTGCTTAATGACAGGGGTGCTTCATGCAAGCCTCTCATCCGCCTCAAGGAGGCTGCAAATCGGACAGACAGGTGTCATGTGTGCCTGCTTAAGCTGGTGCTTAATGACAGGGGTGCTTCATGCAAGCCTCTCATCCGCCTCAAGGAGGCTGCAAATCGGACAGACAGGTGTCATGTGTGCCTGCTTACAGACAGGTGTCATGTGTGCCTGCCTAAGCTGGTGCTTAATGACAGGGGTGCTTCATGGAAGCCTCTCATCCGCCTCAAGGAGGCTGCAAATCGGACAGACAGGTGTCATGTGTGCCTGCTTACAGACAGGTGTCATGTGTGCCTGCCTAAGCTGGTGCTTAATGACAGGGGTGCTTCATGCAAGCCTCTCATCCGCCTCAAGGAGGCTGCAAATCGGACAGACAGGTGTCATGTGTGCCTGCTTAAGCTGGTGCTTAATGACAGGGGTGCTTCATGCAAGCCTCTCATCCGCCTCAAGGAGGCTGTAAATCGGACAGACAGGTGTCATGTGTGCCTGCTTAAGCTGGTGCTTAATGACAGGGGTGCTTCATGCAAGCCTCTCATCCGCCTCAAGGAGGCTGTAAATCGGACAGACAGGTGTCATGTGTGCCTGCTTACAGACAGGTGTCATGTGTGCCTGCCTAAGCTGGTGCTTCATGACAGGGGTGCTTCATGCAAGCCTCTCATCCGCCTCAAGGAGGCTGCAAATCGGACAGACAGGTGTCATGTGTGCCTGCTTACAGACAGGTGTCATGTGTGCCTGCCTAAGCTGGTGCTTAATGACAGGGGTGCTTCATGCAAGCCTCTCATCCGCCTCAAGGAGGCTGTAAATCGGACAGACAGGTGTCATGTGTGCCTGCCTAAGCTGGTGCTTAATGACAGGGGTGCTTCATGGAAGCCTCTCATCCGCCTCAAGGAGGCTGCAAATCGGACAGACAGGTGTCATGTGTGCCTGCTTACAGACAGGTGTCATGTGTGCCTGCCTAAGCTGGTGCTTAATGACAGGGGTGCTTCATGCAAGCCTCTCATCCGCCTCAAGGAGGCTGTAAATCGGACAGACAGGTGTCATGTGTGCCTGCTTACAGACAGGTGTCATGTGTGCCTGCCTAAGCTGGTGCTTAATGACAGGGGTGCTTCATGCAAGCCTCTCATCCGCCTCAAGGAGGCTGTAAATCGGACAGACAGGTGTCATGTGTGCCTGCTTACAGACAGGTGTCATGTGTGCCTGCCTAAGCTGGTGCTTAATGACAGGGGTGCTTCATGCAAGCCTCTCATCCGCCTCAAGGAGGCTGCAAATCGGACAGACAGGTGTCATGTGTGCCTGCTTACAGACAGGTGTCATGTGTGCCTGCCTAAGCTGGTGCTTAATGACAGGGGTGCTTCATGGAAGCCTCTCATCCGCCTCAAGGAGGCTGCAAATCGGACAGACAGGTGTCATGTGTGCCTGCTTACAGACAGGTGTCATGTGTGCCTGCCTAAGCTGGTGCTTAATGACAGGGGTGCTTCATGCAAGCCTCTCATCCGCCTCAAGGAGGCTGTAAATCGGACAGACAGGTGTCATGTGTGCCTGCCTAAGCTGGTGCTTAATGACAGGGGTGCTTCATGCAAGCCTCTCATCCGCCTCAAGGAGGCTGCAAATCGGACAGACAGGTGTCATGTGTGCCTGCTTAAGCTGGTGCTTAATGACAGGGGTGCTTCATGCAAGCCTCTCATCCGCCTCAAGGAGGCTGCAAATCGGACAGACAGGTGTCATGTGTGCCTGCTTACAGACAGGTGTCATGTGTGCCTGCCTAAGCTGGTGCTTAATGACAGGGGTGCTTCATGGAAGCCTCTCATCCGCCTCAAGGAGGCTGCAAATCGGACAGACAGGTGTCATGCTGGCCTGCTTAAGCTGGTGCTTAATGACAGGGGTGCTTCATGCAAGCCTCTCATCCGCCTCAAGGAGGCTGCAAATCGGACAGACAGGTGTCATGTGTGCCTGCTTAAGCTGGTGCTTAATGACAGGGGTGCTTCATGCAAGCCTCTCATCCGCCTCAAGGAGGCTGTAAATCGGACAGACAGGTGTCATGTGTGCCTGCTTACAGACAGGTGTCATGTGTGCCTGCCTAAGCTGGTGCTTAATGACAGGGGTGCTTCATGCAAGCCTCTCATCCGCCTCAAGGAGGCTGCAAATCGGACAGACAGGTGTCATGTGTGCCTGCCTAAGCTGGTGCTTAATGACAGGGGTGCTTCATGGAAGCCTCTCATCCGCCTCAAGGAGGCTGCAAATCGGACAGACAGGTGTCATGTGTGCCTGCTTACAGACAGGTGTCATGTGTGCCTGCCTAAGCTGGTGCTTAATGACAGGGGTGCTTCATGCAAGCCTCTCATCCGCCTCAAGGAGGCTGTAAATCGGACAGACAGGTGTCATGTGTGCCTGCTTACAGACAGGTGTCATGTGTGCCTGCCTAAGCTGGTGCTTAATGACAGGGGTGCTTCATGCAAGCCTCTCATCCGCCTCAAGGAGGCTGTAAATCGGACAGACAGGTGTCATGTGTGCCTGCTTACAGACAGGTGTCATGTGTGCCTGCCTAAGCTGGTGCTTAATGACAGGGGTGCTTCATGCAAGCCTCTCATCCGCCTCAAGGAGGCTGTAAATCGGACAGACAGGTGTCATGTGTGCCTGCTTACAGACAGGTGTCATGTGTGCCTGCCTAAGCTGGTGCTTAATGACAGGGGTGCTTCATGCAAGCCTCTCATCCGCCTCAAGGAGGCTGTAAATCGGACAGACAGGTGTCATGTGTGCCTGCTTACAGACAGGTGTCATGTGTGCCTGCCTAAGCTGGTGCTTAATGACAGGGGTGCTTCATGCAAGCCTCTCATCCGCCTCAAGGAGGCTGCAAATCGGATAGACAGGTGTCATGCTGGCCTGCTTAAGCTGGTGCTTAATGACAGGGGTGCTTCCTGGAAGTCTCTCATCCGCCTCAAGGAGGCTGCAAATCGGATAGACAGGTGTCATGCTGGCCTGCTTAAGCTGGTGCTTAATGACAGGGGTGCTTCATGCAAGCCTCTCATCCGCCTCAAGGAGGCTGTAAATCGGACAGACAGGTGTCATGTGTGCCTGCCTAAGCTGGTGCTTAATGACAGGGGTGCTTCATGGAAGCCTCTCATCCGCCTCAAGGAGGCTGCAAATCGGACAGACAGGTGTCATGTGTGCCTGCTTACAGACAGGTGTCATGTGTGCCTGCCTAAGCTGGTGCTTAATGACAGGGGTGCTTCATGCAAGCCTCTCATCCGCCTCAAGGAGGCTGCAAATCGGACAGACAGGTGTCATGTGTGCCTGCTTAAGCTGGTGCTTAATGACAGGGGTGCTTCATGCAAGCCTCTCATCCGCCTCAAGGAGGCTGTAAATCGGACAGACAGGTGTCATGTGTGCCTGCTTACAGACAGGTGTCATGTGTGCCTGCCTAAGCTGGTGCTTAATGACAGGGGTGCTTCATGCAAGCCTCTCATCCGCCTCAAGGAGGCTGTAAATCGGACAGACAGGTGTCATGTGTGCCTGCTTACAGACAGGTGTCATGTGTGCCTGCCTAAGCTGGTGCTTAATGACAGGGGTGCTTCATGCAAGCCTCTCATCCGCCTCAAGGAGGCTGCAAATCGGACAGACAGGTGTCATGTGTGCCTGCTTAAGCTGGTGCTTAATGACAGGGGTGCTTCATGCAAGCCTCTCATCCGCCTCAAGGAGGCTGCAAATCGGACAGACAGGTGTCATGCTGGCCTGCTTAAGCTGGTGCTTAATGACAGGGGTGCTTCATGCAAGCCTCTCATCCGCCTCAAGGAGGCTGCAAATCGGACAGACAGGTGTCATGTGTGCCTGCTTAAGCTGGTGCTTAATGACAGGGGTGCTTCATGCAAGCCTCTCATCCGCCTCAAGGAGGCTGTAAATCGGACAGACAGGTGTCATGTGTGCCTGCTTAAGCTGGTGCTTAATGACAGGGGTGCTTCATGCAAGCCTCTCATCCGCCTCAAGGAGGCTGTAAATCGGACAGACAGGTGTCATGTGTGCCTGCTTACAGACAGGTGTCATGTGTGCCTGCCTAAGCTGGTGCTTAATGACAGGGGTGCTTCATGCAAGCCTCTCATCCGCCTCAAGGAGGCTGCAAATCGGACAGACAGGTGTCATGTGTGCCTGCCTAAGCTGGTGCTTAATGACAGGGGTGCTTCATGGAAGCCTCTCATCCGCCTCAAGGAGGCTGCAAATCGGACAGACAGGTGTCATGTGTGCCTGCTTACAGACAGGTGTCATGTGTGCCTGCCTAAGCTGGTGCTTAATGACAGGGGTGCTTCATGCAAGCCTCTCATCCGCCTCAAGGAGGCTGTAAATCGGACAGACAGGTGTCATGTGTGCCTGCCTAAGCTGGTGCTTAATGACAGGGGTGCTTCATGCAAGCCTCTCATCCGCCTCAAGGAGGCTGTAAATCGGACAGACAGGTGTCATGTGTGCCTGCTTACAGACAGGTGTCATGTGTGCCTGCCTAAGCTGGTGCTTAATGACAGGGGTGCTTCATGCAAGCCTCTCATCCGCCTCAAGGAGGCTGTAAATCGGACAGACAGGTGTCATGTGTGCCTGCTTACAGACAGGTGTCATGTGTGCCTGCCTAAGCTGGTGCTTAATGACAGGGGTGCTTCATGCAAGCCTCTCATCCGCCTCAAGGAGGCTGTAAATCGGACAGACAGGTGTCATGTGTGCCTGCTTACAGACAGGTGTCATGTGTGCCTGCCTAAGCTGGTGCTTAATGACAGGGGTGCTTTATGCAAGCCTCTCATCCGCCTCAAGGAGGCTGTAAATCGGACAGACAGGTGTCATGTGTGCCTGCTTACAGACAGGTGTCATGTGTGCCTGCCTAAGCTGGTGCTTAATGACAGGGGTGCTTCATGCAAGCCTCTCATCCGCCTCAAGGAGGCTGTAAATCGGACAGACAGGTGTCATGTGTGCCTGCTTACAGACAGGTGTCATGTGTGCCTGCCTAAGCTGGTGCTTAATGACAGGGGTGCTTCATGCAAGCCTCTCATCCGCCTCAAGGAGGCTGTAAATCGGACAGACAGGTGTCATGTGTGCCTGCTTACAGACAGGTGTCATGTGTGCCTGCCTAAGCTGGTGCTTAATGACAGGGGTGCTTCATGCAAGCCTCTCATCCGCCTCAAGGAGGCTGTAAATCGGACAGACAGGTGTCATGTGTGCCTGCTTAAGCTGGTGCTTAATGACAGGGGTGCTTCATGCAAGCCTCTCATCCGCCTCAAGGAGGCTGTAAATCGGACAGACAGGTGTCATGCTGGCCTGCTTAAGCTGGTGCTTAATGACAGGGGTGCTTCCTGGAAGTCTCTCATCCGCCTCAAGGAGGCTGCAAATCGGATAGACAGGTGTCATGTGTGCCTGCTTAAGCTGGTGCTTAATGACAGGGGTGCTTCATGGAAGCCTCTCATCCGCCTCAAGGAGGCTGTAAATCGGACAGACAGGTGTCATGTGTGCCTGCTTAAGCTGGTGCTTAATGACAGGGGTGCTTCATGGAAGCCTCTCATCCGCCTCAAGGAGGCTGCAAATCGGATAGACAGGTGTCATGTGTGCCTGCTTAAGCTGGTGCTTAATGACAGGGGTGCTTCATGGAAGCCTCTCATCCGCCTCAAGGAGGCTGTAAATCGGATAGACAGGTGTCATGCTGGCCTGCTTAAGCTGGTGCTTAATGACAGGGGTGCTTCATGGAAGCCTCTCATCCGCCTCAAGGAGGCTGTAAATCGGATAGACAGGTGTCATGTGTGCCTGCCTAAGCTGGTGCTTAATGACAGGGGTGCTTCATGGAAGCCTCTCATCCGCCTCAAGGAGGCTGCAAATCGGACAGACAGGTGTCATGCTGGCCTGCTTAAGCTGGTGCTTAATGACAGGGGTGCTTCATGGAAGCCTCTCATCCGCCTCAAGGAGGCTGCAAATCGGACAGACAGGTGTCATGCTGGCCTGCTTAAGCTGGTGCTTAATGACAGGGGTGCTTCATGGAAGCCTCTCATCCGCCTCAAGGAGGCTGTAAATCGGATAGACAGGTGTCATGTGTGCCTGCTTAAGCTGGTGCTTAATGACAGGGGTGCTTCATGGAAGCCTCTCATCCGCCTCAAGGAGGCTGTAAATCGGATAGACAGGTGTCATGTGTGCCTGCTTAAGCTGGTGCTTAATGACAGGGGTGCTTCATGGAAGCCTCTCATCCGCCTCAAGGAGGCTGTAAATCGGATAGACAGGTGTCATGCTGGCCTGCTTAAGCTGGTGCTTAATGACAGGGGTGCTTCATGGAAGCCTCTCATCCGCCTCAAGGAGGCTGTAAATCGGACAGACAGGTGTCATGTGTGCCTGCTTAAGCTGGTGCTTAATGACAGGGGTGCTTCATGGAAGCCTCTCATCCGCCTCAAGGAGGCTGTAAATCGGATAGACAGGTGTCATGCTGGCCTGCTTAAGCTGGTGCTTAATGACAGGGGTGCTTCCTGGAAGTCTCTCATCCGCCTCAAGGAGGCTGCAAATCGGATAGACAGGTGTCATGCTGGCCTGCTTAAGCTGGTGCTTAATGACAGGGGTGCTTCATGCAAGCCTCTCATCCGCCTCAAGGAGGCTGCAAATCGGACAGACAGGTGTCATGTGTGCCTGCTTACAGACAGGTGTCATGTGTGCCTGCCTAAGCTGGTGCTTAATGACAGGGGTGCTTCATGGAAGCCTCTCATCCGCCTCAAGGAGGCTGCAAATCGGACAGACAGGTGTCATGCTGGCCTGCTTAAGCTGGTGCTTAATGACAGGGGTGCTTCATGCAAGCCTCTCATCCGCCTCAAGGAGGCTGCAAATCGGACAGACAGGTGTCATGTGTGCCTGCTTAAGCTGGTGCTTAATGACAGGGGTGCTTCATGCAAGCCTCTCATCCGCCTCAAGGAGGCTGTAAATCGGACAGACAGGTGTCATGTGTGCCTGCTTAAGCTGGTGCTTAATGACAGGGGTGCTTCATGCAAGCCTCTCATCCGCCTCAAGGAGGCTGTAAATCGGACAGACAGGTGTCATGTGTGCCTGCTTACAGACAGGTGTCATGTGTGCCTGCCTAAGCTGGTGCTTAATGACAGGGGTGCTTCATGCAAGCCTCTCATCCGCCTCAAGGAGGCTGCAAATCGGACAGACAGGTGTCATGTGTGCCTGCTTACAGACAGGTGTCATGTGTGCCTGCCTAAGCTGGTGCTTAATGACAGGGGTGCTTCATGCAAGCCTCTCATCCGCCTCAAGGAGGCTGTAAATCGGACAGACAGGTGTCATGTGTGCCTGCCTAAGCTGGTGCTTAATGACAGGGGTGCTTCATGGAAGCCTCTCATCCGCCTCAAGGAGGCTGCAAATCGGACAGACAGGTGTCATGTGTGCCTGCTTACAGACAGGTGTCATGTGTGCCTGCCTAAGCTGGTGCTTAATGACAGGGGTGCTTCATGCAAGCCTCTCATCCGCCTCAAGGAGGCTGCAAATCGGACAGACAGGTGTCATGTGTGCCTGCTTAAGCTGGTGCTTAATGACAGGGGTGCTTCATGCAAGCCTCTCATCCGCCTCAAGGAGGCTGTAAATCGGACAGACAGGTGTCATGTGTGCCTGCTTACAGACAGGTGTCATGTGTGCCTGCCTAAGCTGGTGCTTCATGACAGGGGTGCTTCATGCAAGCCTCTCATCCGCCTCAAGGAGGCTGTAAATCGGACAGACAGGTGTCATGTGTGCCTGCCTAAGCTGGTGCTTAATGACAGGGGTGCTTCATGCAAGCCTCTCATCCGCCTCAAGGAGGCTGTAAATCGGACAGACAGGTGTCATGTGTGCCTGCTTACAGACAGGTGTCATGTGTGCCTGCCTAAGCTGGTGCTTAATGACAGGGGTGCTTCATGCAAGCCTCTCATCCGCCTCAAGGAGGCTGTAAATCGGACAGACAGGTGTCATGTGTGCCTGCTTACAGACAGGTGTCATGTGTGCCTGCCTAAGCTGGTGCTTAATGACAGGGGTGCTTCATGCAAGCCTCTCATCCGCCTCAAGGAGGCTGTAAATCGGACAGACAGGTGTCATGTGTGCCTGCTTACAGACAGGTGTCATGTGTGCCTGCCTAAGCTGGTGCTTAATGACAGGGGTGCTTCATGCAAGCCTCTCATCCGCCTCAAGGAGGCTGTAAATCGGACAGACAGGTGTCATGTGTGCCTGCTTACAGACAGGTGTCATGTGTGCCTGCCTAAGCTGGTGCTTAATGACAGGGGTGCTTCATGCAAGCCTCTCATCCGCCTCAAGGAGGCTGTAAATCGGACAGACAGGTGTCATGTGTGCCTGCTTACAGACAGGTGTCATGTGTGCCTGCCTAAGCTGGTGCTTAATGACAGGGGTGCTTCATGCAAGCCTCTCATCCGCCTCAAGGAGGCTGTAAATCGGACAGACAGGTGTCATGTGTGCCTGCTTACAGACAGGTGTCATGTGTGCCTGCCTAAGCTGGTGCTTAATGACAGGGGTGCTTCATGCAAGCCTCTCATCCGCCTCAAGGAGGCTGTAAATCGGACAGACAGGTGTCATGTGTGCCTGCTTACAGACAGGTGTCATGTGTGCCTGCCTAAGCTGGTGCTTAATGACAGGGGTGCTTCATGCAAGCCTCTCATCCGCCTCAAGGAGGCTGTAAATCGGACAGACAGGTGTCATGTGTGCCTGCTTACAGACAGGTGTCATGTGTGCCTGCCTAAGCTGGTGCTTAATGACAGGGGTGCTTCATGCAAGCCTCTCATCCGCCTCAAGGAGGCTGTAAATCGGACAGACAGGTGTCATGTGTGCCTGCTTACAGACAGGTGTCATGTGTGCCTGCCTAAGCTGGTGCTTAATGACAGGGGTGCTTCATGCAAGCCTCTCATCCGCCTCAAGGAGGCTGTAAATCGGACAGACAGGTGTCATGTGTGCCTGCTTACAGACAGGTGTCATGTGTGCCTGCCTAAGCTGGTGCTTAATGACAGGGGTGCTTCATGCAAGCCTCTCATCCGCCTCAAGGAGGCTGTAAATCGGACAGACAGGTGTCATGTGTGCCTGCTTACAGACAGGTGTCATGTGTGCCTGCCTAAGCTGGTGCTTAATGACAGGGGTGCTTCATGCAAGCCTCTCATCCGCCTCAAGGAGGCTGTAAATCGGACAGACAGGTGTCATGTGTGCCTGCTTACAGACAGGTGTCATGTGTGCCTGCCTAAGCTGGTGCTTAATGACAGGGGTGCTTCATGCAAGCCTCTCATCCGCCTCAAGGAGGCTGTAAATCGGACAGACAGGTGTCATGTGTGCCTGCTTACAGACAGGTGTCATGTGTGCCTGCCTAAGCTGGTGCTTAATGACAGGGGTGCTTCATGCAAGCCTCTCATCCGCCTCAAGGAGGCTGTAAATCGGACAGACAGGTGTCATGTGTGCCTGCTTACAGACAGGTGTCATGTGTGCCTGCCTAAGCTGGTGCTTAATGACAGGGGTGCTTCATGCAAGCCTCTCATCCGCCTCAAGGAGGCTGTAAATTGGACAGACAGGTGTCATGTGTGCCTGCTTACAGACAGGTGTCATGTGTGCCTGCCTAAGCTGGTGCTTAATGACAGGGGTGCTTCATGCAAGCCTCTCATCCGCCTCAAGGAGGCTGTAAATCGGACAGACAGGTGTCATGTGTGCCTGCTTACAGACAGGTGTCATGTGTGCCTGCCTAAGCTGGTGCTTAATGACAGGGGTGCTTCATGCAAGCCTCTCATCCGCCTCAAGGAGGCTGCAAATCGGACAGACAGGTGTCATGTGTGCCTGCCTAAGCTGGTGCTTAATGACAGGGGTGCAGGTGTCATGCTGGCCTGCCTAAGCTGGTGCTTAATGACAGGGGTGCAGGTGTCATGTGTGCCTGCCTAAGCTGGTGCTTAATGACAGGGGTGCAGGTGTCATGTGTGCCTGCCTAAGCTGGTGCTTAATGACAGGGGTGCAGGTGTCATGTGTGCCTGCCTAAGCTGGTGCTTAATGACAGGGGTGCAGGTGTCATGCTGGCCTGCCTAAGCTGGTGCTTAATGACAGAGGTGCAGGTGTCATGTGTGCCTGCCTAAGCTGGTGCTTAATGACAGGGGTGCAGGTGTCATGTGTGCCTGCCTAAGCTGGTGCTTAATGACAGGGGTGCAGGTGTCATGTGTGCCTGCCTAAGCTGGTGCTTAATGACAGGGGTGCTTCATGCAAGCCTCTCATCCGCCTCAAGGAGGCTGCAAATCGGACAGACAGGTGTCATGTGTGCCTGCCTAAGCTGGTGCTTAATGACAGGGGTGCTTCATGCAAGCCTCTCATCCGCCTCAAGGAGGCTGTAAATCGGACAGACAGGTGTCATGTGTGCCTGCTTAAGCTGGTGCTTAATGACAGGGGTGCTTCATGCAAGCCTCTCATCCGCCTCAAGGAGGCTGTAAATCGGACAGACAGGTGTCATGTGTGCCTGCTTACAGACAGGTGTCATGTGTGCCTGCCTAAGCTGGTGCTTAATGACAGGGGTGCTTCATGCAAGCCTCTCATCCGCCTCAAGGAGGCTGTAAATCGGACAGACAGGTGTCATGTGTGCCTGCCTAAGCTGGTGCTTAATGACAGGGGTGCTTCATGCAAGCCTCTCATCCGCCTCAAGGAGGCTGCAAATCGGACAGACAGGTGTCATGTGTGCCTGCTTAAGCTGGTGCTTAATGACAGGGGTGCTTCATGCAAGCCTCTCATCCGCCTCAAGGAGGCTGTAAATCGGACAGACAGGTGTCATGTGTGCCTGCTTACAGACAGGTGTCATGTGTGCCTGCCTAAGCTGGTGCTTAATGACAGGGGTGCTTCATGCAAGCCTCTCATCCGCCTCAAGGAGGCTGTAAATCGGACAGACAGGTGTCATGTGTGCCTGCTTACAGACAGGTGTCATGTGTGCCTGCCTAAGCTGGTGCTTAATGACAGGGGTGCTTCATGCAAGCCTCTCATCCGCCTCAAGGAGGCTGTAAATCGGACAGACAGGTGTCATGTGTGCCTGCTTACAGACAGGTGTCATGTGTGCCTGCCTAAGCTGGTGCTTAATGACAGGGGTGCTTCATGCAAGCCTCTCATCCGCCTCAAGGAGGCTGCAAATCGGACAGACAGGTGTCATGTGTGCCTGCTTAAGCTGGTGCTTAATGACAGGGGTGCTTCATGCAAGCCTCTCATCCGCCTCAAGGAGGCTGCAAATCGGACAGACAGGTGTCATGCTGGCCTGCTTAAGCTGGTGCTTAATGACAGGGGTGCTTCATGCAAGCCTCTCATCCGCCTCAAGGAGGCTGCAAATCGGACAGACAGGTGTCATGTGTGCCTGCTTAAGCTGGTGCTTAATGACAGGGGTGCTTCATGCAAGCCTCTCATCCGCCTCAAGGAGGCTGTAAATCGGACAGACAGGTGTCATGTGTGCCTGCTTAAGCTGGTGCTTAATGACAGGGGTGCTTCATGCAAGCCTCTCATCCGCCTCAAGGAGGCTGTAAATCGGACAGACAGGTGTCATGTGTGCCTGCTTACAGACAGGTGTCATGTGTGCCTGCCTAAGCTGGTGCTTAATGACAGGGGTGCTTCATGCAAGCCTCTCATCCGCCTCAAGGAGGCTGCAAATCGGACAGACAGGTGTCATGTGTGCCTGCCTAAGCTGGTGCTTAATGACAGGGGTGCTTCATGGAAGCCTCTCATCCGCCTCAAGGAGGCTGCAAATCGGACAGACAGGTGTCATGTGTGCCTGCTTACAGACAGGTGTCATGTGTGCCTGCCTAAGCTGGTGCTTAATGACAGGGGTGCTTCATGCAAGCCTCTCATCCGCCTCAAGGAGGCTGTAAATCGGACAGACAGGTGTCATGTGTGCCTGCCTAAGCTGGTGCTTAATGACAGGGGTGCTTCATGCAAGCCTCTCATCCGCCTCAAGGAGGCTGTAAATCGGACAGACAGGTGTCATGTGTGCCTGCTTACAGACAGGTGTCATGTGTGCCTGCCTAAGCTGGTGCTTAATGACAGGGGTGCTTCATGCAAGCCTCTCATCCGCCTCAAGGAGGCTGTAAATCGGACAGACAGGTGTCATGTGTGCCTGCTTACAGACAGGTGTCATGTGTGCCTGCCTAAGCTGGTGCTTAATGACAGGGGTGCTTCATGCAAGCCTCTCATCCGCCTCAAGGAGGCTGTAAATCGGACAGACAGGTGTCATGTGTGCCTGCTTACAGACAGGTGTCATGTGTGCCTGCCTAAGCTGGTGCTTAATGACAGGGGTGCTTCATGCAAGCCTCTCATCCGCCTCAAGGAGGCTGTAAATCGGACAGACAGGTGTCATGTGTGCCTGCTTACAGACAGGTGTCATGTGTGCCTGCCTAAGCTGGTGCTTAATGACAGGGGTGCTTCATGCAAGCCTCTCATCCGCCTCAAGGAGGCTGTAAATCGGACAGACAGGTGTCATGTGTGCCTGCTTACAGACAGGTGTCATGTGTGCCTGCCTAAGCTGGTGCTTAATGACAGGGGTGCTTCATGCAAGCCTCTCATCCGCCTCAAGGAGGCTGTAAATCGGACAGACAGGTGTCATGTGTGCCTGCTTACAGACAGGTGTCATGTGTGCCTGCCTAAGCTGGTGCTTAATGACAGGGGTGCTTCATGCAAGCCTCTCATCCGCCTCAAGGAGGCTGTAAATTGGACAGACAGGTGTCATGTGTGCCTGCTTACAGACAGGTGTCATGTGTGCCTGCCTAAGCTGGTGCTTAATGACAGGGGTGCTTCATGCAAGCCTCTCATCCGCCTCAAGGAGGCTGTAAATCGGACAGACAGGTGTCATGTGTGCCTGCTTACAGACAGGTGTCATGTGTGCCTGCCTAAGCTGGTGCTTAATGACAGGGGTGCTTCATGCAAGCCTCTCATCCGCCTCAAGGAGGCTGTAAATCGGACAGACAGGTGTCATGTGTGCCTGCTTACAGACAGGTGTCATGTGTGCCTGCCTAAGCTGGTGCTTAATGACAGGGGTGCTTCATGCAAGCCTCTCATCCGCCTCAAGGAGGCTGTAAATCGGACAGACAGGTGTCATGTGTGCCTGCTTACAGACAGGTGTCATGTGTGCCTGCCTAAGCTGGTGCTTAATGACAGGGGTGCTTCATGCAAGCCTCTCATCCGCCTCAAGGAGGCTGTAAATCGGACAGACAGGTGTCATGTGTGCCTGCTTACAGACAGGTGTCATGTGTGCCTGCCTAAGCTGGTGCTTAATGACAGGGGTGCTTCATGCAAGCCTCTCATCCGCCTCAAGGAGGCTGTAAATCGGACAGACAGGTGTCATGTGTGCCTGCTTACAGACAGGTGTCATGTGTGCCTGCCTAAGCTGGTGCTTAATGACAGGGGTGCTTCATGCAAGCCTCTCATCCGCCTCAAGGAGGCTGTAAATCGGACAGACAGGTGTCATGTGTGCCTGCTTACAGACAGGTGTCATGTGTGCCTGCCTAAGCTGGTGCTTAATGACAGGGGTGCTTCATGCAAGCCTCTCATCCGCCTCAAGGAGGCTGTAAATCGGACAGACAGGTGTCATGTGTGCCTGCTTACAGACAGGTGTCATGTGTGCCTGCCTAAGCTGGTGCTTAATGACAGGGGTGCTTCATGCAAGCCTCTCATCCGCCTCAAGGAGGCTGCAAATCGGATAGACAGGTGTCATGCTGGCCTGCTTAAGCTGGTGCTTAATGACAGGGGTGCTTCCTGGAAGTCTCTCATCCGCCTCAAGGAGGCTGCAAATCGGATAGACAGGTGTCATGCTGGCCTGCTTAAGCTGGTGCTTAATGACAGGGGTGCTTCCTGGAAGTCTCTCATCCGCCTCAAGGAGGCTGCAAATCGGATAGACAGGTGTCATGTGTGCCTGCTTAAGCTGGTGCTTAATGACAGGGGTGCTTCATGGAAGCCTCTCATCCGCCTCAAGGAGGCTGCAAATCGGATAGACAGGTGTCATGTGTGCCTGCTTAAGCTGGTGCTTAATGACAGGGGTGCAGGTGTCATGTGTGCCTGCCTAAGCTGGTGCTTAATGACAGGGGTGCAGGTGTCATGTGTGCCTGCCTAAGCTGGTGCTTAATGACAGGGGTGCAGGTGTCATGTGTGCCTGCCTAAGCTGGTGCTTAATGACAGGGGTGCAGGTGTCATGCTGGCCTGCCTAAGCTGGTGCTTAATGACAGAGGTGCAGGTGTCATGTGTGCCTGCCTAAGCTGGTGCTTAATGACAGGGGTGCAGGTGTCATGTGTGCCTGCCTAAGCTGGTGCTTAATGACAGGGGTGCAGGTGTCATGTGTGCCTGCCTAAGCTGGTGCTTAATGACAGGGGTGCTTCATGCAAGCCTCTCATCCGCCTCAAGGAGGCTGCAAATCGGACAGACAGGTGTCATGTGTGCCTGCCTAAGCTGGTGCTTAATGACAGGGGTGCTTCATGCAAGCCTCTCATCCGCCTCAAGGAGGCTGTAAATCGGACAGACAGGTGTCATGTGTGCCTGCTTAAGCTGGTGCTTAATGACAGGGGTGCTTCATGCAAGCCTCTCATCCGCCTCAAGGAGGCTGTAAATCGGACAGACAGGTGTCATGTGTGCCTGCTTACAGACAGGTGTCATGTGTGCCTGCCTAAGCTGGTGCTTAATGACAGGGGTGCTTCATGCAAGCCTCTCATCCGCCTCAAGGAGGCTGTAAATCGGACAGACAGGTGTCATGTGTGCCTGCCTAAGCTGGTGCTTAATGACAGGGGTGCTTCATGCAAGCCTCTCATCCGCCTCAAGGAGGCTGCAAATCGGACAGACAGGTGTCATGTGTGCCTGCTTAAGCTGGTGCTTAATGACAGGGGTGCTTCATGCAAGCCTCTCATCCGCCTCAAGGAGGCTGTAAATCGGACAGACAGGTGTCATGTGTGCCTGCTTACAGACAGGTGTCATGTGTGCCTGCCTAAGCTGGTGCTTAATGACAGGGGTGCTTCATGCAAGCCTCTCATCCGCCTCAAGGAGGCTGTAAATCGGACAGACAGGTGTCATGTGTGCCTGCTTACAGACAGGTGTCATGTGTGCCTGCCTAAGCTGGTGCTTAATGACAGGGGTGCTTCATGCAAGCCTCTCATCCGCCTCAAGGAGGCTGTAAATCGGACAGACAGGTGTCATGTGTGCCTGCTTACAGACAGGTGTCATGTGTGCCTGCCTAAGCTGGTGCTTAATGACAGGGGTGCTTCATGCAAGCCTCTCATCCGCCTCAAGGAGGCTGCAAATCGGACAGACAGGTGTCATGTGTGCCTGCTTAAGCTGGTGCTTAATGACAGGGGTGCTTCATGCAAGCCTCTCATCCGCCTCAAGGAGGCTGCAAATCGGACAGACAGGTGTCATGCTGGCCTGCTTAAGCTGGTGCTTAATGACAGGGGTGCTTCATGCAAGCCTCTCATCCGCCTCAAGGAGGCTGCAAATCGGACAGACAGGTGTCATGTGTGCCTGCTTAAGCTGGTGCTTAATGACAGGGGTGCTTCATGCAAGCCTCTCATCCGCCTCAAGGAGGCTGTAAATCGGACAGACAGGTGTCATGTGTGCCTGCTTAAGCTGGTGCTTAATGACAGGGGTGCTTCATGCAAGCCTCTCATCCGCCTCAAGGAGGCTGTAAATCGGACAGACAGGTGTCATGTGTGCCTGCTTACAGACAGGTGTCATGTGTGCCTGCCTAAGCTGGTGCTTAATGACAGGGGTGCTTCATGCAAGCCTCTCATCCGCCTCAAGGAGGCTGCAAATCGGACAGACAGGTGTCATGTGTGCCTGCCTAAGCTGGTGCTTAATGACAGGGGTGCTTCATGGAAGCCTCTCATCCGCCTCAAGGAGGCTGCAAATCGGACAGACAGGTGTCATGTGTGCCTGCTTACAGACAGGTGTCATGTGTGCCTGCCTAAGCTGGTGCTTAATGACAGGGGTGCTTCATGCAAGCCTCTCATCCGCCTCAAGGAGGCTGTAAATCGGACAGACAGGTGTCATGTGTGCCTGCCTAAGCTGGTGCTTAATGACAGGGGTGCTTCATGCAAGCCTCTCATCCGCCTCAAGGAGGCTGTAAATCGGACAGACAGGTGTCATGTGTGCCTGCTTACAGACAGGTGTCATGTGTGCCTGCCTAAGCTGGTGCTTAATGACAGGGGTGCTTCATGCAAGCCTCTCATCCGCCTCAAGGAGGCTGTAAATCGGACAGACAGGTGTCATGTGTGCCTGCTTACAGACAGGTGTCATGTGTGCCTGCCTAAGCTGGTGCTTAATGACAGGGGTGCTTCATGCAAGCCTCTCATCCGCCTCAAGGAGGCTGTAAATCGGACAGACAGGTGTCATGTGTGCCTGCTTACAGACAGGTGTCATGTGTGCCTGCCTAAGCTGGTGCTTAATGACAGGGGTGCTTCATGCAAGCCTCTCATCCGCCTCAAGGAGGCTGTAAATCGGACAGACAGGTGTCATGTGTGCCTGCTTACAGACAGGTGTCATGTGTGCCTGCCTAAGCTGGTGCTTAATGACAGGGGTGCTTCATGCAAGCCTCTCATCCGCCTCAAGGAGGCTGTAAATCGGACAGACAGGTGTCATGTGTGCCTGCTTACAGACAGGTGTCATGTGTGCCTGCCTAAGCTGGTGCTTAATGACAGGGGTGCTTCATGCAAGCCTCTCATCCGCCTCAAGGAGGCTGTAAATCGGACAGACAGGTGTCATGTGTGCCTGCTTACAGACAGGTGTCATGTGTGCCTGCCTAAGCTGGTGCTTAATGACAGGGGTGCTTCATGCAAGCCTCTCATCCGCCTCAAGGAGGCTGTAAATTGGACAGACAGGTGTCATGTGTGCCTGCTTACAGACAGGTGTCATGTGTGCCTGCCTAAGCTGGTGCTTAATGACAGGGGTGCTTCATGCAAGCCTCTCATCCGCCTCAAGGAGGCTGTAAATCGGACAGACAGGTGTCATGTGTGCCTGCTTACAGACAGGTGTCATGTGTGCCTGCCTAAGCTGGTGCTTAATGACAGGGGTGCTTCATGCAAGCCTCTCATCCGCCTCAAGGAGGCTGTAAATCGGACAGACAGGTGTCATGTGTGCCTGCTTACAGACAGGTGTCATGTGTGCCTGCCTAAGCTGGTGCTTAATGACAGGGGTGCTTCATGCAAGCCTCTCATCCGCCTCAAGGAGGCTGTAAATCGGACAGACAGGTGTCATGTGTGCCTGCTTACAGACAGGTGTCATGTGTGCCTGCCTAAGCTGGTGCTTAATGACAGGGGTGCTTCATGCAAGCCTCTCATCCGCCTCAAGGAGGCTGTAAATCGGACAGACAGGTGTCATGTGTGCCTGCTTACAGACAGGTGTCATGTGTGCCTGCCTAAGCTGGTGCTTAATGACAGGGGTGCTTCATGCAAGCCTCTCATCCGCCTCAAGGAGGCTGTAAATCGGACAGACAGGTGTCATGTGTGCCTGCTTACAGACAGGTGTCATGTGTGCCTGCCTAAGCTGGTGCTTAATGACAGGGGTGCTTCATGCAAGCCTCTCATCCGCCTCAAGGAGGCTGTAAATCGGACAGACAGGTGTCATGTGTGCCTGCTTACAGACAGGTGTCATGTGTGCCTGCCTAAGCTGGTGCTTAATGACAGGGGTGCTTCATGCAAGCCTCTCATCCGCCTCAAGGAGGCTGTAAATCGGACAGACAGGTGTCATGTGTGCCTGCTTACAGACAGGTGTCATGTGTGCCTGCCTAAGCTGGTGCTTAATGACAGGGGTGCTTCATGCAAGCCTCTCATCCGCCTCAAGGAGGCTGCAAATCGGATAGACAGGTGTCATGCTGGCCTGCTTAAGCTGGTGCTTAATGACAGGGGTGCTTCCTGGAAGTCTCTCATCCGCCTCAAGGAGGCTGCAAATCGGATAGACAGGTGTCATGCTGGCCTGCTTAAGCTGGTGCTTAATGACAGGGGTGCTTCCTGGAAGTCTCTCATCCGCCTCAAGGAGGCTGCAAATCGGATAGACAGGTGTCATGTGTGCCTGCTTAAGCTGGTGCTTAATGACAGGGGTGCTTCATGGAAGCCTCTCATCCGCCTCAAGGAGGCTGCAAATCGGATAGACAGGTGTCATGTGTGCCTGCTTAAGCTGGTGCTTAATGACAGGGGTGCTTCATGGAAGCCTCTCATCCGCCTCAAGGAGGCTGCAAATCGGACAGACAGGTGTCATGCTGGCCTGCTTAAGCTGGTGCTTAATGACAGGGGTGCTTCATGCAAGCCTCTCATCCGCCTCAAGGAGGCTGCAAATCGGACAGACAGGTGTCATGTGTGCCTGCTTAAGCTGGTGCTTAATGACAGGGGTGCTTCATGCAAGCCTCTCATCCGCCTCAAGGAGGCTGTAAATCGGACAGACAGGTGTCATGTGTGCCTGCTTAAGCTGGTGCTTAATGACAGGGGTGCTTCATGCAAGCCTCTCATCCGCCTCAAGGAGGCTGTAAATCGGACAGACAGGTGTCATGTGTGCCTGCTTACAGACAGGTGTCATGTGTGCCTGCCTAAGCTGGTGCTTAATGACAGGGGTGCTTCATGCAATCCTCTCATCCGCCTCAAGGAGGCTGCAAATCGGACAGACAGGTGTCATGTGTGCCTGCCTAAGCTGGTGCTTAATGACAGGGGTGCTTCATGCAAGCCTCTCATCCGCCTCAAGGAGGCTGTAAATCGGACAGACAGGTGTCATGTGTGCCTGCCTAAGCTGGTGCTTAATGACAGGGGTGCTTCATGGAAGCCTCTCATCCGCCTCAAGGAGGCTGCAAATCGGACAGACAGGTGTCATGTGTGCCTGCTTACAGACAGGTGTCATGTGTGCCTGCCTAAGCTGGTGCTTAATGACAGGGGTGCTTCATGCAAGCCTCTCATCCGCCTCAAGGAGGCTGTAAATCGGACAGACAGGTGTCATGTGTGCCTGCCTAAGCTGGTGCTTAATGACAGGGGTGCTTCATGCAAGCCTCTCATCCGCCTCAAGGAGGCTGCAAATCGGACAGACAGGTGTCATGTGTGCCTGCTTAAGCTGGTGCTTAATGACAGGGGTGCTTCATGCAAGCCTCTCATCCGCCTCAAGGAGGCTGTAAATCGGACAGACAGGTGTCATGTGTGCCTGCTTACAGACAGGTGTCATGTGTGCCTGCCTAAGCTGGTGCTTAATGACAGGGGTGCTTCATGCAAGCCTCTCATCCGCCTCAAGGAGGCTGTAAATCGGACAGACAGGTGTCATGTGTGCCTGCTTACAGACAGGTGTCATGTGTGCCTGCCTAAGCTGGTGCTTAATGACAGGGGTGCTTCATGCAAGCCTCTCATCCGCCTCAAGGAGGCTGTAAATCGGACAGACAGGTGTCATGTGTGCCTGCTTACAGACAGGTGTCATGTGTGCCTGCCTAAGCTGGTGCTTAATGACAGGGGTGCTTCATGCAAGCCTCTCATCCGCCTCAAGGAGGCTGCAAATCGGACAGACAGGTGTCATGTGTGCCTGCTTAAGCTGGTGCTTAATGACAGGGGTGCTTCATGCAAGCCTCTCATCCGCCTCAAGGAGGCTGCAAATCGGACAGACAGGTGTCATGCTGGCCTGCTTAAGCTGGTGCTTAATGACAGGGGTGCTTCATGCAAGCCTCTCATCCGCCTCAAGGAGGCTGCAAATCGGACAGACAGGTGTCATGTGTGCCTGCTTAAGCTGGTGCTTAATGACAGGGGTGCTTCATGCAAGCCTCTCATCCGCCTCAAGGAGGCTGTAAATCGGACAGACAGGTGTCATGTGTGCCTGCTTAAGCTGGTGCTTAATGACAGGGGTGCTTCATGCAAGCCTCTCATCCGCCTCAAGGAGGCTGTAAATCGGACAGACAGGTGTCATGTGTGCCTGCTTACAGACAGGTGTCATGTGTGCCTGCCTAAGCTGGTGCTTAATGACAGGGGTGCTTCATGCAAGCCTCTCATCCGCCTCAAGGAGGCTGCAAATCGGACAGACAGGTGTCATGTGTGCCTGCCTAAGCTGGTGCTTAATGACAGGGGTGCTTCATGGAAGCCTCTCATCCGCCTCAAGGAGGCTGCAAATCGGACAGACAGGTGTCATGTGTGCCTGCTTACAGACAGGTGTCATGTGTGCCTGCCTAAGCTGGTGCTTAATGACAGGGGTGCTTCATGCAAGCCTCTCATCCGCCTCAAGGAGGCTGTAAATCGGACAGACAGGTGTCATGTGTGCCTGCTTACAGACAGGTGTCATGTGTGCCTGCCTAAGCTGGTGCTTAATGACAGGGGTGCTTCATGCAAGCCTCTCATCCGCCTCAAGGAGGCTGTAAATCGGACAGACAGGTGTCATGTGTGCCTGCTTACAGACAGGTGTCATGTGTGCCTGCCTAAGCTGGTGCTTAATGACAGGGGTGCTTCATGCAAGCCTCTCATCCGCCTCAAGGAGGCTGTAAATCGGACAGACAGGTGTCATGTGTGCCTGCTTACAGACAGGTGTCATGTGTGCCTGCCTAAGCTGGTGCTTAATGACAGGGGTGCTTTATGCAAGCCTCTCATCCGCCTCAAGGAGGCTGTAAATCGGACAGACAGGTGTCATGTGTGCCTGCTTACAGACAGGTGTCATGTGTGCCTGCCTAAGCTGGTGCTTAATGACAGGGGTGCTTCATGCAAGCCTCTCATCCGCCTCAAGGAGGCTGTAAATCGGACAGACAGGTGTCATGTGTGCCTGCTTACAGACAGGTGTCATGTGTGCCTGCCTAAGCTGGTGCTTAATGACAGGGGTGCTTCATGCAAGCCTCTCATCCGCCTCAAGGAGGCTGCAAATCGGATAGACAGGTGTCATGCTGGCCTGCTTAAGCTGGTGCTTAATGACAGGGGTGCTTCCTGGAAGTCTCTCATCCGCCTCAAGGAGGCTGCAAATCGGATAGACAGGTGTCATGCTGGCCTGCTTAAGCTGGTGCTTAATGACAGGGGTGCTTCCTGGAAGTCTCTCATCCGCCTCAAGGAGGCTGCAAATCGGATAGACAGGTGTCATGTGTGCCTGCTTAAGCTGGTGCTTAATGACAGGGGTGCTTCATGGAAGCCTCTCATCCGCCTCAAGGAGGCTGCAAATCGGATAGACAGGTGTCATGTGTGCCTGCTTAAGCTGGTGCTTAATGACAGGGGTGCTTCATGGAAGCCTCTCATCCGCCTCAAGGAGGCTGTAAATCGGACAGACAGGTGTCATGTGTGCCTGCTTAAGCTGGTGCTTAATGACAGGGGTGCTTCATGGAAGCCTCTCATCCGCCTCAAGGAGGCTGCAAATCGGATAGACAGGTGTCATGTGTGCCTGCTTAAGCTGGTGCTTAATGACAGGGGTGCTTCATGGAAGCCTCTCATCCGCCTCAAGGAGGCTGTAAATCGGATAGACAGGTGTCATGCTGGCCTGCTTAAGCTGGTGCTTAATGACAGGGGTGCTTCATGGAAGCCTCTCATCCGCCTCAAGGAGGCTGTAAATCGGATAGACAGGTGTCATGTGTGCCTGCCTAAGCTGGTGCTTAATGACAGGGGTGCTTCATGGAAGCCTCTCATCCGCCTCAAGGAGGCTGCAAATCGGACAGACAGGTGTCATGCTGGCCTGCTTAAGCTGGTGCTTAATGACAGGGGTGCTTCATGGAAGCCTCTCATCCGCCTCAAGGAGGCTGCAAATCGGACAGACAGGTGTCATGCTGGCCTGCTTAAGCTGGTGCTTAATGACAGGGGTGCTTCATGGAAGCCTCTCATCCGCCTCAAGGAGGCTGTAAATCGGATAGACAGGTGTCATGTGTGCCTGCTTAAGCTGGTGCTTAATGACAGGGGTGCTTCATGGAAGCCTCTCATCCGCCTCAAGGAGGCTGTAAATCGGATAGACAGGTGTCATGTGTGCCTGCTTAAGCTGGTGCTTAATGACAGGGGTGCTTCATGGAAGCCTCTCATCCGCCTCAAGGAGGCTGTAAATCGGATAGACAGGTGTCATGCTGGCCTGCTTAAGCTGGTGCTTAATGACAGGGGTGCTTCATGGAAGCCTCTCATCCGCCTCAAGGAGGCTGTAAATCGGACAGACAGGTGTCATGTGTGCCTGCTTAAGCTGGTGCTTAATGACAGGGGTGCTTCATGGAAGCCTCTCATCCGCCTCAAGGAGGCTGTAAATCGGATAGACAGGTGTCATGCTGGCCTGCTTAAGCTGGTGCTTAATGACAGGGGTGCTTCCTGGAAGTCTCTCATCCGCCTCAAGGAGGCTGCAAATCGGATAGACAGGTGTCATGCTGGCCTGCTTAAGCTGGTGCTTAATGACAGGGGTGCTTCATGCAAGCCTCTCATCCGCCTCAAGGAGGCTGCAAATCGGACAGACAGGTGTCATGTGTGCCTGCTTACAGACAGGTGTCATGTGTGCCTGCCTAAGCTGGTGCTTAATGACAGGGGTGCTTCATGGAAGCCTCTCATCCGCCTCAAGGAGGCTGCAAATCGGACAGACAGGTGTCATGCTGGCCTGCTTAAGCTGGTGCTTAATGACAGGGGTGCTTCATGCAAGCCTCTCATCCGCCTCAAGGAGGCTGCAAATCGGACAGACAGGTGTCATGTGTGCCTGCTTAAGCTGGTGCTTAATGACAGGGGTGCTTCATGCAAGCCTCTCATCCGCCTCAAGGAGGCTGTAAATCGGACAGACAGGTGTCATGTGTGCCTGCTTAAGCTGGTGCTTAATGACAGGGGTGCTTCATGCAAGCCTCTCATCCGCCTCAAGGAGGCTGTAAATCGGACAGACAGGTGTCATGTGTGCCTGCTTACAGACAGGTGTCATGTGTGCCTGCCTAAGCTGGTGCTTAATGACAGGGGTGCTTCATGCAAGCCTCTCATCCGCCTCAAGGAGGCTGCAAATCGGACAGACAGGTGTCATGTGTGCCTGCTTACAGACAGGTGTCATGTGTGCCTGCCTAAGCTGGTGCTTAATGACAGGGGTGCTTCATGCAAGCCTCTCATCCGCCTCAAGGAGGCTGTAAATCGGACAGACAGGTGTCATGTGTGCCTGCCTAAGCTGGTGCTTAATGACAGGGGTGCTTCATGGAAGCCTCTCATCCGCCTCAAGCAGGCTGCAAATCGGACAGACAGGTGTCATGTGTGCCTGCTTACAGACAGGTGTCATGTGTGCCTGCCTAAGCTGGTGCTTAATGACAGGGGTGCTTCATGCAAGCCTCTCATCCGCCTCAAGGAGGCTGCAAATCGGACAGACAGGTGTCATGTGTGCCTGCTTAAGCTGGTGCTTAATGACAGGGGTGCTTCATGCAAGCCTCTCATCCGCCTCAAGGAGGCTGTAAATCGGACAGACAGGTGTCATGTGTGCCTGCTTACAGACAGGTGTCATGTGTGCCTGCCTAAGCTGGTGCTTCATGACAGGGGTGCTTCATGCAAGCCTCTCATCCGCCTCAAGGAGGCTGTAAATCGGACAGACAGGTGTCATGTGTGCCTGCCTAAGCTGGTGCTTAATGACAGGGGTGCTTCATGGAAGCCTCTCATCCGCCTCAAGGAGGCTGCAAATCGGACAGACAGGTGTCATGTGTGCCTGCTTACAGACAGGTGTCATGTGTGCCTGCCTAAGCTGGTGCTTAATGACAGGGGTGCTTCATGCAAGCCTCTCATCCGCCTCAAGGAGGCTGTAAATCGGACAGACAGGTGTCATGTGTGCCTGCCTAAGCTGGTGCTTAATGACAGGGGTGCTTCATGCAAGCCTCTCATCCGCCTCAAGGAGGCTGTAAATCGGACAGACAGGTGTCATGTGTGCCTGCTTACAGACAGGTGTCATGTGTGCCTGCCTAAGCTGGTGCTTAATGACAGGGGTGCTTCATGCAAGCCTCTCATCCGCCTCAAGGAGGCTGTAAATCGGACAGACAGGTGTCATGTGTGCCTGCTTACAGACAGGTGTCATGTGTGCCTGCCTAAGCTGGTGCTTAATGACAGGGGTGCTTCATGCAAGCCTCTCATCCGCCTCAAGGAGGCTGTAAATCGGACAGACAGGTGTCATGTGTGCCTGCTTACAGACAGGTGTCATGTGTGCCTGCCTAAGCTGGTGCTTAATGACAGGGGTGCTTCATGCAAGCCTCTCATCCGCCTCAAGGAGGCTGTAAATCGGACAGACAGGTGTCATGTGTGCCTGCTTACAGACAGGTGTCATGTGTGCCTGCCTAAGCTGGTGCTTAATGACAGGGGTGCTTCATGCAAGCCTCTCATCCGCCTCAAGGAGGCTGTAAATCGGACAGACAGGTGTCATGTGTGCCTGCTTACAGACAGGTGTCATGTGTGCCTGCCTAAGCTGGTGCTTAATGACAGGGGTGCTTCATGCAAGCCTCTCATCCGCCTCAAGGAGGCTGCAAATCGGATAGACAGGTGTCATGCTGGCCTGCTTAAGCTGGTGCTTAATGACAGGGGTGCTTCCTGGAAGTCTCTCATCCGCCTCAAGGAGGCTGCAAATCGGATAGACAGGTGTCATGCTGGCCTGCTTAAGCTGGTGCTTAATGACAGGGGTGCTTCATGCAAGCCTCTCATCCGCCTCAAGGAGGCTGTAAATCGGACAGACAGGTGTCATGTGTGCCTGCCTAAGCTGGTGCTTAATGACAGGGGTGCTTCATGGAAGCCTCTCATCCGCCTCAAGGAGGCTGCAAATCGGACAGACAGGTGTCATGTGTGCCTGCTTACAGACAGGTGTCATGTGTGCCTGCCTAAGCTGGTGCTTAATGACAGGGGTGCTTCATGCAAGCCTCTCATCCGCCTCAAGGAGGCTGCAAATCGGACAGACAGGTGTCATGTGTGCCTGCTTAAGCTGGTGCTTAATGACAGGGGTGCTTCATGCAAGCCTCTCATCCGCCTCAAGGAGGCTGTAAATCGGACAGACAGGTGTCATGTGTGCCTGCTTACAGACAGGTGTCATGTGTGCCTGCCTAAGCTGGTGCTTAATGACAGGGGTGCTTCATGCAAGCCTCTCATCCGCCTCAAGGAGGCTGTAAATCGGACAGACAGGTGTCATGTGTGCCTGCTTACAGACAGGTGTCATGTGTGCCTGCCTAAGCTGGTGCTTAATGACAGGGGTGCTTCATGCAAGCCTCTCATCCGCCTCAAGGAGGCTGTAAATCGGACAGACAGGTGTCATGTGTGCCTGCTTACAGACAGGTGTCATGTGTGCCTGCCTAAGCTGGTGCTTAATGACAGGGGTGCTTCATGCAAGCCTCTCATCCGCCTCAAGGAGGCTGCAAATCGGACAGACAGGTGTCATGTGTGCCTGCTTAAGCTGGTGCTTAATGACAGGGGTGCTTCATGCAAGCCTCTCATCCGCCTCAAGGAGGCTGCAAATCGGACAGACAGGTGTCATGCTGGCCTGCTTAAGCTGGTGCTTAATGACAGGGGTGCTTCATGCAAGCCTCTCATCCGCCTCAAGGAGGCTGCAAATCGGACAGACAGGTGTCATGTGTGCCTGCTTAAGCTGGTGCTTAATGACAGGGGTGCTTCATGCAAGCCTCTCATCCGCCTCAAGGAGGCTGTAAATCGGACAGACAGGTGTCATGTGTGCCTGCTTACAGACAGGTGTCATGTGTGCCTGCCTAAGCTGGTGCTTAATGACAGGGGTGCTTCATGCAAGCCTCTCATCCGCCTCAAGGAGGCTGTAAATCGGACAGACAGGTGTCATGTGTGCCTGCCTAAGCTGGTGCTTAATGACAGGGGTGCTTCATGCAAGCCTCTCATCCGCCTCAAGGAGGCTGTAAATCGGACAGACAGGTGTCATGTGTGCCTGCTTACAGACAGGTGTCATGTGTGCCTGCCTAAGCTGGTGCTTAATGACAGGGGTGCTTCATGCAAGCCTCTCATCCGCCTCAAGGAGGCTGTAAATCGGACAGACAGGTGTCATGTGTGCCTGCTTACAGACAGGTGTCATGTGTGCCTGCCTAAGCTGGTGCTTAATGACAGGGGTGCTTCATGCAAGCCTCTCATCCGCCTCAAGGAGGCTGTAAATCGGACAGACAGGTGTCATGTGTGCCTGCTTACAGACAGGTGTCATGTGTGCCTGCCTAAGCTGGTGCTTAATGACAGGGGTGCTTCATGCAAGCCTCTCATCCGCCTCAAGGAGGCTGTAAATCGGACAGACAGGTGTCATGTGTGCCTGCTTACAGACAGGTGTCATGTGTGCCTGCCTAAGCTGGTGCTTAATGACAGGGGTGCTTCATGCAAGCCTCTCATCCGCCTCAAGGAGGCTGTAAATCGGACAGACAGGTGTCATGTGTGCCTGCTTACAGACAGGTGTCATGTGTGCCTGCCTAAGCTGGTGCTTAATGACAGGGGTGCTTCATGCAAGCCTCTCATCCGCCTCAAGGAGGCTGTAAATCGGACAGACAGGTGTCATGTGTGCCTGCTTACAGACAGGTGTCATGTGTGCCTGCCTAAGCTGGTGCTTAATGACAGGGGTGCTTCATGCAAGCCTCTCATCCGCCTCAAGGAGGCTGTAAATCGGACAGACAGGTGTCATGTGTGCCTGCTTACAGACAGGTGTCATGTGTGCCTGCCTAAGCTGGTGCTTAATGACAGGGGTGCTTCATGCAAGCCTCTCATCCGCCTCAAGGAGGCTGTAAATCGGACAGACAGGTGTCATGTGTGCCTGCTTACAGACAGGTGTCATGTGTGCCTGCCTAAGCTGGTGCTTAATGACAGGGGTGCTTCATGCAAGCCTCTCATCCGCCTCAAGGAGGCTGTAAATCGGACAGACAGGTGTCATGTGTGCCTGCTTACAGACAGGTGTCATGTGTGCCTGCCTAAGCTGGTGCTTAATGACAGGGGTGCTTCATGCAAGCCTCTCATCCGCCTCAAGGAGGCTGCAAATCGGATAGACAGGTGTCATGCTGGCCTGCTTAAGCTGGTGCTTAATGACAGGGGTGCTTCCTGGAAGTCTCTCATCCGCCTCAAGGAGGCTGCAAATCGGATAGACAGGTGTCATGCTGGCCTGCTTAAGCTGGTGCTTAATGACAGGGGTGCTTCCTGGAAGTCTCTCATCCGCCTCAAGGAGGCTGCAAATCGGATAGACAGGTGTCATGTGTGCCTGCTTAAGCTGGTGCTTAATGACAGGGGTGCTTCATGGAAGCCTCTCATCCGCCTCAAGGAGGCTGCAAATCGGATAGACAGGTGTCATGTGTGCCTGCTTAAGCTGGTGCTTAATGACAGGGGTGCTTCATGGAAGCCTCTCATCCGCCTCAAGGAGGCTGTAAATCGGACAGACAGGTGTCATGTGTGCCTGCTTAAGCTGGTGCTTAATGACAGGGGTGCTTCATGGAAGCCTCTCATCCGCCTCAAGGAGGCTGCAAATCGGATAGACAGGTGTCATGTGTGCCTGCTTAAGCTGGTGCTTAATGACAGGGGTGCTTCATGGAAGCCTCTCATCCGCCTCAAGGAGGCTGCAAATCGGACAGACAGGTGTCATGCTGGCCTGCTTAAGCTGGTGCTTAATGACAGGGGTGCTTCATGCAAGCCTCTCATCCGCCTCAAGGAGGCTGCAAATCGGACAGACAGGTGTCATGTGTGCCTGCTTAAGCTGGTGCTTAATGACAGGGGTGCTTCATGCAAGCCTCTCATCCGCCTCAAGGAGGCTGTAAATCGGACAGACAGGTGTCATGTGTGCCTGCTTACAGACAGGTGTCATGTGTGCCTGCCTAAGCTGGTGCTTAATGACAGGGGTGCTTCATGCAAGCCTCTCATCCGCCTCAAGGAGGCTGCAAATCGGACAGACAGGTGTCATGTGTGCCTGCCTAAGCTGGTGCTTAATGACAGGGGTGCAGGTGTCATGCTGGCCTGCCTAAGCTGGTGCTTAATGACAGGGGTGCAGGTGTCATGTGTGCCTGCCTAAGCTGGTGCTTAATGACAGGGGTGCAGGTGTCATGTGTGCCTGCCTAAGCTGGTGCTTAATGACAGGGGTGCTTCATGCAAGCCTCTCATCCGCCTCAAGGAGGCTGCAAATCGGACAGACAGGTGTCATGTGTGCCTGCCTAAGCTGGTGCTTAATGACAGGGGTGCTTCATGCAAGCCTCTCATCCGCCTCAAGGAGGCTGTAAATCGGACAGACAGGTGTCATGTGTGCCTGCTTACAGACAGGTGTCATGTGTGCCTGCCTAAGCTGGTGCTTAATGACAGGGGTGCTTCATGCAAGCCTCTCATCCGCCTCAAGGAGGCTGCAAATCGGACAGACAGGTGTCATGTGTGCCTGCCTAAGCTGGTGCTTAATGACAGGGGTGCAGGTGTCATGCTGGCCTGCCTAAGCTGGTGCTTAATGACAGGGGTGCAGGTGTCATGTGTGCCTGCCTAAGCTGGTGCTTAATGACAGGGGTGCAGGTGTCATGTGTGCCTGCCTAAGCTGGTGCTTAATGACAGGGGTGCAGGTGTCATGTGTGCCTGCCTAAGCTGGTGCTTAATGACAGGGGTGCAGGTGTCATGCTGGCCTGCCTAAGCTGGTGCTTAATGACAGAGGTGCAGGTGTCATGTGTGCCTGCCTAAGCTGGTGCTTAATGACAGGGGTGCAGGTGTCATGTGTGCCTGCCTAAGCTGGTGCTTAATGACAGGGGTGCAGGTGTCATGTGTGCCTGCCTAAGCTGGTGCTTAATGACAGGGGTGCTTCATGCAAGCCTCTCATCCGCCTCAAGGAGGCTGCAAATCGGACAGACAGGTGTCATGTGTGCCTGCCTAAGCTGGTGCTTAATGACAGGGGTGCTTCATGCAAGCCTCTCATCCGCCTCAAGGAGGCTGTAAATCGGACAGACAGGTGTCATGTGTGCCTGCTTAAGCTGGTGCTTAATGACAGGGGTGCTTCATGCAAGCCTCTCATCCGCCTCAAGGAGGCTGCAAATCGGACAGACAGGTGTCATGTGTGCCTGCTTAAGCTGGTGCTTAATGACAGGGGTGCTTCATGGAAGCCTCTCATCCGCCTCAAGGAGGCTGCAAATCGGACAGACAGGTGTCATGTGTGCCTGCCTAAGCTGGTGCTTAATGACAGGGGTGCTTCATGCAAGCCTCTCATCCGCCTCAAGGAGGCTGTAAATCGGACAGACAGGTGTCATGTGTGCCTGCCTAAGCTGGTGCTTAATGACAGGGGTGCTTCATGGAAGCCTCTCATCCGCCTCAAGGAGGCTGCAAATCGGACAGACAGGTGTCATGTGTGCCTGCTTACAGACAGGTGTCATGTGTGCCTGCCTAAGCTGGTGCTTAATGACAGGGGTGCTTCATGCAAGCCTCTCATCCGCCTCAAGGAGGCTGTAAATCGGACAGACAGGTGTCATGTGTGCCTGCCTAAGCTGGTGCTTAATGACAGGGGTGCTTCATGCAAGCCTCTCATCCGCCTCAAGGAGGCTGCAAATCGGACAGACAGGTGTCATGTGTGCCTGCTTAAGCTGGTGCTTAATGACAGGGGTGCTTCATGCAAGCCTCTCATCCGCCTCAAGGAGGCTGTAAATCGGACAGACAGGTGTCATGTGTGCCTGCTTACAGACAGGTGTCATGTGTGCCTGCCTAAGCTGGTGCTTAATGACAGGGGTGCTTCATGCAAGCCTCTCATCCGCCTCAAGGAGGCTGTAAATCGGACAGACAGGTGTCATGTGTGCCTGCTTACAGACAGGTGTCATGTGTGCCTGCCTAAGCTGGTGCTTAATGACAGGGGTGCTTCATGCAAGCCTCTCATCCGCCTCAAGGAGGCTGTAAATCGGACAGACAGGTGTCATGTGTGCCTGCTTACAGACAGGTGTCATGTGTGCCTGCCTAAGCTGGTGCTTAATGACAGGGGTGCTTCATGCAAGCCTCTCATCCGCCTCAAGGAGGCTGCAAATCGGACAGACAGGTGTCATGTGTGCCTGCTTAAGCTGGTGCTTAATGACAGGGGTGCTTCATGCAAGCCTCTCATCCGCCTCAAGGAGGCTGCAAATCGGACAGACAGGTGTCATGCTGGCCTGCTTAAGCTGGTGCTTAATGACAGGGGTGCTTCATGCAAGCCTCTCATCCGCCTCAAGGAGGCTGCAAATCGGACAGACAGGTGTCATGTGTGCCTGCTTAAGCTGGTGCTTAATGACAGGGGTGCTTCATGCAAGCCTCTCATCCGCCTCAAGGAGGCTGTAAATCGGACAGACAGGTGTCATGTGTGCCTGCTTAAGCTGGTGCTTAATGACAGGGGTGCTTCATGCAAGCCTCTCATCCGCCTCAAGGAGGCTGTAAATCGGACAGACAGGTGTCATGTGTGCCTGCTTACAGACAGGTGTCATGTGTGCCTGCCTAAGCTGGTGCTTAATG
The DNA here is from genome assembly GCA_028022725.1 of Lycodopsis pacificus. Lineage (NCBI taxonomy): Eukaryota > Metazoa > Chordata > Actinopteri > Perciformes > Zoarcidae > Lycodopsis > Lycodopsis pacificus. The sequence continues at coordinate 387,108 of JAQMIO010000002.1, read as the reverse complement.
ACAGGGGTGCTTCATGCAAGCCTCTCATCCGCCTCAAGGAGGCTGCAAATCGGACAGACAGGTGTCATGTGTGCCTGCCTAAGCTGGTGCTTAATGACAGGGGTGCTTCATGGAAGCCTCTCATCCGCCTCAAGGAGGCTGCAAATCGGACAGACAGGTGTCATGTGTGCCTGCTTACAGACAGGTGTCATGTGTGCCTGCCTAAGCTGGTGCTTAATGACAGGGGTGCTTCATGCAAGCCTCTCATCCGCCTCAAGGAGGCTGTAAATCGGACAGACAGGTGTCATGTGTGCCTGCCTAAGCTGGTGCTTAATGACAGGGGTGCTTCATGCAAGCCTCTCATCCGCCTCAAGGAGGCTGTAAATCGGACAGACAGGTGTCATGTGTGCCTGCTTACAGACAGGTGTCATGTGTGCCTGCCTAAGCTGGTGCTTAATGACAGGGGTGCTTCATGCAAGCCTCTCATCCGCCTCAAGGAGGCTGTAAATCGGACAGACAGGTGTCATGTGTGCCTGCTTACAGACAGGTGTCATGTGTGCCTGCCTAAGCTGGTGCTTAATGACAGGGGTGCTTCATGCAAGCCTCTCATCCGCCTCAAGGAGGCTGTAAATCGGACAGACAGGTGTCATGTGTGCCTGCTTACAGACAGGTGTCATGTGTGCCTGCCTAAGCTGGTGCTTAATGACAGGGGTGCTTCATGCAAGCCTCTCATCCGCCTCAAGGAGGCTGTAAATCGGACAGACAGGTGTCATGTGTGCCTGCTTACAGACAGGTGTCATGTGTGCCTGCCTAAGCTGGTGCTTAATGACAGGGGTGCTTCATGCAAGCCTCTCATCCGCCTCAAGGAGGCTGTAAATCGGACAGACAGGTGTCATGTGTGCCTGCTTACAGACAGGTGTCATGTGTGCCTGCCTAAGCTGGTGCTTAATGACAGGGGTGCTTCATGCAAGCCTCTCATCCGCCTCAAGGAGGCTGTAAATCGGACAGACAGGTGTCATGTGTGCCTGCTTACAGACAGGTGTCATGTGTGCCTGCCTAAGCTGGTGCTTAATGACAGGGGTGCTTCATGCAAGCCTCTCATCCGCCTCAAGGAGGCTGTAAATCGGACAGACAGGTGTCATGTGTGCCTGCTTACAGACAGGTGTCATGTGTGCCTGCCTAAGCTGGTGCTTAATGACAGGGGTGCTTCATGCAAGCCTCTCATCCGCCTCAAGGAGGCTGTAAATCGGACAGACAGGTGTCATGTGTGCCTGCTTACAGACAGGTGTCATGTGTGCCTGCCTAAGCTGGTGCTTAATGACAGGGGTGCTTCATGCAAGCCTCTCATCCGCCTCAAGGAGGCTGCAAATCGGATAGACAGGTGTCATGCTGGCCTGCTTAAGCTGGTGCTTAATGACAGGGGTGCTTCCTGGAAGTCTCTCATCCGCCTCAAGGAGGCTGCAAATCGGATAGACAGGTGTCATGCTGGCCTGCTTAAGCTGGTGCTTAATGACAGGGGTGCTTCCTGGAAGTCTCTCATCCGCCTCAAGGAGGCTGCAAATCGGATAGACAGGTGTCATGTGTGCCTGCTTAAGCTGGTGCTTAATGACAGGGGTGCTTCATGGAAGCCTCTCATCCGCCTCAAGGAGGCTGCAAATCGGATAGACAGGTGTCATGTGTGCCTGCTTAAGCTGGTGCTTAATGACAGGGGTGCTTCATGGAAGCCTCTCATCCGCCTCAAGGAGGCTGTAAATCGGACAGACAGGTGTCATGTGTGCCTGCTTAAGCTGGTGCTTAATGACAGGGGTGCTTCATGGAAGCCTCTCATCCGCCTCAAGGAGGCTGCAAATCGGATAGACAGGTGTCATGTGTGCCTGCTTAAGCTGGTGCTTAATGACAGGGGTGCTTCATGGAAGCCTCTCATCCGCCTCAAGGAGGCTGTAAATCGGATAGACAGGTGTCATGCTGGCCTGCTTAAGCTGGTGCTTAATGACAGGGGTGCTTCATGGAAGCCTCTCATCCGCCTCAAGGAGGCTGTAAATCGGATAGACAGGTGTCATGTGTGCCTGCCTAAGCTGGTGCTTAATGACAGGGGTGCTTCATGGAAGCCTCTCATCCGCCTCAAGGAGGCTGCAAATCGGACAGACAGGTGTCATGCTGGCCTGCTTAAGCTGGTGCTTAATGACAGGGGTGCTTCATGGAAGCCTCTCATCCGCCTCAAGGAGGCTGTAAATCGGATAGACAGGTGTCATGTGTGCCTGCTTAAGCTGGTGCTTAATGACAGGGGTGCTTCATGGAAGCCTCTCATCCGCCTCAAGGAGGCTGTAAATCGGATAGACAGGTGTCATGTGTGCCTGCTTAAGCTGGTGCTTAATGACAGGGGTGCTTCATGGAAGCCTCTCATCCGCCTCAAGGAGGCTGTAAATCGGATAGACAGGTGTCATGCTGGCCTGCTTAAGCTGGTGCTTAATGACAGGGGTGCTTCATGGAAGCCTCTCATCCGCCTCAAGGAGGCTGTAAATCGGACAGACAGGTGTCATGTGTGCCTGCTTAAGCTGGTGCTTAATGACAGGGGTGCTTCATGGAAGCCTCTCATCCGCCTCAAGGAGGCTGTAAATCGGATAGACAGGTGTCATGCTGGCCTGCTTAAGCTGGTGCTTAATGACAGGGGTGCTTCCTGGAAGTCTCTCATCCGCCTCAAGGAGGCTGCAAATCGGATAGACAGGTGTCATGCTGGCCTGCTTAAGCTGGTGCTTAATGACAGGGGTGCTTCATGCAAGCCTCTCATCCGCCTCAAGGAGGCTGCAAATCGGACAGACAGGTGTCATGTGTGCCTGCTTACAGACAGGTGTCATGTGTGCCTGCCTAAGCTGGTGCTTAATGACAGGGGTGCTTCATGGAAGCCTCTCATCCGCCTCAAGGAGGCTGCAAATCGGACAGACAGGTGTCATGCTGGCCTGCTTAAGCTGGTGCTTAATGACAGGGGTGCTTCATGCAAGCCTCTCATCCGCCTCAAGGAGGCTGTAAATCGGACAGACAGGTGTCATGTGTGCCTGCTTAAGCTGGTGCTTAATGACAGGGGTGCTTCATGCAAGCCTCTCATCCGCCTCAAGGAGGCTGTAAATCGGACAGACAGGTGTCATGTGTGCCTGCTTACAGACAGGTGTCATGTGTGCCTGCCTAAGCTGGTGCTTAATGACAGGGGTGCTTCATGCAAGCCTCTCATCCGCCTCAAGGAGGCTGCAAATCGGACAGACAGGTGTCATGTGTGCCTGCTTACAGACAGGTGTCATGTGTGCCTGCCTAAGCTGGTGCTTAATGACAGGGGTGCTTCATGCAAGCCTCTCATCCGCCTCAAGGAGGCTGTAAATCGGACAGACAGGTGTCATGTGTGCCTGCCTAAGCTGGTGCTTAATGACAGGGGTGCTTCATGGAAGCCTCTCATCCGCCTCAAGGAGGCTGCAAATCGGACAGACAGGTGTCATGTGTGCCTGCTTACAGACAGGTGTCATGTGTGCCTGCCTAAGCTGGTGCTTAATGACAGGGGTGCTTCATGCAAGCCTCTCATCCGCCTCAAGGAGGCTGCAAATCGGACAGACAGGTGTCATGTGTGCCTGCTTAAGCTGGTGCTTAATGACAGGGGTGCTTCATGCAAGCCTCTCATCCGCCTCAAGGAGGCTGTAAATCGGACAGACAGGTGTCATGTGTGCCTGCTTACAGACAGGTGTCATGTGTGCCTGCCTAAGCTGGTGCTTAATGACAGGGGTGCTTCATGCAAGCCTCTCATCCGCCTCAAGGAGGCTGTAAATCGGACAGACAGGTGTCATGTGTGCCTGCTTACAGACAGGTGTCATGTGTGCCTGCCTAAGCTGGTGCTTAATGACAGGGGTGCTTCATGCAAGCCTCTCATCCGCCTCAAGGAGGCTGTAAATCGGACAGACAGGTGTCATGTGTGCCTGCTTACAGACAGGTGTCATGTGTGCCTGCCTAAGCTGGTGCTTAATGACAGGGGTGCTTCATGCAAGCCTCTCATCCGCCTCAAGGAGGCTGCAAATCGGACAGACAGGTGTCATGTGTGCCTGCTTAAGCTGGTGCTTAATGACAGGGGTGCTTCATGCAAGCCTCTCATCCGCCTCAAGGAGGCTGCAAATCGGACAGACAGGTGTCATGTGTGCCTGCTTACAGACAGGTGTCATGTGTGCCTGCCTAAGCTGGTGCTTAATGACAGGGGTGCTTCATGGAAGCCTCTCATCCGCCTCAAGGAGGCTGCAAATCGGACAGACAGGTGTCATGTGTGCCTGCTTACAGACAGGTGTCATGTGTGCCTGCCTAAGCTGGTGCTTAATGACAGGGGTGCTTCATGCAAGCCTCTCATCCGCCTCAAGGAGGCTGCAAATCGGACAGACAGGTGTCATGTGTGCCTGCTTAAGCTGGTGCTTAATGACAGGGGTGCTTCATGCAAGCCTCTCATCCGCCTCAAGGAGGCTGTAAATCGGACAGACAGGTGTCATGTGTGCCTGCTTAAGCTGGTGCTTAATGACAGGGGTGCTTCATGCAAGCCTCTCATCCGCCTCAAGGAGGCTGTAAATCGGACAGACAGGTGTCATGTGTGCCTGCTTACAGACAGGTGTCATGTGTGCCTGCCTAAGCTGGTGCTTCATGACAGGGGTGCTTCATGCAAGCCTCTCATCCGCCTCAAGGAGGCTGCAAATCGGACAGACAGGTGTCATGTGTGCCTGCTTACAGACAGGTGTCATGTGTGCCTGCCTAAGCTGGTGCTTAATGACAGGGGTGCTTCATGCAAGCCTCTCATCCGCCTCAAGGAGGCTGTAAATCGGACAGACAGGTGTCATGTGTGCCTGCCTAAGCTGGTGCTTAATGACAGGGGTGCTTCATGGAAGCCTCTCATCCGCCTCAAGGAGGCTGCAAATCGGACAGACAGGTGTCATGTGTGCCTGCTTACAGACAGGTGTCATGTGTGCCTGCCTAAGCTGGTGCTTAATGACAGGGGTGCTTCATGCAAGCCTCTCATCCGCCTCAAGGAGGCTGTAAATCGGACAGACAGGTGTCATGTGTGCCTGCCTAAGCTGGTGCTTAATGACAGGGGTGCTTCATGCAAGCCTCTCATCCGCCTCAAGGAGGCTGTAAATCGGACAGACAGGTGTCATGTGTGCCTGCTTACAGACAGGTGTCATGTGTGCCTGCCTAAGCTGGTGCTTAATGACAGGGGTGCTTCATGCAAGCCTCTCATCCGCCTCAAGGAGGCTGTAAATCGGACAGACAGGTGTCATGTGTGCCTGCTTACAGACAGGTGTCATGTGTGCCTGCCTAAGCTGGTGCTTAATGACAGGGGTGCTTCATGCAAGCCTCTCATCCGCCTCAAGGAGGCTGTAAATCGGACAGACAGGTGTCATGTGTGCCTGCTTACAGACAGGTGTCATGTGTGCCTGCCTAAGCTGGTGCTTAATGACAGGGGTGCTTCATGCAAGCCTCTCATCCGCCTCAAGGAGGCTGCAAATCGGACAGACAGGTGTCATGTGTGCCTGCTTACAGACAGGTGTCATGTGTGCCTGCCTAAGCTGGTGCTTAATGACAGGGGTGCTTCATGGAAGCCTCTCATCCGCCTCAAGGAGGCTGCAAATCGGACAGACAGGTGTCATGTGTGCCTGCTTACAGACAGGTGTCATGTGTGCCTGCCTAAGCTGGTGCTTAATGACAGGGGTGCTTCATGCAAGCCTCTCATCCGCCTCAAGGAGGCTGTAAATCGGACAGACAGGTGTCATGTGTGCCTGCCTAAGCTGGTGCTTAATGACAGGGGTGCTTCATGCAAGCCTCTCATCCGCCTCAAGGAGGCTGCAAATCGGACAGACAGGTGTCATGTGTGCCTGCTTAAGCTGGTGCTTAATGACAGGGGTGCTTCATGCAAGCCTCTCATCCGCCTCAAGGAGGCTGCAAATCGGACAGACAGGTGTCATGTGTGCCTGCTTACAGACAGGTGTCATGTGTGCCTGCCTAAGCTGGTGCTTAATGACAGGGGTGCTTCATGGAAGCCTCTCATCCGCCTCAAGGAGGCTGCAAATCGGACAGACAGGTGTCATGCTGGCCTGCTTAAGCTGGTGCTTAATGACAGGGGTGCTTCATGCAAGCCTCTCATCCGCCTCAAGGAGGCTGCAAATCGGACAGACAGGTGTCATGTGTGCCTGCTTAAGCTGGTGCTTAATGACAGGGGTGCTTCATGCAAGCCTCTCATCCGCCTCAAGGAGGCTGTAAATCGGACAGACAGGTGTCATGTGTGCCTGCTTACAGACAGGTGTCATGTGTGCCTGCCTAAGCTGGTGCTTAATGACAGGGGTGCTTCATGCAAGCCTCTCATCCGCCTCAAGGAGGCTGCAAATCGGACAGACAGGTGTCATGTGTGCCTGCCTAAGCTGGTGCTTAATGACAGGGGTGCTTCATGGAAGCCTCTCATCCGCCTCAAGGAGGCTGCAAATCGGACAGACAGGTGTCATGTGTGCCTGCTTACAGACAGGTGTCATGTGTGCCTGCCTAAGCTGGTGCTTAATGACAGGGGTGCTTCATGCAAGCCTCTCATCCGCCTCAAGGAGGCTGTAAATCGGACAGACAGGTGTCATGTGTGCCTGCTTACAGACAGGTGTCATGTGTGCCTGCCTAAGCTGGTGCTTAATGACAGGGGTGCTTCATGCAAGCCTCTCATCCGCCTCAAGGAGGCTGTAAATCGGACAGACAGGTGTCATGTGTGCCTGCTTACAGACAGGTGTCATGTGTGCCTGCCTAAGCTGGTGCTTAATGACAGGGGTGCTTCATGCAAGCCTCTCATCCGCCTCAAGGAGGCTGTAAATCGGACAGACAGGTGTCATGTGTGCCTGCTTACAGACAGGTGTCATGTGTGCCTGCCTAAGCTGGTGCTTAATGACAGGGGTGCTTCATGCAAGCCTCTCATCCGCCTCAAGGAGGCTGTAAATCGGACAGACAGGTGTCATGTGTGCCTGCTTACAGACAGGTGTCATGTGTGCCTGCCTAAGCTGGTGCTTAATGACAGGGGTGCTTCATGCAAGCCTCTCATCCGCCTCAAGGAGGCTGCAAATCGGATAGACAGGTGTCATGCTGGCCTGCTTAAGCTGGTGCTTAATGACAGGGGTGCTTCCTGGAAGTCTCTCATCCGCCTCAAGGAGGCTGCAAATCGGATAGACAGGTGTCATGCTGGCCTGCTTAAGCTGGTGCTTAATGACAGGGGTGCTTCATGCAAGCCTCTCATCCGCCTCAAGGAGGCTGTAAATCGGACAGACAGGTGTCATGTGTGCCTGCCTAAGCTGGTGCTTAATGACAGGGGTGCTTCATGGAAGCCTCTCATCCGCCTCAAGGAGGCTGCAAATCGGACAGACAGGTGTCATGTGTGCCTGCTTACAGACAGGTGTCATGTGTGCCTGCCTAAGCTGGTGCTTAATGACAGGGGTGCTTCATGCAAGCCTCTCATCCGCCTCAAGGAGGCTGCAAATCGGACAGACAGGTGTCATGTGTGCCTGCTTAAGCTGGTGCTTAATGACAGGGGTGCTTCATGCAAGCCTCTCATCCGCCTCAAGGAGGCTGTAAATCGGACAGACAGGTGTCATGTGTGCCTGCTTACAGACAGGTGTCATGTGTGCCTGCCTAAGCTGGTGCTTAATGACAGGGGTGCTTCATGCAAGCCTCTCATCCGCCTCAAGGAGGCTGTAAATCGGACAGACAGGTGTCATGTGTGCCTGCTTACAGACAGGTGTCATGTGTGCCTGCCTAAGCTGGTGCTTAATGACAGGGGTGCTTCATGCAAGCCTCTCATCCGCCTCAAGGAGGCTGCAAATCGGACAGACAGGTGTCATGTGTGCCTGCTTAAGCTGGTGCTTAATGACAGGGGTGCTTCATGCAAGCCTCTCATCCGCCTCAAGGAGGCTGCAAATCGGACAGACAGGTGTCATGCTGGCCTGCTTAAGCTGGTGCTTAATGACAGGGGTGCTTCATGCAAGCCTCTCATCCGCCTCAAGGAGGCTGCAAATCGGACAGACAGGTGTCATGTGTGCCTGCTTAAGCTGGTGCTTAATGACAGGGGTGCTTCATGCAAGCCTCTCATCCGCCTCAAGGAGGCTGTAAATCGGACAGACAGGTGTCATGTGTGCCTGCTTAAGCTGGTGCTTAATGACAGGGGTGCTTCATGCAAGCCTCTCATCCGCCTCAAGGAGGCTGTAAATCGGACAGACAGGTGTCATGTGTGCCTGCTTACAGACAGGTGTCATGTGTGCCTGCCTAAGCTGGTGCTTAATGACAGGGGTGCTTCATGCAAGCCTCTCATCCGCCTCAAGGAGGCTGCAAATCGGACAGACAGGTGTCATGTGTGCCTGCCTAAGCTGGTGCTTAATGACAGGGGTGCTTCATGGAAGCCTCTCATCCGCCTCAAGGAGGCTGCAAATCGGACAGACAGGTGTCATGTGTGCCTGCTTACAGACAGGTGTCATGTGTGCCTGCCTAAGCTGGTGCTTAATGACAGGGGTGCTTCATGCAAGCCTCTCATCCGCCTCAAGGAGGCTGTAAATCGGACAGACAGGTGTCATGTGTGCCTGCCTAAGCTGGTGCTTAATGACAGGGGTGCTTCATGCAAGCCTCTCATCCGCCTCAAGGAGGCTGTAAATCGGACAGACAGGTGTCATGTGTGCCTGCTTACAGACAGGTGTCATGTGTGCCTGCCTAAGCTGGTGCTTAATGACAGGGGTGCTTCATGCAAGCCTCTCATCCGCCTCAAGGAGGCTGTAAATCGGACAGACAGGTGTCATGTGTGCCTGCTTACAGACAGGTGTCATGTGTGCCTGCCTAAGCTGGTGCTTAATGACAGGGGTGCTTCATGCAAGCCTCTCATCCGCCTCAAGGAGGCTGTAAATCGGACAGACAGGTGTCATGTGTGCCTGCTTACAGACAGGTGTCATGTGTGCCTGCCTAAGCTGGTGCTTAATGACAGGGGTGCTTTATGCAAGCCTCTCATCCGCCTCAAGGAGGCTGTAAATCGGACAGACAGGTGTCATGTGTGCCTGCTTACAGACAGGTGTCATGTGTGCCTGCCTAAGCTGGTGCTTAATGACAGGGGTGCTTCATGCAAGCCTCTCATCCGCCTCAAGGAGGCTGTAAATCGGACAGACAGGTGTCATGTGTGCCTGCTTACAGACAGGTGTCATGTGTGCCTGCCTAAGCTGGTGCTTAATGACAGGGGTGCTTCATGCAAGCCTCTCATCCGCCTCAAGGAGGCTGTAAATCGGACAGACAGGTGTCATGTGTGCCTGCTTACAGACAGGTGTCATGTGTGCCTGCCTAAGCTGGTGCTTAATGACAGGGGTGCTTCATGCAAGCCTCTCATCCGCCTCAAGGAGGCTGCAAATCGGATAGACAGGTGTCATGCTGGCCTGCTTAAGCTGGTGCTTAATGACAGGGGTGCTTCCTGGAAGTCTCTCATCCGCCTCAAGGAGGCTGCAAATCGGATAGACAGGTGTCATGTGTGCCTGCTTAAGCTGGTGCTTAATGACAGGGGTGCTTCATGGAAGCCTCTCATCCGCCTCAAGGAGGCTGTAAATCGGACAGACAGGTGTCATGTGTGCCTGCTTAAGCTGGTGCTTAATGACAGGGGTGCTTCATGGAAGCCTCTCATCCGCCTCAAGGAGGCTGCAAATCGGATAGACAGGTGTCATGTGTGCCTGCTTAAGCTGGTGCTTAATGACAGGGGTGCTTCATGGAAGCCTCTCATCCGCCTCAAGGAGGCTGTAAATCGGATAGACAGGTGTCATGCTGGCCTGCTTAAGCTGGTGCTTAATGACAGGGGTGCTTCATGGAAGCCTCTCATCCGCCTCAAGGAGGCTGTAAATCGGATAGACAGGTGTCATGTGTGCCTGCCTAAGCTGGTGCTTAATGACAGGGGTGCTTCATGGAAGCCTCTCATCCGCCTCAAGGAGGCTGCAAATCGGACAGACAGGTGTCATGCTGGCCTGCTTAAGCTGGTGCTTAATGACAGGGGTGCTTCATGGAAGCCTCTCATCCGCCTCAAGGAGGCTGCAAATCGGACAGACAGGTGTCATGCTGGCCTGCTTAAGCTGGTGCTTAATGACAGGGGTGCTTCATGGAAGCCTCTCATCCGCCTCAAGGAGGCTGTAAATCGGATAGACAGGTGTCATGTGTGCCTGCTTAAGCTGGTGCTTAATGACAGGGGTGCTTCATGGAAGCCTCTCATCCGCCTCAAGGAGGCTGTAAATCGGATAGACAGGTGTCATGTGTGCCTGCTTAAGCTGGTGCTTAATGACAGGGGTGCTTCATGGAAGCCTCTCATCCGCCTCAAGGAGGCTGTAAATCGGATAGACAGGTGTCATGCTGGCCTGCTTAAGCTGGTGCTTAATGACAGGGGTGCTTCATGGAAGCCTCTCATCCGCCTCAAGGAGGCTGTAAATCGGACAGACAGGTGTCATGTGTGCCTGCTTAAGCTGGTGCTTAATGACAGGGGTGCTTCATGGAAGCCTCTCATCCGCCTCAAGGAGGCTGTAAATCGGATAGACAGGTGTCATGCTGGCCTGCTTAAGCTGGTGCTTAATGACAGGGGTGCTTCCTGGAAGTCTCTCATCCGCCTCAAGGAGGCTGCAAATCGGATAGACAGGTGTCATGCTGGCCTGCTTAAGCTGGTGCTTAATGACAGGGGTGCTTCATGCAAGCCTCTCATCCGCCTCAAGGAGGCTGCAAATCGGACAGACAGGTGTCATGTGTGCCTGCTTACAGACAGGTGTCATGTGTGCCTGCCTAAGCTGGTGCTTAATGACAGGGGTGCTTCATGGAAGCCTCTCATCCGCCTCAAGGAGGCTGCAAATCGGACAGACAGGTGTCATGCTGGCCTGCTTAAGCTGGTGCTTAATGACAGGGGTGCTTCATGCAAGCCTCTCATCCGCCTCAAGGAGGCTGCAAATCGGACAGACAGGTGTCATGTGTGCCTGCTTAAGCTGGTGCTTAATGACAGGGGTGCTTCATGCAAGCCTCTCATCCGCCTCAAGGAGGCTGTAAATCGGACAGACAGGTGTCATGTGTGCCTGCTTAAGCTGGTGCTTAATGACAGGGGTGCTTCATGCAAGCCTCTCATCCGCCTCAAGGAGGCTGCAAATCGGACAGACAGGTGTCATGTGTGCCTGCTTACAGACAGGTGTCATGTGTGCCTGCCTAAGCTGGTGCTTAATGACAGGGGTGCTTCATGCAAGCCTCTCATCCGCCTCAAGGAGGCTGTAAATCGGACAGACAGGTGTCATGTGTGCCTGCCTAAGCTGGTGCTTAATGACAGGGGTGCTTCATGGAAGCCTCTCATCCGCCTCAAGGAGGCTGCAAATCGGACAGACAGGTGTCATGTGTGCCTGCTTACAGACAGGTGTCATGTGTGCCTGCCTAAGCTGGTGCTTAATGACAGGGGTGCTTCATGCAAGCCTCTCATCCGCCTCAAGGAGGCTGCAAATCGGACAGACAGGTGTCATGTGTGCCTGCTTAAGCTGGTGCTTAATGACAGGGGTGCTTCATGCAAGCCTCTCATCCGCCTCAAGGAGGCTGTAAATCGGACAGACAGGTGTCATGTGTGCCTGCTTACAGACAGGTGTCATGTGTGCCTGCCTAAGCTGGTGCTTCATGACAGGGGTGCTTCATGCAAGCCTCTCATCCGCCTCAAGGAGGCTGTAAATCGGACAGACAGGTGTCATGTGTGCCTGCCTAAGCTGGTGCTTAATGACAGGGGTGCTTCATGCAAGCCTCTCATCCGCCTCAAGGAGGCTGTAAATCGGACAGACAGGTGTCATGTGTGCCTGCTTACAGACAGGTGTCATGTGTGCCTGCCTAAGCTGGTGCTTAATGACAGGGGTGCTTCATGCAAGCCTCTCATCCGCCTCAAGGAGGCTGTAAATCGGACAGACAGGTGTCATGTGTGCCTGCTTACAGACAGGTGTCATGTGTGCCTGCCTAAGCTGGTGCTTAATGACAGGGGTGCTTCATGCAAGCCTCTCATCCGCCTCAAGGAGGCTGTAAATCGGACAGACAGGTGTCATGTGTGCCTGCTTACAGACAGGTGTCATGTGTGCCTGCCTAAGCTGGTGCTTAATGACAGGGGTGCTTCATGCAAGCCTCTCATCCGCCTCAAGGAGGCTGTAAATCGGACAGACAGGTGTCATGTGTGCCTGCTTACAGACAGGTGTCATGTGTGCCTGCCTAAGCTGGTGCTTAATGACAGGGGTGCTTCATGCAAGCCTCTCATCCGCCTCAAGGAGGCTGTAAATCGGACAGACAGGTGTCATGTGTGCCTGCTTACAGACAGGTGTCATGTGTGCCTGCCTAAGCTGGTGCTTAATGACAGGGGTGCTTCATGCAAGCCTCTCATCCGCCTCAAGGAGGCTGTAAATCGGACAGACAGGTGTCATGTGTGCCTGCTTACAGACAGGTGTCATGTGTGCCTGCCTAAGCTGGTGCTTAATGACAGGGGTGCTTCATGCAAGCCTCTCATCCGCCTCAAGGAGGCTGTAAATCGGACAGACAGGTGTCATGTGTGCCTGCTTACAGACAGGTGTCATGTGTGCCTGCCTAAGCTGGTGCTTAATGACAGGGGTGCTTCATGCAAGCCTCTCATCCGCCTCAAGGAGGCTGTAAATCGGACAGACAGGTGTCATGTGTGCCTGCTTACAGACAGGTGTCATGTGTGCCTGCCTAAGCTGGTGCTTAATGACAGGGGTGCTTCATGCAAGCCTCTCATCCGCCTCAAGGAGGCTGTAAATCGGACAGACAGGTGTCATGTGTGCCTGCTTACAGACAGGTGTCATGTGTGCCTGCCTAAGCTGGTGCTTAATGACAGGGGTGCTTCATGCAAGCCTCTCATCCGCCTCAAGGAGGCTGTAAATCGGACAGACAGGTGTCATGTGTGCCTGCTTACAGACAGGTGTCATGTGTGCCTGCCTAAGCTGGTGCTTAATGACAGGGGTGCTTCATGCAAGCCTCTCATCCGCCTCAAGGAGGCTGTAAATCGGACAGACAGGTGTCATGTGTGCCTGCTTACAGACAGGTGTCATGTGTGCCTGCCTAAGCTGGTGCTTAATGACAGGGGTGCTTCATGCAAGCCTCTCATCCGCCTCAAGGAGGCTGTAAATCGGACAGACAGGTGTCATGTGTGCCTGCTTACAGACAGGTGTCATGTGTGCCTGCCTAAGCTGGTGCTTAATGACAGGGGTGCTTCATGCAAGCCTCTCATCCGCCTCAAGGAGGCTGTAAATCGGACAGACAGGTGTCATGTGTGCCTGCTTACAGACAGGTGTCATGTGTGCCTGCCTAAGCTGGTGCTTAATGACAGGGGTGCTTCATGCAAGCCTCTCATCCGCCTCAAGGAGGCTGTAAATCGGACAGACAGGTGTCATGTGTGCCTGCTTACAGACAGGTGTCATGTGTGCCTGCCTAAGCTGGTGCTTAATGACAGGGGTGCTTCATGCAAGCCTCTCATCCGCCTCAAGGAGGCTGTAAATTGGACAGACAGGTGTCATGTGTGCCTGCTTACAGACAGGTGTCATGTGTGCCTGCCTAAGCTGGTGCTTAATGACAGGGGTGCTTCATGCAAGCCTCTCATCCGCCTCAAGGAGGCTGTAAATCGGACAGACAGGTGTCATGTGTGCCTGCTTACAGACAGGTGTCATGTGTGCCTGCCTAAGCTGGTGCTTAATGACAGGGGTGCTTCATGCAAGCCTCTCATCCGCCTCAAGGAGGCTGCAAATCGGACAGACAGGTGTCATGTGTGCCTGCCTAAGCTGGTGCTTAATGACAGGGGTGCAGGTGTCATGCTGGCCTGCCTAAGCTGGTGCTTAATGACAGGGGTGCAGGTGTCATGTGTGCCTGCCTAAGCTGGTGCTTAATGACAGGGGTGCAGGTGTCATGTGTGCCTGCCTAAGCTGGTGCTTAATGACAGGGGTGCAGGTGTCATGTGTGCCTGCCTAAGCTGGTGCTTAATGACAGGGGTGCAGGTGTCATGCTGGCCTGCCTAAGCTGGTGCTTAATGACAGAGGTGCAGGTGTCATGTGTGCCTGCCTAAGCTGGTGCTTAATGACAGGGGTGCAGGTGTCATGTGTGCCTGCCTAAGCTGGTGCTTAATGACAGGGGTGCAGGTGTCATGTGTGCCTGCCTAAGCTGGTGCTTAATGACAGGGGTGCTTCATGCAAGCCTCTCATCCGCCTCAAGGAGGCTGCAAATCGGACAGACAGGTGTCATGTGTGCCTGCCTAAGCTGGTGCTTAATGACAGGGGTGCTTCATGCAAGCCTCTCATCCGCCTCAAGGAGGCTGTAAATCGGACAGACAGGTGTCATGTGTGCCTGCTTAAGCTGGTGCTTAATGACAGGGGTGCTTCATGCAAGCCTCTCATCCGCCTCAAGGAGGCTGTAAATCGGACAGACAGGTGTCATGTGTGCCTGCTTACAGACAGGTGTCATGTGTGCCTGCCTAAGCTGGTGCTTAATGACAGGGGTGCTTCATGCAAGCCTCTCATCCGCCTCAAGGAGGCTGTAAATCGGACAGACAGGTGTCATGTGTGCCTGCCTAAGCTGGTGCTTAATGACAGGGGTGCTTCATGCAAGCCTCTCATCCGCCTCAAGGAGGCTGCAAATCGGACAGACAGGTGTCATGTGTGCCTGCTTAAGCTGGTGCTTAATGACAGGGGTGCTTCATGCAAGCCTCTCATCCGCCTCAAGGAGGCTGTAAATCGGACAGACAGGTGTCATGTGTGCCTGCTTACAGACAGGTGTCATGTGTGCCTGCCTAAGCTGGTGCTTAATGACAGGGGTGCTTCATGCAAGCCTCTCATCCGCCTCAAGGAGGCTGTAAATCGGACAGACAGGTGTCATGTGTGCCTGCTTACAGACAGGTGTCATGTGTGCCTGCCTAAGCTGGTGCTTAATGACAGGGGTGCTTCATGCAAGCCTCTCATCCGCCTCAAGGAGGCTGTAAATCGGACAGACAGGTGTCATGTGTGCCTGCTTACAGACAGGTGTCATGTGTGCCTGCCTAAGCTGGTGCTTAATGACAGGGGTGCTTCATGCAAGCCTCTCATCCGCCTCAAGGAGGCTGCAAATCGGACAGACAGGTGTCATGTGTGCCTGCTTAAGCTGGTGCTTAATGACAGGGGTGCTTCATGCAAGCCTCTCATCCGCCTCAAGGAGGCTGCAAATCGGACAGACAGGTGTCATGCTGGCCTGCTTAAGCTGGTGCTTAATGACAGGGGTGCTTCATGCAAGCCTCTCATCCGCCTCAAGGAGGCTGCAAATCGGACAGACAGGTGTCATGTGTGCCTGCTTAAGCTGGTGCTTAATGACAGGGGTGCTTCATGCAAGCCTCTCATCCGCCTCAAGGAGGCTGTAAATCGGACAGACAGGTGTCATGTGTGCCTGCTTAAGCTGGTGCTTAATGACAGGGGTGCTTCATGCAAGCCTCTCATCCGCCTCAAGGAGGCTGTAAATCGGACAGACAGGTGTCATGTGTGCCTGCTTACAGACAGGTGTCATGTGTGCCTGCCTAAGCTGGTGCTTAATGACAGGGGTGCTTCATGCAAGCCTCTCATCCGCCTCAAGGAGGCTGCAAATCGGACAGACAGGTGTCATGTGTGCCTGCCTAAGCTGGTGCTTAATGACAGGGGTGCTTCATGGAAGCCTCTCATCCGCCTCAAGGAGGCTGCAAATCGGACAGACAGGTGTCATGTGTGCCTGCTTACAGACAGGTGTCATGTGTGCCTGCCTAAGCTGGTGCTTAATGACAGGGGTGCTTCATGCAAGCCTCTCATCCGCCTCAAGGAGGCTGTAAATCGGACAGACAGGTGTCATGTGTGCCTGCCTAAGCTGGTGCTTAATGACAGGGGTGCTTCATGCAAGCCTCTCATCCGCCTCAAGGAGGCTGTAAATCGGACAGACAGGTGTCATGTGTGCCTGCTTACAGACAGGTGTCATGTGTGCCTGCCTAAGCTGGTGCTTAATGACAGGGGTGCTTCATGCAAGCCTCTCATCCGCCTCAAGGAGGCTGTAAATCGGACAGACAGGTGTCATGTGTGCCTGCTTACAGACAGGTGTCATGTGTGCCTGCCTAAGCTGGTGCTTAATGACAGGGGTGCTTCATGCAAGCCTCTCATCCGCCTCAAGGAGGCTGTAAATCGGACAGACAGGTGTCATGTGTGCCTGCTTACAGACAGGTGTCATGTGTGCCTGCCTAAGCTGGTGCTTAATGACAGGGGTGCTTCATGCAAGCCTCTCATCCGCCTCAAGGAGGCTGTAAATCGGACAGACAGGTGTCATGTGTGCCTGCTTACAGACAGGTGTCATGTGTGCCTGCCTAAGCTGGTGCTTAATGACAGGGGTGCTTCATGCAAGCCTCTCATCCGCCTCAAGGAGGCTGTAAATCGGACAGACAGGTGTCATGTGTGCCTGCTTACAGACAGGTGTCATGTGTGCCTGCCTAAGCTGGTGCTTAATGACAGGGGTGCTTCATGCAAGCCTCTCATCCGCCTCAAGGAGGCTGTAAATCGGACAGACAGGTGTCATGTGTGCCTGCTTACAGACAGGTGTCATGTGTGCCTGCCTAAGCTGGTGCTTAATGACAGGGGTGCTTCATGCAAGCCTCTCATCCGCCTCAAGGAGGCTGTAAATTGGACAGACAGGTGTCATGTGTGCCTGCTTACAGACAGGTGTCATGTGTGCCTGCCTAAGCTGGTGCTTAATGACAGGGGTGCTTCATGCAAGCCTCTCATCCGCCTCAAGGAGGCTGTAAATCGGACAGACAGGTGTCATGTGTGCCTGCTTACAGACAGGTGTCATGTGTGCCTGCCTAAGCTGGTGCTTAATGACAGGGGTGCTTCATGCAAGCCTCTCATCCGCCTCAAGGAGGCTGTAAATCGGACAGACAGGTGTCATGTGTGCCTGCTTACAGACAGGTGTCATGTGTGCCTGCCTAAGCTGGTGCTTAATGACAGGGGTGCTTCATGCAAGCCTCTCATCCGCCTCAAGGAGGCTGTAAATCGGACAGACAGGTGTCATGTGTGCCTGCTTACAGACAGGTGTCATGTGTGCCTGCCTAAGCTGGTGCTTAATGACAGGGGTGCTTCATGCAAGCCTCTCATCCGCCTCAAGGAGGCTGTAAATCGGACAGACAGGTGTCATGTGTGCCTGCTTACAGACAGGTGTCATGTGTGCCTGCCTAAGCTGGTGCTTAATGACAGGGGTGCTTCATGCAAGCCTCTCATCCGCCTCAAGGAGGCTGTAAATCGGACAGACAGGTGTCATGTGTGCCTGCTTACAGACAGGTGTCATGTGTGCCTGCCTAAGCTGGTGCTTAATGACAGGGGTGCTTCATGCAAGCCTCTCATCCGCCTCAAGGAGGCTGTAAATCGGACAGACAGGTGTCATGTGTGCCTGCTTACAGACAGGTGTCATGTGTGCCTGCCTAAGCTGGTGCTTAATGACAGGGGTGCTTCATGCAAGCCTCTCATCCGCCTCAAGGAGGCTGTAAATCGGACAGACAGGTGTCATGTGTGCCTGCTTACAGACAGGTGTCATGTGTGCCTGCCTAAGCTGGTGCTTAATGACAGGGGTGCTTCATGCAAGCCTCTCATCCGCCTCAAGGAGGCTGCAAATCGGATAGACAGGTGTCATGCTGGCCTGCTTAAGCTGGTGCTTAATGACAGGGGTGCTTCCTGGAAGTCTCTCATCCGCCTCAAGGAGGCTGCAAATCGGATAGACAGGTGTCATGCTGGCCTGCTTAAGCTGGTGCTTAATGACAGGGGTGCTTCCTGGAAGTCTCTCATCCGCCTCAAGGAGGCTGCAAATCGGATAGACAGGTGTCATGTGTGCCTGCTTAAGCTGGTGCTTAATGACAGGGGTGCTTCATGGAAGCCTCTCATCCGCCTCAAGGAGGCTGCAAATCGGATAGACAGGTGTCATGTGTGCCTGCTTAAGCTGGTGCTTAATGACAGGGGTGCTTCATGGAAGCCTCTCATCCGCCTCAAGGAGGCTGCAAATCGGACAGACAGGTGTCATGCTGGCCTGCTTAAGCTGGTGCTTAATGACAGGGGTGCTTCATGCAAGCCTCTCATCCGCCTCAAGGAGGCTGCAAATCGGACAGACAGGTGTCATGTGTGCCTGCTTAAGCTGGTGCTTAATGACAGGGGTGCTTCATGCAAGCCTCTCATCCGCCTCAAGGAGGCTGTAAATCGGACAGACAGGTGTCATGTGTGCCTGCTTAAGCTGGTGCTTAATGACAGGGGTGCTTCATGCAAGCCTCTCATCCGCCTCAAGGAGGCTGTAAATCGGACAGACAGGTGTCATGTGTGCCTGCTTACAGACAGGTGTCATGTGTGCCTGCCTAAGCTGGTGCTTAATGACAGGGGTGCTTCATGCAATCCTCTCATCCGCCTCAAGGAGGCTGCAAATCGGACAGACAGGTGTCATGTGTGCCTGCCTAAGCTGGTGCTTAATGACAGGGGTGCTTCATGCAAGCCTCTCATCCGCCTCAAGGAGGCTGTAAATCGGACAGACAGGTGTCATGTGTGCCTGCCTAAGCTGGTGCTTAATGACAGGGGTGCTTCATGGAAGCCTCTCATCCGCCTCAAGGAGGCTGCAAATCGGACAGACAGGTGTCATGTGTGCCTGCTTACAGACAGGTGTCATGTGTGCCTGCCTAAGCTGGTGCTTAATGACAGGGGTGCTTCATGCAAGCCTCTCATCCGCCTCAAGGAGGCTGTAAATCGGACAGACAGGTGTCATGTGTGCCTGCCTAAGCTGGTGCTTAATGACAGGGGTGCTTCATGCAAGCCTCTCATCCGCCTCAAGGAGGCTGCAAATCGGACAGACAGGTGTCATGTGTGCCTGCTTAAGCTGGTGCTTAATGACAGGGGTGCTTCATGCAAGCCTCTCATCCGCCTCAAGGAGGCTGTAAATCGGACAGACAGGTGTCATGTGTGCCTGCTTACAGACAGGTGTCATGTGTGCCTGCCTAAGCTGGTGCTTAATGACAGGGGTGCTTCATGCAAGCCTCTCATCCGCCTCAAGGAGGCTGTAAATCGGACAGACAGGTGTCATGTGTGCCTGCTTACAGACAGGTGTCATGTGTGCCTGCCTAAGCTGGTGCTTAATGACAGGGGTGCTTCATGCAAGCCTCTCATCCGCCTCAAGGAGGCTGTAAATCGGACAGACAGGTGTCATGTGTGCCTGCTTACAGACAGGTGTCATGTGTGCCTGCCTAAGCTGGTGCTTAATGACAGGGGTGCTTCATGCAAGCCTCTCATCCGCCTCAAGGAGGCTGCAAATCGGACAGACAGGTGTCATGTGTGCCTGCTTAAGCTGGTGCTTAATGACAGGGGTGCTTCATGCAAGCCTCTCATCCGCCTCAAGGAGGCTGCAAATCGGACAGACAGGTGTCATGCTGGCCTGCTTAAGCTGGTGCTTAATGACAGGGGTGCTTCATGCAAGCCTCTCATCCGCCTCAAGGAGGCTGCAAATCGGACAGACAGGTGTCATGTGTGCCTGCTTAAGCTGGTGCTTAATGACAGGGGTGCTTCATGCAAGCCTCTCATCCGCCTCAAGGAGGCTGTAAATCGGACAGACAGGTGTCATGTGTGCCTGCTTAAGCTGGTGCTTAATGACAGGGGTGCTTCATGCAAGCCTCTCATCCGCCTCAAGGAGGCTGTAAATCGGACAGACAGGTGTCATGTGTGCCTGCTTACAGACAGGTGTCATGTGTGCCTGCCTAAGCTGGTGCTTAATGACAGGGGTGCTTCATGCAAGCCTCTCATCCGCCTCAAGGAGGCTGCAAATCGGACAGACAGGTGTCATGTGTGCCTGCCTAAGCTGGTGCTTAATGACAGGGGTGCTTCATGGAAGCCTCTCATCCGCCTCAAGGAGGCTGCAAATCGGACAGACAGGTGTCATGTGTGCCTGCTTACAGACAGGTGTCATGTGTGCCTGCCTAAGCTGGTGCTTAATGACAGGGGTGCTTCATGCAAGCCTCTCATCCGCCTCAAGGAGGCTGTAAATCGGACAGACAGGTGTCATGTGTGCCTGCTTACAGACAGGTGTCATGTGTGCCTGCCTAAGCTGGTGCTTAATGACAGGGGTGCTTCATGCAAGCCTCTCATCCGCCTCAAGGAGGCTGTAAATCGGACAGACAGGTGTCATGTGTGCCTGCTTACAGACAGGTGTCATGTGTGCCTGCCTAAGCTGGTGCTTAATGACAGGGGTGCTTCATGCAAGCCTCTCATCCGCCTCAAGGAGGCTGTAAATCGGACAGACAGGTGTCATGTGTGCCTGCTTACAGACAGGTGTCATGTGTGCCTGCCTAAGCTGGTGCTTAATGACAGGGGTGCTTTATGCAAGCCTCTCATCCGCCTCAAGGAGGCTGTAAATCGGACAGACAGGTGTCATGTGTGCCTGCTTACAGACAGGTGTCATGTGTGCCTGCCTAAGCTGGTGCTTAATGACAGGGGTGCTTCATGCAAGCCTCTCATCCGCCTCAAGGAGGCTGTAAATCGGACAGACAGGTGTCATGTGTGCCTGCTTACAGACAGGTGTCATGTGTGCCTGCCTAAGCTGGTGCTTAATGACAGGGGTGCTTCATGCAAGCCTCTCATCCGCCTCAAGGAGGCTGCAAATCGGATAGACAGGTGTCATGCTGGCCTGCTTAAGCTGGTGCTTAATGACAGGGGTGCTTCCTGGAAGTCTCTCATCCGCCTCAAGGAGGCTGCAAATCGGATAGACAGGTGTCATGCTGGCCTGCTTAAGCTGGTGCTTAATGACAGGGGTGCTTCCTGGAAGTCTCTCATCCGCCTCAAGGAGGCTGCAAATCGGATAGACAGGTGTCATGTGTGCCTGCTTAAGCTGGTGCTTAATGACAGGGGTGCTTCATGGAAGCCTCTCATCCGCCTCAAGGAGGCTGCAAATCGGATAGACAGGTGTCATGTGTGCCTGCTTAAGCTGGTGCTTAATGACAGGGGTGCTTCATGGAAGCCTCTCATCCGCCTCAAGGAGGCTGTAAATCGGACAGACAGGTGTCATGTGTGCCTGCTTAAGCTGGTGCTTAATGACAGGGGTGCTTCATGGAAGCCTCTCATCCGCCTCAAGGAGGCTGCAAATCGGATAGACAGGTGTCATGTGTGCCTGCTTAAGCTGGTGCTTAATGACAGGGGTGCTTCATGGAAGCCTCTCATCCGCCTCAAGGAGGCTGTAAATCGGATAGACAGGTGTCATGCTGGCCTGCTTAAGCTGGTGCTTAATGACAGGGGTGCTTCATGGAAGCCTCTCATCCGCCTCAAGGAGGCTGTAAATCGGATAGACAGGTGTCATGTGTGCCTGCCTAAGCTGGTGCTTAATGACAGGGGTGCTTCATGGAAGCCTCTCATCCGCCTCAAGGAGGCTGCAAATCGGACAGACAGGTGTCATGCTGGCCTGCTTAAGCTGGTGCTTAATGACAGGGGTGCTTCATGGAAGCCTCTCATCCGCCTCAAGGAGGCTGCAAATCGGACAGACAGGTGTCATGCTGGCCTGCTTAAGCTGGTGCTTAATGACAGGGGTGCTTCATGGAAGCCTCTCATCCGCCTCAAGGAGGCTGTAAATCGGATAGACAGGTGTCATGTGTGCCTGCTTAAGCTGGTGCTTAATGACAGGGGTGCTTCATGGAAGCCTCTCATCCGCCTCAAGGAGGCTGTAAATCGGATAGACAGGTGTCATGTGTGCCTGCTTAAGCTGGTGCTTAATGACAGGGGTGCTTCATGGAAGCCTCTCATCCGCCTCAAGGAGGCTGTAAATCGGATAGACAGGTGTCATGCTGGCCTGCTTAAGCTGGTGCTTAATGACAGGGGTGCTTCATGGAAGCCTCTCATCCGCCTCAAGGAGGCTGTAAATCGGACAGACAGGTGTCATGTGTGCCTGCTTAAGCTGGTGCTTAATGACAGGGGTGCTTCATGGAAGCCTCTCATCCGCCTCAAGGAGGCTGTAAATCGGATAGACAGGTGTCATGCTGGCCTGCTTAAGCTGGTGCTTAATGACAGGGGTGCTTCCTGGAAGTCTCTCATCCGCCTCAAGGAGGCTGCAAATCGGATAGACAGGTGTCATGCTGGCCTGCTTAAGCTGGTGCTTAATGACAGGGGTGCTTCATGCAAGCCTCTCATCCGCCTCAAGGAGGCTGCAAATCGGACAGACAGGTGTCATGTGTGCCTGCTTACAGACAGGTGTCATGTGTGCCTGCCTAAGCTGGTGCTTAATGACAGGGGTGCTTCATGGAAGCCTCTCATCCGCCTCAAGGAGGCTGCAAATCGGACAGACAGGTGTCATGCTGGCCTGCTTAAGCTGGTGCTTAATGACAGGGGTGCTTCATGCAAGCCTCTCATCCGCCTCAAGGAGGCTGCAAATCGGACAGACAGGTGTCATGTGTGCCTGCTTAAGCTGGTGCTTAATGACAGGGGTGCTTCATGCAAGCCTCTCATCCGCCTCAAGGAGGCTGTAAATCGGACAGACAGGTGTCATGTGTGCCTGCTTAAGCTGGTGCTTAATGACAGGGGTGCTTCATGCAAGCCTCTCATCCGCCTCAAGGAGGCTGTAAATCGGACAGACAGGTGTCATGTGTGCCTGCTTACAGACAGGTGTCATGTGTGCCTGCCTAAGCTGGTGCTTAATGACAGGGGTGCTTCATGCAAGCCTCTCATCCGCCTCAAGGAGGCTGCAAATCGGACAGACAGGTGTCATGTGTGCCTGCTTACAGACAGGTGTCATGTGTGCCTGCCTAAGCTGGTGCTTAATGACAGGGGTGCTTCATGCAAGCCTCTCATCCGCCTCAAGGAGGCTGTAAATCGGACAGACAGGTGTCATGTGTGCCTGCCTAAGCTGGTGCTTAATGACAGGGGTGCTTCATGGAAGCCTCTCATCCGCCTCAAGGAGGCTGCAAATCGGACAGACAGGTGTCATGTGTGCCTGCTTACAGACAGGTGTCATGTGTGCCTGCCTAAGCTGGTGCTTAATGACAGGGGTGCTTCATGCAAGCCTCTCATCCGCCTCAAGGAGGCTGCAAATCGGACAGACAGGTGTCATGTGTGCCTGCTTAAGCTGGTGCTTAATGACAGGGGTGCTTCATGCAAGCCTCTCATCCGCCTCAAGGAGGCTGTAAATCGGACAGACAGGTGTCATGTGTGCCTGCTTACAGACAGGTGTCATGTGTGCCTGCCTAAGCTGGTGCTTCATGACAGGGGTGCTTCATGCAAGCCTCTCATCCGCCTCAAGGAGGCTGTAAATCGGACAGACAGGTGTCATGTGTGCCTGCCTAAGCTGGTGCTTAATGACAGGGGTGCTTCATGGAAGCCTCTCATCCGCCTCAAGGAGGCTGCAAATCGGACAGACAGGTGTCATGTGTGCCTGCTTACAGACAGGTGTCATGTGTGCCTGCCTAAGCTGGTGCTTAATGACAGGGGTGCTTCATGCAAGCCTCTCATCCGCCTCAAGGAGGCTGTAAATCGGACAGACAGGTGTCATGTGTGCCTGCCTAAGCTGGTGCTTAATGACA
This sequence comes from Lycodopsis pacificus, assembly GCA_028022725.1. Lineage (NCBI taxonomy): Eukaryota > Metazoa > Chordata > Actinopteri > Perciformes > Zoarcidae > Lycodopsis > Lycodopsis pacificus. The sequence continues at coordinate 363,527 of JAQMIO010000002.1, read as the reverse complement.
GGGGTGCTTCATGCAAGCCTCTCATCCGCCTCAAGGAGGCTGTAAATCGGACAGACAGGTGTCATGTGTGCCTGCTTACAGACAGGTGTCATGTGTGCCTGCCTAAGCTGGTGCTTAATGACAGGGGTGCTTCATGCAAGCCTCTCATCCGCCTCAAGGAGGCTGTAAATCGGACAGACAGGTGTCATGTGTGCCTGCTTACAGACAGGTGTCATGTGTGCCTGCCTAAGCTGGTGCTTAATGACAGGGGTGCTTCATGCAAGCCTCTCATCCGCCTCAAGGAGGCTGTAAATCGGACAGACAGGTGTCATGTGTGCCTGCTTACAGACAGGTGTCATGTGTGCCTGCCTAAGCTGGTGCTTAATGACAGGGGTGCTTCATGCAAGCCTCTCATCCGCCTCAAGGAGGCTGTAAATCGGACAGACAGGTGTCATGTGTGCCTGCTTACAGACAGGTGTCATGTGTGCCTGCCTAAGCTGGTGCTTAATGACAGGGGTGCTTCATGCAAGCCTCTCATCCGCCTCAAGGAGGCTGTAAATCGGACAGACAGGTGTCATGTGTGCCTGCTTACAGACAGGTGTCATGTGTGCCTGCCTAAGCTGGTGCTTAATGACAGGGGTGCTTCATGCAAGCCTCTCATCCGCCTCAAGGAGGCTGTAAATCGGACAGACAGGTGTCATGTGTGCCTGCTTACAGACAGGTGTCATGTGTGCCTGCCTAAGCTGGTGCTTAATGACAGGGGTGCTTCATGCAAGCCTCTCATCCGCCTCAAGGAGGCTGTAAATCGGACAGACAGGTGTCATGTGTGCCTGCTTACAGACAGGTGTCATGTGTGCCTGCCTAAGCTGGTGCTTAATGACAGGGGTGCTTCATGCAAGCCTCTCATCCGCCTCAAGGAGGCTGTAAATCGGACAGACAGGTGTCATGTGTGCCTGCTTACAGACAGGTGTCATGTGTGCCTGCCTAAGCTGGTGCTTAATGACAGGGGTGCTTCATGCAAGCCTCTCATCCGCCTCAAGGAGGCTGTAAATCGGACAGACAGGTGTCATGTGTGCCTGCTTACAGACAGGTGTCATGTGTGCCTGCCTAAGCTGGTGCTTAATGACAGGGGTGCTTCATGCAAGCCTCTCATCCGCCTCAAGGAGGCTGTAAATCGGACAGACAGGTGTCATGTGTGCCTGCTTACAGACAGGTGTCATGTGTGCCTGCCTAAGCTGGTGCTTAATGACAGGGGTGCTTCATGCAAGCCTCTCATCCGCCTCAAGGAGGCTGTAAATCGGACAGACAGGTGTCATGTGTGCCTGCTTACAGACAGGTGTCATGTGTGCCTGCCTAAGCTGGTGCTTAATGACAGGGGTGCTTCATGCAAGCCTCTCATCCGCCTCAAGGAGGCTGTAAATCGGACAGACAGGTGTCATGTGTGCCTGCTTACAGACAGGTGTCATGTGTGCCTGCCTAAGCTGGTGCTTAATGACAGGGGTGCTTCATGCAAGCCTCTCATCCGCCTCAAGGAGGCTGCAAATCGGATAGACAGGTGTCATGCTGGCCTGCTTAAGCTGGTGCTTAATGACAGGGGTGCTTCCTGGAAGTCTCTCATCCGCCTCAAGGAGGCTGCAAATCGGATAGACAGGTGTCATGCTGGCCTGCTTAAGCTGGTGCTTAATGACAGGGGTGCTTCCTGGAAGTCTCTCATCCGCCTCAAGGAGGCTGCAAATCGGATAGACAGGTGTCATGTGTGCCTGCTTAAGCTGGTGCTTAATGACAGGGGTGCTTCATGGAAGCCTCTCATCCGCCTCAAGGAGGCTGCAAATCGGATAGACAGGTGTCATGTGTGCCTGCTTAAGCTGGTGCTTAATGACAGGGGTGCTTCATGGAAGCCTCTCATCCGCCTCAAGGAGGCTGTAAATCGGACAGACAGGTGTCATGTGTGCCTGCTTAAGCTGGTGCTTAATGACAGGGGTGCTTCATGGAAGCCTCTCATCCGCCTCAAGGAGGCTGCAAATCGGATAGACAGGTGTCATGTGTGCCTGCTTAAGCTGGTGCTTAATGACAGGGGTGCTTCATGGAAGCCTCTCATCCGCCTCAAGGAGGCTGCAAATCGGACAGACAGGTGTCATGCTGGCCTGCTTAAGCTGGTGCTTAATGACAGGGGTGCTTCATGCAAGCCTCTCATCCGCCTCAAGGAGGCTGCAAATCGGACAGACAGGTGTCATGTGTGCCTGCTTAAGCTGGTGCTTAATGACAGGGGTGCTTCATGCAAGCCTCTCATCCGCCTCAAGGAGGCTGTAAATCGGACAGACAGGTGTCATGTGTGCCTGCTTAAGCTGGTGCTTAATGACAGGGGTGCTTCATGCAAGCCTCTCATCCGCCTCAAGGAGGCTGTAAATCGGACAGACAGGTGTCATGTGTGCCTGCTTACAGACAGGTGTCATGTGTGCCTGCCTAAGCTGGTGCTTAATGACAGGGGTGCTTCATGCAAGCCTCTCATCCGCCTCAAGGAGGCTGCAAATCGGACAGACAGGTGTCATGTGTGCCTGCCTAAGCTGGTGCTTAATGACAGGGGTGCAGGTGTCATGCTGGCCTGCCTAAGCTGGTGCTTAATGACAGGGGTGCAGGTGTCATGTGTGCCTGCCTAAGCTGGTGCTTAATGACAGGGGTGCAGGTGTCATGTGTGCCTGCCTAAGCTGGTGCTTAATGACAGGGGTGCAGGTGTCATGTGTGCCTGCCTAAGCTGGTGCTTAATGACAGGGGTGCAGGTGTCATGCTGGCCTGCCTAAGCTGGTGCTTAATGACAGAGGTGCAGGTGTCATGTGTGCCTGCCTAAGCTGGTGCTTAATGACAGGGGTGCAGGTGTCATGTGTGCCTGCCTAAGCTGGTGCTTAATGACAGGGGTGCAGGTGTCATGTGTGCCTGCCTAAGCTGGTGCTTAATGACAGGGGTGCTTCATGCAAGCCTCTCATCCGCCTCAAGGAGGCTGCAAATCGGACAGACAGGTGTCATGTGTGCCTGCCTAAGCTGGTGCTTAATGACAGGGGTGCTTCATGCAAGCCTCTCATCCGCCTCAAGGAGGCTGTAAATCGGACAGACAGGTGTCATGTGTGCCTGCTTAAGCTGGTGCTTAATGACAGGGGTGCTTCATGCAAGCCTCTCATCCGCCTCAAGGAGGCTGCAAATCGGACAGACAGGTGTCATGTGTGCCTGCTTAAGCTGGTGCTTAATGACAGGGGTGCTTCATGGAAGCCTCTCATCCGCCTCAAGGAGGCTGCAAATCGGACAGACAGGTGTCATGTGTGCCTGCCTAAGCTGGTGCTTAATGACAGGGGTGCTTCATGCAAGCCTCTCATCCGCCTCAAGGAGGCTGTAAATCGGACAGACAGGTGTCATGTGTGCCTGCCTAAGCTGGTGCTTAATGACAGGGGTGCTTCATGGAAGCCTCTCATCCGCCTCAAGGAGGCTGCAAATCGGACAGACAGGTGTCATGTGTGCCTGCTTACAGACAGGTGTCATGTGTGCCTGCCTAAGCTGGTGCTTAATGACAGGGGTGCTTCATGCAAGCCTCTCATCCGCCTCAAGGAGGCTGTAAATCGGACAGACAGGTGTCATGTGTGCCTGCCTAAGCTGGTGCTTAATGACAGGGGTGCTTCATGCAAGCCTCTCATCCGCCTCAAGGAGGCTGCAAATCGGACAGACAGGTGTCATGTGTGCCTGCTTAAGCTGGTGCTTAATGACAGGGGTGCTTCATGCAAGCCTCTCATCCGCCTCAAGGAGGCTGTAAATCGGACAGACAGGTGTCATGTGTGCCTGCTTACAGACAGGTGTCATGTGTGCCTGCCTAAGCTGGTGCTTAATGACAGGGGTGCTTCATGCAAGCCTCTCATCCGCCTCAAGGAGGCTGTAAATCGGACAGACAGGTGTCATGTGTGCCTGCTTACAGACAGGTGTCATGTGTGCCTGCCTAAGCTGGTGCTTAATGACAGGGGTGCTTCATGCAAGCCTCTCATCCGCCTCAAGGAGGCTGCAAATCGGACAGACAGGTGTCATGTGTGCCTGCTTAAGCTGGTGCTTAATGACAGGGGTGCTTCATGCAAGCCTCTCATCCGCCTCAAGGAGGCTGCAAATCGGACAGACAGGTGTCATGCTGGCCTGCTTAAGCTGGTGCTTAATGACAGGGGTGCTTCATGCAAGCCTCTCATCCGCCTCAAGGAGGCTGCAAATCGGACAGACAGGTGTCATGTGTGCCTGCTTAAGCTGGTGCTTAATGACAGGGGTGCTTCATGCAAGCCTCTCATCCGCCTCAAGGAGGCTGTAAATCGGACAGACAGGTGTCATGTGTGCCTGCTTAAGCTGGTGCTTAATGACAGGGGTGCTTCATGCAAGCCTCTCATCCGCCTCAAGGAGGCTGTAAATCGGACAGACAGGTGTCATGTGTGCCTGCTTACAGACAGGTGTCATGTGTGCCTGCCTAAGCTGGTGCTTAATGACAGGGGTGCTTCATGCAAGCCTCTCATCCGCCTCAAGGAGGCTGCAAATCGGACAGACAGGTGTCATGTGTGCCTGCCTAAGCTGGTGCTTAATGACAGGGGTGCTTCATGGAAGCCTCTCATCCGCCTCAAGGAGGCTGCAAATCGGACAGACAGGTGTCATGTGTGCCTGCTTACAGACAGGTGTCATGTGTGCCTGCCTAAGCTGGTGCTTAATGACAGGGGTGCTTCATGCAAGCCTCTCATCCGCCTCAAGGAGGCTGTAAATCGGACAGACAGGTGTCATGTGTGCCTGCCTAAGCTGGTGCTTAATGACAGGGGTGCTTCATGCAAGCCTCTCATCCGCCTCAAGGAGGCTGTAAATCGGACAGACAGGTGTCATGTGTGCCTGCTTACAGACAGGTGTCATGTGTGCCTGCCTAAGCTGGTGCTTAATGACAGGGGTGCTTCATGCAAGCCTCTCATCCGCCTCAAGGAGGCTGTAAATCGGACAGACAGGTGTCATGTGTGCCTGCTTACAGACAGGTGTCATGTGTGCCTGCCTAAGCTGGTGCTTAATGACAGGGGTGCTTCATGCAAGCCTCTCATCCGCCTCAAGGAGGCTGTAAATCGGACAGACAGGTGTCATGTGTGCCTGCTTACAGACAGGTGTCATGTGTGCCTGCCTAAGCTGGTGCTTAATGACAGGGGTGCTTCATGCAAGCCTCTCATCCGCCTCAAGGAGGCTGTAAATCGGACAGACAGGTGTCATGTGTGCCTGCTTACAGACAGGTGTCATGTGTGCCTGCCTAAGCTGGTGCTTAATGACAGGGGTGCTTCATGCAAGCCTCTCATCCGCCTCAAGGAGGCTGTAAATCGGACAGACAGGTGTCATGTGTGCCTGCTTACAGACAGGTGTCATGTGTGCCTGCCTAAGCTGGTGCTTAATGACAGGGGTGCTTCATGCAAGCCTCTCATCCGCCTCAAGGAGGCTGCAAATCGGACAGACAGGTGTCATGCTGGCCTGCTTAAGCTGGTGCTTAATGACAGGGGTGCTTCATGCAAGCCTCTCATCCGCCTCAAGGAGGCTGCAAATCGGACAGACAGGTGTCATGTGTGCCTGCTTAAGCTGGTGCTTAATGACAGGGGTGCTTCATGCAAGCCTCTCATCCGCCTCAAGGAGGCTGTAAATCGGACAGACAGGTGTCATGTGTGCCTGCTTAAGCTGGTGCTTAATGACAGGGGTGCTTCATGCAAGCCTCTCATCCGCCTCAAGGAGGCTGCAAATCGGACAGACAGGTGTCATGTGTGCCTGCTTAAGCTGGTGCTTAATGACAGGGGTGCTTCATGCAAGCCTCTCATCCGCCTCAAGGAGGCTGTAAATCGGACAGACAGGTGTCATGTGTGCCTGCTTACAGACAGGTGTCATGTGTGCCTGCCTAAGCTGGTGCTTAATGACAGGGGTGCTTCATGCAAGCCTCTCATCCGCCTCAAGGAGGCTGTAAATCGGACAGACAGGTGTCATGTGTGCCTGCTTACAGACAGGTGTCATGTGTGCCTGCCTAAGCTGGTGCTTAATGACAGGGGTGCTTCATGCAAGCCTCTCATCCGCCTCAAGGAGGCTGCAAATCGGACAGACAGGTGTCATGTGTGCCTGCTTAAGCTGGTGCTTAATGACAGGGGTGCTTCATGCAAGCCTCTCATCCGCCTCAAGGAGGCTGCAAATCGGACAGACAGGTGTCATGCTGGCCTGCTTAAGCTGGTGCTTAATGACAGGGGTGCTTCATGCAAGCCTCTCATCCGCCTCAAGGAGGCTGCAAATCGGACAGACAGGTGTCATGTGTGCCTGCTTAAGCTGGTGCTTAATGACAGGGGTGCTTCATGCAAGCCTCTCATCCGCCTCAAGGAGGCTGTAAATCGGACAGACAGGTGTCATGTGTGCCTGCTTAAGCTGGTGCTTAATGACAGGGGTGCTTCATGCAAGCCTCTCATCCGCCTCAAGGAGGCTGTAAATCGGACAGACAGGTGTCATGTGTGCCTGCTTACAGACAGGTGTCATGTGTGCCTGCCTAAGCTGGTGCTTAATGACAGGGGTGCTTCATGCAAGCCTCTCATCCGCCTCAAGGAGGCTGCAAATCGGACAGACAGGTGTCATGTGTGCCTGCCTAAGCTGGTGCTTAATGACAGGGGTGCTTCATGGAAGCCTCTCATCCGCCTCAAGGAGGCTGCAAATCGGACAGACAGGTGTCATGTGTGCCTGCTTACAGACAGGTGTCATGTGTGCCTGCCTAAGCTGGTGCTTAATGACAGGGGTGCTTCATGCAAGCCTCTCATCCGCCTCAAGGAGGCTGTAAATCGGACAGACAGGTGTCATGTGTGCCTGCCTAAGCTGGTGCTTAATGACAGGGGTGCTTCATGCAAGCCTCTCATCCGCCTCAAGGAGGCTGTAAATCGGACAGACAGGTGTCATGTGTGCCTGCTTACAGACAGGTGTCATGTGTGCCTGCCTAAGCTGGTGCTTAATGACAGGGGTGCTTCATGCAAGCCTCTCATCCGCCTCAAGGAGGCTGTAAATCGGACAGACAGGTGTCATGTGTGCCTGCTTACAGACAGGTGTCATGTGTGCCTGCCTAAGCTGGTGCTTAATGACAGGGGTGCTTCATGCAAGCCTCTCATCCGCCTCAAGGAGGCTGTAAATCGGACAGACAGGTGTCATGTGTGCCTGCTTACAGACAGGTGTCATGTGTGCCTGCCTAAGCTGGTGCTTAATGACAGGGGTGCTTCATGCAAGCCTCTCATCCGCCTCAAGGAGGCTGTAAATCGGACAGACAGGTGTCATGTGTGCCTGCTTACAGACAGGTGTCATGTGTGCCTGCCTAAGCTGGTGCTTAATGACAGGGGTGCTTCATGCAAGCCTCTCATCCGCCTCAAGGAGGCTGTAAATCGGACAGACAGGTGTCATGTGTGCCTGCTTACAGACAGGTGTCATGTGTGCCTGCCTAAGCTGGTGCTTAATGACAGGGGTGCTTCATGCAAGCCTCTCATCCGCCTCAAGGAGGCTGCAAATCGGATAGACAGGTGTCATGCTGGCCTGCTTAAGCTGGTGCTTAATGACAGGGGTGCTTCCTGGAAGTCTCTCATCCGCCTCAAGGAGGCTGCAAATCGGATAGACAGGTGTCATGTGTGCCTGCTTAAGCTGGTGCTTAATGACAGGGGTGCTTCCTGGAAGTCTCTCATCCGCCTCAAGGAGGCTGCAAATCGGATAGACAGGTGTCATGCTGGCCTGCTTAAGCTGGTGCTTAATGACAGGGGTGCTTCCTGGAAGTCTCTCATCCGCCTCAAGGAGGCTGCAAATCGGATAGACAGGTGTCATGTGTGCCTGCTTAAGCTGGTGCTTAATGACAGGGGTGCTTCATGGAAGCCTCTCATCCGCCTCAAGGAGGCTGCAAATCGGATAGACAGGTGTCATGTGTGCCTGCTTAAGCTGGTGCTTAATGACAGGGGTGCTTCATGGAAGCCTCTCATCCGCCTCAAGGAGGCTGTAAATCGGACAGACAGGTGTCATGTGTGCCTGCTTAAGCTGGTGCTTAATGACAGGGGTGCTTCATGGAAGCCTCTCATCCGCCTCAAGGAGGCTGCAAATCGGATAGACAGGTGTCATGTGTGCCTGCTTAAGCTGGTGCTTAATGACAGGGGTGCTTCATGGAAGCCTCTCATCCGCCTCAAGGAGGCTGCAAATCGGACAGACAGGTGTCATGCTGGCCTGCTTAAGCTGGTGCTTAATGACAGGGGTGCTTCATGCAAGCCTCTCATCCGCCTCAAGGAGGCTGCAAATCGGACAGACAGGTGTCATGTGTGCCTGCTTAAGCTGGTGCTTAATGACAGGGGTGCTTCATGCAAGCCTCTCATCCGCCTCAAGGAGGCTGTAAATCGGACAGACAGGTGTCATGTGTGCCTGCTTAAGCTGGTGCTTAATGACAGGGGTGCTTCATGCAAGCCTCTCATCCGCCTCAAGGAGGCTGTAAATCGGACAGACAGGTGTCATGTGTGCCTGCTTACAGACAGGTGTCATGTGTGCCTGCCTAAGCTGGTGCTTAATGACAGGGGTGCTTCATGCAATCCTCTCATCCGCCTCAAGGAGGCTGCAAATCGGACAGACAGGTGTCATGTGTGCCTGCCTAAGCTGGTGCTTAATGACAGGGGTGCTTCATGCAAGCCTCTCATCCGCCTCAAGGAGGCTGTAAATCGGACAGACAGGTGTCATGTGTGCCTGCCTAAGCTGGTGCTTAATGACAGGGGTGCTTCATGGAAGCCTCTCATCCGCCTCAAGGAGGCTGCAAATCGGACAGACAGGTGTCATGTGTGCCTGCTTACAGACAGGTGTCATGTGTGCCTGCCTAAGCTGGTGCTTAATGACAGGGGTGCTTCATGCAAGCCTCTCATCCGCCTCAAGGAGGCTGTAAATCGGACAGACAGGTGTCATGTGTGCCTGCCTAAGCTGGTGCTTAATGACAGGGGTGCTTCATGCAAGCCTCTCATCCGCCTCAAGGAGGCTGCAAATCGGACAGACAGGTGTCATGTGTGCCTGCTTAAGCTGGTGCTTAATGACAGGGGTGCTTCATGCAAGCCTCTCATCCGCCTCAAGGAGGCTGTAAATCGGACAGACAGGTGTCATGTGTGCCTGCTTACAGACAGGTGTCATGTGTGCCTGCCTAAGCTGGTGCTTAATGACAGGGGTGCTTCATGCAAGCCTCTCATCCGCCTCAAGGAGGCTGTAAATCGGACAGACAGGTGTCATGTGTGCCTGCTTACAGACAGGTGTCATGTGTGCCTGCCTAAGCTGGTGCTTAATGACAGGGGTGCTTCATGCAAGCCTCTCATCCGCCTCAAGGAGGCTGTAAATCGGACAGACAGGTGTCATGTGTGCCTGCTTACAGACAGGTGTCATGTGTGCCTGCCTAAGCTGGTGCTTAATGACAGGGGTGCTTCATGCAAGCCTCTCATCCGCCTCAAGGAGGCTGCAAATCGGACAGACAGGTGTCATGTGTGCCTGCTTAAGCTGGTGCTTAATGACAGGGGTGCTTCATGCAAGCCTCTCATCCGCCTCAAGGAGGCTGCAAATCGGACAGACAGGTGTCATGCTGGCCTGCTTAAGCTGGTGCTTAATGACAGGGGTGCTTCATGCAAGCCTCTCATCCGCCTCAAGGAGGCTGCAAATCGGACAGACAGGTGTCATGTGTGCCTGCTTAAGCTGGTGCTTAATGACAGGGGTGCTTCATGCAAGCCTCTCATCCGCCTCAAGGAGGCTGTAAATCGGACAGACAGGTGTCATGTGTGCCTGCTTAAGCTGGTGCTTAATGACAGGGGTGCTTCATGCAAGCCTCTCATCCGCCTCAAGGAGGCTGTAAATCGGACAGACAGGTGTCATGTGTGCCTGCTTACAGACAGGTGTCATGTGTGCCTGCCTAAGCTGGTGCTTAATGACAGGGGTGCTTCATGCAAGCCTCTCATCCGCCTCAAGGAGGCTGCAAATCGGACAGACAGGTGTCATGTGTGCCTGCCTAAGCTGGTGCTTAATGACAGGGGTGCTTCATGGAAGCCTCTCATCCGCCTCAAGGAGGCTGCAAATCGGACAGACAGGTGTCATGTGTGCCTGCTTACAGACAGGTGTCATGTGTGCCTGCCTAAGCTGGTGCTTAATGACAGGGGTGCTTCATGCAAGCCTCTCATCCGCCTCAAGGAGGCTGTAAATCGGACAGACAGGTGTCATGTGTGCCTGCTTACAGACAGGTGTCATGTGTGCCTGCCTAAGCTGGTGCTTAATGACAGGGGTGCTTCATGCAAGCCTCTCATCCGCCTCAAGGAGGCTGTAAATCGGACAGACAGGTGTCATGTGTGCCTGCTTACAGACAGGTGTCATGTGTGCCTGCCTAAGCTGGTGCTTAATGACAGGGGTGCTTCATGCAAGCCTCTCATCCGCCTCAAGGAGGCTGTAAATCGGACAGACAGGTGTCATGTGTGCCTGCTTACAGACAGGTGTCATGTGTGCCTGCCTAAGCTGGTGCTTAATGACAGGGGTGCTTTATGCAAGCCTCTCATCCGCCTCAAGGAGGCTGTAAATCGGACAGACAGGTGTCATGTGTGCCTGCTTACAGACAGGTGTCATGTGTGCCTGCCTAAGCTGGTGCTTAATGACAGGGGTGCTTCATGCAAGCCTCTCATCCGCCTCAAGGAGGCTGTAAATCGGACAGACAGGTGTCATGTGTGCCTGCTTACAGACAGGTGTCATGTGTGCCTGCCTAAGCTGGTGCTTAATGACAGGGGTGCTTCATGCAAGCCTCTCATCCGCCTCAAGGAGGCTGCAAATCGGATAGACAGGTGTCATGCTGGCCTGCTTAAGCTGGTGCTTAATGACAGGGGTGCTTCCTGGAAGTCTCTCATCCGCCTCAAGGAGGCTGCAAATCGGATAGACAGGTGTCATGCTGGCCTGCTTAAGCTGGTGCTTAATGACAGGGGTGCTTCCTGGAAGTCTCTCATCCGCCTCAAGGAGGCTGCAAATCGGATAGACAGGTGTCATGTGTGCCTGCTTAAGCTGGTGCTTAATGACAGGGGTGCTTCATGGAAGCCTCTCATCCGCCTCAAGGAGGCTGCAAATCGGATAGACAGGTGTCATGTGTGCCTGCTTAAGCTGGTGCTTAATGACAGGGGTGCTTCATGGAAGCCTCTCATCCGCCTCAAGGAGGCTGTAAATCGGACAGACAGGTGTCATGTGTGCCTGCTTAAGCTGGTGCTTAATGACAGGGGTGCTTCATGGAAGCCTCTCATCCGCCTCAAGGAGGCTGCAAATCGGATAGACAGGTGTCATGTGTGCCTGCTTAAGCTGGTGCTTAATGACAGGGGTGCTTCATGGAAGCCTCTCATCCGCCTCAAGGAGGCTGCAAATCGGACAGACAGGTGTCATGCTGGCCTGCTTAAGCTGGTGCTTAATGACAGGGGTGCTTCATGCAAGCCTCTCATCCGCCTCAAGGAGGCTGCAAATCGGACAGACAGGTGTCATGTGTGCCTGCTTAAGCTGGTGCTTAATGACAGGGGTGCTTCATGCAAGCCTCTCATCCGCCTCAAGGAGGCTGTAAATCGGACAGACAGGTGTCATGTGTGCCTGCTTAAGCTGGTGCTTAATGACAGGGGTGCTTCATGCAAGCCTCTCATCCGCCTCAAGGAGGCTGTAAATCGGACAGACAGGTGTCATGTGTGCCTGCTTACAGACAGGTGTCATGTGTGCCTGCCTAAGCTGGTGCTTAATGACAGGGGTGCTTCATGCAAGCCTCTCATCCGCCTCAAGGAGGCTGCAAATCGGACAGACAGGTGTCATGTGTGCCTGCCTAAGCTGGTGCTTAATGACAGGGGTGCAGGTGTCATGCTGGCCTGCCTAAGCTGGTGCTTAATGACAGGGGTGCAGGTGTCATGTGTGCCTGCCTAAGCTGGTGCTTAATGACAGGGGTGCAGGTGTCATGTGTGCCTGCCTAAGCTGGTGCTTAATGACAGGGGTGCAGGTGTCATGCTGGCCTGCCTAAGCTGGTGCTTAATGACAGAGGTGCAGGTGTCATGTGTGCCTGCCTAAGCTGGTGCTTAATGACAGGGGTGCAGGTGTCATGTGTGCCTGCCTAAGCTGGTGCTTAATGACAGGGGTGCAGGTGTCATGTGTGCCTGCCTAAGCTGGTGCTTAATGACAGGGGTGCTTCATGCAAGCCTCTCATCCGCCTCAAGGAGGCTGTAAATCGGACAGACAGGTGTCATGTGTGCCTGCTTAAGCTGGTGCTTAATGACAGGGGTGCTTCATGCAAGCCTCTCATCCGCCTCAAGGAGGCTGCAAATCGGACAGACAGGTGTCATGTGTGCCTGCTTAAGCTGGTGCTTAATGACAGGGGTGCTTCATGGAAGCCTCTCATCCGCCTCAAGGAGGCTGCAAATCGGACAGACAGGTGTCATGTGTGCCTGCCTAAGCTGGTGCTTAATGACAGGGGTGCTTCATGCAAGCCTCTCATCCGCCTCAAGGAGGCTGTAAATCGGACAGACAGGTGTCATGTGTGCCTGCCTAAGCTGGTGCTTAATGACAGGGGTGCTTCATGGAAGCCTCTCATCCGCCTCAAGGAGGCTGCAAATCGGACAGACAGGTGTCATGTGTGCCTGCTTACAGACAGGTGTCATGTGTGCCTGCCTAAGCTGGTGCTTAATGACAGGGGTGCTTCATGCAAGCCTCTCATCCGCCTCAAGGAGGCTGTAAATCGGACAGACAGGTGTCATGTGTGCCTGCCTAAGCTGGTGCTTAATGACAGGGGTGCTTCATGCAAGCCTCTCATCCGCCTCAAGGAGGCTGCAAATCGGACAGACAGGTGTCATGTGTGCCTGCTTAAGCTGGTGCTTAATGACAGGGGTGCTTCATGCAAGCCTCTCATCCGCCTCAAGGAGGCTGTAAATCGGACAGACAGGTGTCATGTGTGCCTGCTTACAGACAGGTGTCATGTGTGCCTGCCTAAGCTGGTGCTTAATGACAGGGGTGCTTCATGCAAGCCTCTCATCCGCCTCAAGGAGGCTGTAAATCGGACAGACAGGTGTCATGTGTGCCTGCTTACAGACAGGTGTCATGTGTGCCTGCCTAAGCTGGTGCTTAATGACAGGGGTGCTTCATGCAAGCCTCTCATCCGCCTCAAGGAGGCTGCAAATCGGACAGACAGGTGTCATGTGTGCCTGCTTAAGCTGGTGCTTAATGACAGGGGTGCTTCATGCAAGCCTCTCATCCGCCTCAAGGAGGCTGCAAATCGGACAGACAGGTGTCATGCTGGCCTGCTTAAGCTGGTGCTTAATGACAGGGGTGCTTCATGCAAGCCTCTCATCCGCCTCAAGGAGGCTGCAAATCGGACAGACAGGTGTCATGTGTGCCTGCTTAAGCTGGTGCTTAATGACAGGGGTGCTTCATGCAAGCCTCTCATCCGCCTCAAGGAGGCTGTAAATCGGACAGACAGGTGTCATGTGTGCCTGCTTAAGCTGGTGCTTAATGACAGGGGTGCTTCATGCAAGCCTCTCATCCGCCTCAAGGAGGCTGTAAATCGGACAGACAGGTGTCATGTGTGCCTGCTTACAGACAGGTGTCATGTGTGCCTGCCTAAGCTGGTGCTTAATGACAGGGGTGCTTCATGCAAGCCTCTCATCCGCCTCAAGGAGGCTGCAAATCGGACAGACAGGTGTCATGTGTGCCTGCCTAAGCTGGTGCTTAATGACAGGGGTGCTTCATGGAAGCCTCTCATCCGCCTCAAGGAGGCTGCAAATCGGACAGACAGGTGTCATGTGTGCCTGCTTACAGACAGGTGTCATGTGTGCCTGCCTAAGCTGGTGCTTAATGACAGGGGTGCTTCATGCAAGCCTCTCATCCGCCTCAAGGAGGCTGTAAATCGGACAGACAGGTGTCATGTGTGCCTGCCTAAGCTGGTGCTTAATGACAGGGGTGCTTCATGCAAGCCTCTCATCCGCCTCAAGGAGGCTGTAAATCGGACAGACAGGTGTCATGTGTGCCTGCTTACAGACAGGTGTCATGTGTGCCTGCCTAAGCTGGTGCTTAATGACAGGGGTGCTTCATGCAAGCCTCTCATCCGCCTCAAGCAGGCTGTAAATCGGACAGACAGGTGTCATGTGTGCCTGCTTACAGACAGGTGTCATGTGTGCCTGCCTAAGCTGGTGCTTAATGACAGGGGTGCTTCATGCAAGCCTCTCATCCGCCTCAAGGAGGCTGTAAATCGGACAGACAGGTGTCATGTGTGCCTGCTTACAGACAGGTGTCATGTGTGCCTGCCTAAGCTGGTGCTTAATGACAGGGGTGCTTCATGCAAGCCTCTCATCCGCCTCAAGGAGGCTGTAAATCGGACAGACAGGTGTCATGTGTGCCTGCTTACAGACAGGTGTCATGTGTGCCTGCCTAAGCTGGTGCTTAATGACAGGGGTGCTTCATGCAAGCCTCTCATCCGCCTCAAGGAGGCTGTAAATCGGACAGACAGGTGTCATGTGTGCCTGCTTACAGACAGGTGTCATGTGTGCCTGCCTAAGCTGGTGCTTAATGACAGGGGTGCTTCATGCAAGCCTCTCATCCGCCTCAAGGAGGCTGTAAATCGGACAGACAGGTGTCATGTGTGCCTGCTTACAGACAGGTGTCATGTGTGCCTGCCTAAGCTGGTGCTTAATGACAGGGGTGCTTCATGCAAGCCTCTCATCCGCCTCAAGGAGGCTGTAAATCGGACAGACAGGTGTCATGTGTGCCTGCTTACAGACAGGTGTCATGTGTGCCTGCCTAAGCTGGTGCTTAATGACAGGGGTGCTTCATGCAAGCCTCTCATCCGCCTCAAGGAGGCTGTAAATCGGACAGACAGGTGTCATGTGTGCCTGCTTACAGACAGGTGTCATGTGTGCCTGCCTAAGCTGGTGCTTAATGACAGGGGTGCTTCATGCAAGCCTCTCATCCGCCTCAAGGAGGCTGCAAATCGGATAGACAGGTGTCATGCTGGCCTGCTTAAGCTGGTGCTTAATGACAGGGGTGCTTCCTGGAAGTCTCTCATCCGCCTCAAGGAGGCTGCAAATCGGATAGACAGGTGTCATGTGTGCCTGCTTAAGCTGGTGCTTAATGACAGGGGTGCTTCATGGAAGCCTCTCATCCGCCTCAAGGAGGCTGCAAATCGGATAGACAGGTGTCATGTGTGCCTGCTTAAGCTGGTGCTTAATGACAGGGGTGCTTCATGGAAGCCTCTCATCCGCCTCAAGGAGGCTGTAAATCGGACAGACAGGTGTCATGTGTGCCTGCTTAAGCTGGTGCTTAATGACAGGGGTGCTTCATGGAAGCCTCTCATCCGCCTCAAGGAGGCTGCAAATCGGATAGACAGGTGTCATGTGTGCCTGCTTAAGCTGGTGCTTAATGACAGGGGTGCTTCATGGAAGCCTCTCATCCGCCTCAAGGAGGCTGTAAATCGGATAGACAGGTGTCATGCTGGCCTGCTTAAGCTGGTGCTTAATGACAGGGGTGCTTCATGGAAGCCTCTCATCCGCCTCAAGGAGGCTGTAAATCGGATAGACAGGTGTCATGTGTGCCTGCCTAAGCTGGTGCTTAATGACAGGGGTGCTTCATGGAAGCCTCTCATCCGCCTCAAGGAGGCTGCAAATCGGACAGACAGGTGTCATGCTGGCCTGCTTAAGCTGGTGCTTAATGACAGGGGTGCTTCATGGAAGCCTCTCATCCGCCTCAAGGAGGCTGCAAATCGGACAGACAGGTGTCATGCTGGCCTGCTTAAGCTGGTGCTTAATGACAGGGGTGCTTCATGGAAGCCTCTCATCCGCCTCAAGGAGGCTGTAAATCGGATAGACAGGTGTCATGTGTGCCTGCTTAAGCTGGTGCTTAATGACAGGGGTGCTTCATGGAAGCCTCTCATCCGCCTCAAGGAGGCTGTAAATCGGATAGACAGGTGTCATGTGTGCCTGCTTAAGCTGGTGCTTAATGACAGGGGTGCTTCATGGAAGCCTCTCATCCGCCTCAAGGAGGCTGTAAATCGGATAGACAGGTGTCATGCTGGCCTGCTTAAGCTGGTGCTTAATGACAGGGGTGCTTCATGGAAGCCTCTCATCCGCCTCAAGGAGGCTGTAAATCGGACAGACAGGTGTCATGTGTGCCTGCTTAAGCTGGTGCTTAATGACAGGGGTGCTTCATGGAAGCCTCTCATCCGCCTCAAGGAGGCTGTAAATCGGATAGACAGGTGTCATGCTGGCCTGCTTAAGCTGGTGCTTAATGACAGGGGTGCTTCCTGGAAGTCTCTCATCCGCCTCAAGGAGGCTGCAAATCGGATAGACAGGTGTCATGCTGGCCTGCTTAAGCTGGTGCTTAATGACAGGGGTGCTTCATGCAAGCCTCTCATCCGCCTCAAGGAGGCTGCAAATCGGACAGACAGGTGTCATGTGTGCCTGCTTACAGACAGGTGTCATGTGTGCCTGCCTAAGCTGGTGCTTAATGACAGGGGTGCTTCATGGAAGCCTCTCATCCGCCTCAAGGAGGCTGCAAATCGGACAGACAGGTGTCATGCTGGCCTGCTTAAGCTGGTGCTTAATGACAGGGGTGCTTCATGCAAGCCTCTCATCCGCCTCAAGGAGGCTGTAAATCGGACAGACAGGTGTCATGTGTGCCTGCTTAAGCTGGTGCTTAATGACAGGGGTGCTTCATGCAAGCCTCTCATCCGCCTCAAGGAGGCTGTAAATCGGACAGACAGGTGTCATGTGTGCCTGCTTACAGACAGGTGTCATGTGTGCCTGCCTAAGCTGGTGCTTAATGACAGGGGTGCTTCATGCAAGCCTCTCATCCGCCTCAAGGAGGCTGCAAATCGGACAGACAGGTGTCATGTGTGCCTGCTTACAGACAGGTGTCATGTGTGCCTGCCTAAGCTGGTGCTTAATGACAGGGGTGCTTCATGGAAGCCTCTCATCCGCCTCAAGGAGGCTGCAAATCGGACAGACAGGTGTCATGTGTGCCTGCTTACAGACAGGTGTCATGTGTGCCTGCCTAAGCTGGTGCTTAATGACAGGGGTGCTTCATGCAAGCCTCTCATCCGCCTCAAGGAGGCTGCAAATCGGACAGACAGGTGTCATGTGTGCCTGCTTAAGCTGGTGCTTAATGACAGGGGTGCTTCATGCAAGCCTCTCATCCGCCTCAAGGAGGCTGTAAATCGGACAGACAGGTGTCATGTGTGCCTGCTTACAGACAGGTGTCATGTGTGCCTGCCTAAGCTGGTGCTTAATGACAGGGGTGCTTCATGCAAGCCTCTCATCCGCCTCAAGGAGGCTGTAAATCGGACAGACAGGTGTCATGTGTGCCTGCTTACAGACAGGTGTCATGTGTGCCTGCCTAAGCTGGTGCTTAATGACAGGGGTGCTTCATGCAAGCCTCTCATCCGCCTCAAGGAGGCTGCAAATCGGACAGACAGGTGTCATGTGTGCCTGCTTAAGCTGGTGCTTAATGACAGGGGTGCTTCATGCAAGCCTCTCATCCGCCTCAAGGAGGCTGTAAATCGGACAGACAGGTGTCATGTGTGCCTGCTTAAGCTGGTGCTTAATGACAGGGGTGCTTCATGCAAGCCTCTCATCCGCCTCAAGGAGGCTGTAAATCGGACAGACAGGTGTCATGTGTGCCTGCTTACAGACAGGTGTCATGTGTGCCTGCCTAAGCTGGTGCTTCATGACAGGGGTGCTTCATGCAAGCCTCTCATCCGCCTCAAGGAGGCTGCAAATCGGACAGACAGGTGTCATGTGTGCCTGCTTACAGACAGGTGTCATGTGTGCCTGCCTAAGCTGGTGCTTAATGACAGGGGTGCTTCATGCAAGCCTCTCATCCGCCTCAAGGAGGCTGTAAATCGGACAGACAGGTGTCATGTGTGCCTGCCTAAGCTGGTGCTTAATGACAGGGGTGCTTCATGGAAGCCTCTCATCCGCCTCAAGGAGGCTGCAAATCGGACAGACAGGTGTCATGTGTGCCTGCTTACAGACAGGTGTCATGTGTGCCTGCCTAAGCTGGTGCTTAATGACAGGGGTGCTTCATGCAAGCCTCTCATCCGCCTCAAGGAGGCTGTAAATCGGACAGACAGGTGTCATGTGTGCCTGCCTAAGCTGGTGCTTAATGACAGGGGTGCTTCATGCAAGCCTCTCATCCGCCTCAAGGAGGCTGTAAATCGGACAGACAGGTGTCATGTGTGCCTGCTTACAGACAGGTGTCATGTGTGCCTGCCTAAGCTGGTGCTTAATGACAGGGGTGCTTCATGCAAGCCTCTCATCCGCCTCAAGGAGGCTGTAAATCGGACAGACAGGTGTCATGTGTGCCTGCTTACAGACAGGTGTCATGTGTGCCTGCCTAAGCTGGTGCTTAATGACAGGGGTGCTTCATGCAAGCCTCTCATCCGCCTCAAGGAGGCTGTAAATCGGACAGACAGGTGTCATGTGTGCCTGCTTACAGACAGGTGTCATGTGTGCCTGCCTAAGCTGGTGCTTAATGACAGGGGTGCTTCATGCAAGCCTCTCATCCGCCTCAAGGAGGCTGTAAATCGGACAGACAGGTGTCATGTGTGCCTGCCTAAGCTGGTGCTTAATGACAGGGGTGCTTCATGGAAGCCTCTCATCCGCCTCAAGGAGGCTGCAAATCGGACAGACAGGTGTCATGTGTGCCTGCTTACAGACAGGTGTCATGTGTGCCTGCCTAAGCTGGTGCTTAATGACAGGGGTGCTTCATGCAAGCCTCTCATCCGCCTCAAGGAGGCTGTAAATCGGACAGACAGGTGTCATGTGTGCCTGCCTAAGCTGGTGCTTAATGACAGGGGTGCTTCATGCAAGCCTCTCATCCGCCTCAAGGAGGCTGCAAATCGGACAGACAGGTGTCATGTGTGCCTGCTTAAGCTGGTGCTTAATGACAGGGGTGCTTCATGCAAGCCTCTCATCCGCCTCAAGGAGGCTGCAAATCGGACAGACAGGTGTCATGTGTGCCTGCTTACAGACAGGTGTCATGTGTGCCTGCCTAAGCTGGTGCTTAATGACAGGGGTGCTTCATGGAAGCCTCTCATCCGCCTCAAGGAGGCTGCAAATCGGACAGACAGGTGTCATGCTGGCCTGCTTAAGCTGGTGCTTAATGACAGGGGTGCTTCATGCAAGCCTCTCATCCGCCTCAAGGAGGCTGCAAATCGGACAGACAGGTGTCATGTGTGCCTGCTTAAGCTGGTGCTTAATGACAGGGGTGCTTCATGCAAGCCTCTCATCCGCCTCAAGGAGGCTGTAAATCGGACAGACAGGTGTCATGTGTGCCTGCTTACAGACAGGTGTCATGTGTGCCTGCCTAAGCTGGTGCTTAATGACAGGGGTGCTTCATGCAAGCCTCTCATCCGCCTCAAGGAGGCTGCAAATCGGACAGACAGGTGTCATGTGTGCCTGCCTAAGCTGGTGCTTAATGACAGGGGTGCTTCATGGAAGCCTCTCATCCGCCTCAAGGAGGCTGCAAATCGGACAGACAGGTGTCATGTGTGCCTGCTTACAGACAGGTGTCATGTGTGCCTGCCTAAGCTGGTGCTTAATGACAGGGGTGCTTCATGCAAGCCTCTCATCCGCCTCAAGGAGGCTGTAAATCGGACAGACAGGTGTCATGTGTGCCTGCTTACAGACAGGTGTCATGTGTGCCTGCCTAAGCTGGTGCTTAATGACAGGGGTGCTTCATGCAAGCCTCTCATCCGCCTCAAGGAGGCTGTAAATCGGACAGACAGGTGTCATGTGTGCCTGCTTACAGACAGGTGTCATGTGTGCCTGCCTAAGCTGGTGCTTAATGACAGGGGTGCTTCATGCAAGCCTCTCATCCGCCTCAAGGAGGCTGTAAATCGGACAGACAGGTGTCATGTGTGCCTGCTTACAGACAGGTGTCATGTGTGCCTGCCTAAGCTGGTGCTTAATGACAGGGGTGCTTCATGCAAGCCTCTCATCCGCCTCAAGGAGGCTGTAAATCGGACAGACAGGTGTCATGTGTGCCTGCTTACAGACAGGTGTCATGTGTGCCTGCCTAAGCTGGTGCTTAATGACAGGGGTGCTTCATGCAAGCCTCTCATCCGCCTCAAGGAGGCTGTAAATCGGACAGACAGGTGTCATGTGTGCCTGCTTACAGACAGGTGTCATGTGTGCCTGCCTAAGCTGGTGCTTAATGACAGGGGTGCTTCATGCAAGCCTCTCATCCGCCTCAAGGAGGCTGTAAATCGGACAGACAGGTGTCATGTGTGCCTGCTTACAGACAGGTGTCATGTGTGCCTGCCTAAGCTGGTGCTTAATGACAGGGGTGCTTCATGCAAGCCTCTCATCCGCCTCAAGGAGGCTGCAAATCGGATAGACAGGTGTCATGCTGGCCTGCTTAAGCTGGTGCTTAATGACAGGGGTGCTTCCTGGAAGTCTCTCATCCGCCTCAAGGAGGCTGCAAATCGGATAGACAGGTGTCATGCTGGCCTGCTTAAGCTGGTGCTTAATGACAGGGGTGCTTCATGCAAGCCTCTCATCCGCCTCAAGGAGGCTGTAAATCGGACAGACAGGTGTCATGTGTGCCTGCCTAAGCTGGTGCTTAATGACAGGGGTGCTTCATGGAAGCCTCTCATCCGCCTCAAGGAGGCTGCAAATCGGACAGACAGGTGTCATGTGTGCCTGCTTACAGACAGGTGTCATGTGTGCCTGCCTAAGCTGGTGCTTAATGACAGGGGTGCTTCATGCAAGCCTCTCATCCGCCTCAAGGAGGCTGCAAATCGGACAGACAGGTGTCATGTGTGCCTGCTTAAGCTGGTGCTTAATGACAGGGGTGCTTCATGCAAGCCTCTCATCCGCCTCAAGGAGGCTGTAAATCGGACAGACAGGTGTCATGTGTGCCTGCTTACAGACAGGTGTCATGTGTGCCTGCCTAAGCTGGTGCTTAATGACAGGGGTGCTTCATGCAAGCCTCTCATCCGCCTCAAGGAGGCTGTAAATCGGACAGACAGGTGTCATGTGTGCCTGCTTACAGACAGGTGTCATGTGTGCCTGCCTAAGCTGGTGCTTAATGACAGGGGTGCTTCATGCAAGCCTCTCATCCGCCTCAAGGAGGCTGTAAATCGGACAGACAGGTGTCATGTGTGCCTGCTTAAGCTGGTGCTTAATGACAGGGGTGCTTCATGCAAGCCTCTCATCCGCCTCAAGGAGGCTGTAAATCGGACAGACAGGTGTCATGTGTGCCTGCTTACAGACAGGTGTCATGTGTGCCTGCCTAAGCTGGTGCTTAATGACAGGGGTGCTTCATGCAAGCCTCTCATCCGCCTCAAGGAGGCTGCAAATCGGACAGACAGGTGTCATGTGTGCCTGCCTAAGCTGGTGCTTAATGACAGGGGTGCTTCATGGAAGCCTCTCATCCGCCTCAAGGAGGCTGCAAATCGGACAGACAGGTGTCATGTGTGCCTGCTTACAGACAGGTGTCATGTGTGCCTGCCTAAGCTGGTGCTTAATGACAGGGGTGCTTCATGCAAGCCTCTCATCCGCCTCAAGGAGGCTGTAAATCGGACAGACAGGTGTCATGTGTGCCTGCTTACAGACAGGTGTCATGTGTGCCTGCCTAAGCTGGTGCTTAATGACAGGGGTGCTTCATGCAAGCCTCTCATCCGCCTCAAGGAGGCTGTAAATCGGACAGACAGGTGTCATGTGTGCCTGCTTACAGACAGGTGTCATGTGTGCCTGCCTAAGCTGGTGCTTAATGACAGGGGTGCTTCATGCAAGCCTCTCATCCGCCTCAAGGAGGCTGTAAATCGGACAGACAGGTGTCATGTGTGCCTGCTTACAGACAGGTGTCATGTGTGCCTGCCTAAGCTGGTGCTTAATGACAGGGGTGCTTCATGCAAGCCTCTCATCCGCCTCAAGGAGGCTGTAAATCGGACAGACAGGTGTCATGTGTGCCTGCTTACAGACAGGTGTCATGTGTGCCTGCCTAAGCTGGTGCTTAATGACAGGGGTGCTTCATGCAAGCCTCTCATCCGCCTCAAGGAGGCTGTAAATCGGACAGACAGGTGTCATGTGTGCCTGCTTACAGACAGGTGTCATGTGTGCCTGCCTAAGCTGGTGCTTAATGACAGGGGTGCTTCATGCAAGCCTCTCATCCGCCTCAAGGAGGCTGTAAATCGGACAGACAGGTGTCATGTGTGCCTGCTTACAGACAGGTGTCATGTGTGCCTGCCTAAGCTGGTGCTTAATGACAGGGGTGCTTCATGCAAGCCTCTCATCCGCCTCAAGGAGGCTGTAAATCGGACAGACAGGTGTCATGTGTGCCTGCTTACAGACAGGTGTCATGTGTGCCTGCCTAAGCTGGTGCTTAATGACAGGGGTGCTTCATGCAAGCCTCTCATCCGCCTCAAGGAGGCTGTAAATCGGACAGACAGGTGTCATGTGTGCCTGCTTACAGACAGGTGTCATGTGTGCCTGCCTAAGCTGGTGCTTAATGACAGGGGTGCTTCATGCAAGCCTCTCATCCGCCTCAAGGAGGCTGCAAATCGGATAGACAGGTGTCATGCTGGCCTGCTTAAGCTGGTGCTTAATGACAGGGGTGCTTCCTGGAAGTCTCTCATCCGCCTCAAGGAGGCTGCAAATCGGATAGACAGGTGTCATGCTGGCCTGCTTAAGCTGGTGCTTAATGACAGGGGTGCTTCATGCAAGCCTCTCATCCGCCTCAAGGAGGCTGTAAATCGGACAGACAGGTGTCATGTGTGCCTGCCTAAGCTGGTGCTTAATGACAGGGGTGCTTCATGGAAGCCTCTCATCCGCCTCAAGGAGGCTGCAAATCGGACAGACAGGTGTCATGTGTGCCTGCTTACAGACAGGTGTCATGTGTGCCTGCCTAAGCTGGTGCTTAATGACAGGGGTGCTTCATGCAAGCCTCTCATCCGCCTCAAGGAGGCTGCAAATCGGACAGACAGGTGTCATGTGTGCCTGCTTAAGCTGGTGCTTAATGACAGGGGTGCTTCATGCAAGCCTCTCATCCGCCTCAAGGAGGCTGTAAATCGGACAGACAGGTGTCATGTGTGCCTGCTTACAGACAGGTGTCATGTGTGCCTGCCTAAGCTGGTGCTTAATGACAGGGGTGCTTCATGCAAGCCTCTCATCCGCCTCAAGGAGGCTGTAAATCGGACAGACAGGTGTCATGTGTGCCTGCTTACAGACAGGTGTCATGTGTGCCTGCCTAAGCTGGTGCTTAATGACAGGGGTGCTTCATGCAAGCCTCTCATCCGCCTCAAGGAGGCTGTAAATCGGACAGACAGGTGTCATGTGTGCCTGCTTACAGACAGGTGTCATGTGTGCCTGCCTAAGCTGGTGCTTAATGACAGGGGTGCTTCATGCAAGCCTCTCATCCGCCTCAAGGAGGCTGCAAATCGGACAGACAGGTGTCATGTGTGCCTGCTTAAGCTGGTGCTTAATGACAGGGGTGCTTCATGCAAGCCTCTCATCCGCCTCAAGGAGGCTGCAAATCGGACAGACAGGTGTCATGCTGGCCTGCTTAAGCTGGTGCTTAATGACAGGGGTGCTTCATGCAAGCCTCTCATCCGCCTCAAGGAGGCTGCAAATCGGACAGACAGGTGTCATGTGTGCCTGCTTAAGCTGGTGCTTAATGACAGGGGTGCTTCATGCAAGCCTCTCATCCGCCTCAAGGAGGCTGTAAATCGGACAGACAGGTGTCATGTGTGCCTGCTTACAGACAGGTGTCATGTGTGCCTGCCTAAGCTGGTGCTTAATGACAGGGGTGCTTCATGCAAGCCTCTCATCCGCCTCAAGGAGGCTGTAAATCGGACAGACAGGTGTCATGTGTGCCTGCCTAAGCTGGTGCTTAATGACAGGGGTGCTTCATGCAAGCCTCTCATCCGCCTCAAGGAGGCTGTAAATCGGACAGACAGGTGTCATGTGTGCCTGCTTACAGACAGGTGTCATGTGTGCCTGCCTAAGCTGGTGCTTAATGACAGGGGTGCTTCATGCAAGCCTCTCATCCGCCTCAAGGAGGCTGTAAATCGGACAGACAGGTGTCATGTGTGCCTGCTTACAGACAGGTGTCATGTGTGCCTGCCTAAGCTGGTGCTTAATGACAGGGGTGCTTCATGCAAGCCTCTCATCCGCCTCAAGGAGGCTGTAAATCGGACAGACAGGTGTCATGTGTGCCTGCTTACAGACAGGTGTCATGTGTGCCTGCCTAAGCTGGTGCTTAATGACAGGGGTGCTTCATGCAAGCCTCTCATCCGCCTCAAGGAGGCTGTAAATCGGACAGACAGGTGTCATGTGTGCCTGCTTACAGACAGGTGTCATGTGTGCCTGCCTAAGCTGGTGCTTAATGACAGGGGTGCTTCATGCAAGCCTCTCATCCGCCTCAAGGAGGCTGTAAATCGGACAGACAGGTGTCATGTGTGCCTGCTTACAGACAGGTGTCATGTGTGCCTGCCTAAGCTGGTGCTTAATGACAGGGGTGCTTCATGCAAGCCTCTCATCCGCCTCAAGGAGGCTGTAAATCGGACAGACAGGTGTCATGTGTGCCTGCTTACAGACAGGTGTCATGTGTGCCTGCCTAAGCTGGTGCTTAATGACAGGGGTGCTTCATGCAAGCCTCTCATCCGCCTCAAGGAGGCTGTAAATCGGACAGACAGGTGTCATGTGTGCCTGCTTACAGACAGGTGTCATGTGTGCCTGCCTAAGCTGGTGCTTAATGACAGGGGTGCTTCATGCAAGCCTCTCATCCGCCTCAAGGAGGCTGTAAATCGGACAGACAGGTGTCATGTGTGCCTGCTTACAGACAGGTGTCATGTGTGCCTGCCTAAGCTGGTGCTTAATGACAGGGGTGCTTCATGCAAGCCTCTCATCCGCCTCAAGGAGGCTGTAAATCGGACAGACAGGTGTCATGTGTGCCTGCTTACAGACAGGTGTCATGTGTGCCTGCCTAAGCTGGTGCTTAATGACAGGGGTGCTTCATGCAAGCCTCTCATCCGCCTCAAGGAGGCTGTAAATCGGACAGACAGGTGTCATGTGTGCCTGCTTACAGACAGGTGTCATGTGTGCCTGCCTAAGCTGGTGCTTAATGACAGGGGTGCTTCATGCAAGCCTCTCATCCGCCTCAAGGAGGCTGTAAATCGGACAGACAGGTGTCATGTGTGCCTGCTTACAGACAGGTGTCATGTGTGCCTGCCTAAGCTGGTGCTTAATGACAGGGGTGCTTCATGCAAGCCTCTCATCCGCCTCAAGGAGGCTGTAAATCGGACAGACAGGTGTCATGTGTGCCTGCTTACAGACAGGTGTCATGTGTGCCTGCCTAAGCTGGTGCTTAATGACAGGGGTGCTTCATGCAAGCCTCTCATCCGCCTCAAGGAGGCTGTAAATCGGACAGACAGGTGTCATGTGTGCCTGCTTACAGACAGGTGTCATGTGTGCCTGCCTAAGCTGGTGCTTAATGACAGGGGTGCTTCATGCAAGCCTCTCATCCGCCTCAAGGAGGCTGTAAATCGGACAGACAGGTGTCATGTGTGCCTGCTTACAGACAGGTGTCATGTGTGCCTGCTTACAGACAGGTGTCATGTGTGCCTGCCTAAGCTGGTGCTTAATGACAGGGGTGCTTCATGCAAGCCTCTCATCCGCCTCAAGGAGGCTGCAAATCGGATAGACAGGTGTCATGCTGGCCTGCTTAAGCTGGTGCTTAATGACAGGGGTGCTTCCTGGAAGTCTCTCATCCGCCTCAAGGAGGCTGCAAATCGGATAGACAGGTGTCATGCTGGCCTGCTTAAGCTGGTGCTTAATGACAGGGGTGCTTCCTGGAAGTCTCTCATCCGCCTCAAGGAGGCTGCAAATCGGATAGACAGGTGTCATGTGTGCCTGCTTAAGCTGGTGCTTAATGACAGGGGTGCTTCATGGAAGCCTCTCATCCGCCTCAAGGAGGCTGCAAATCGGATAGACAGGTGTCATGTGTGCCTGCTTAAGCTGGTGCTTAATGACAGGGGTGCTTCATGGAAGCCTCTCATCCGCCTCAAGGAGGCTGTAAATCGGACAGACAGGTGTCATGTGTGCCTGCTTAAGCTGGTGCTTAATGACAGGGGTGCTTCATGGAAGCCTCTCATCCGCCTCAAGGAGGCTGCAAATCGGATAGACAGGTGTCATGTGTGCCTGCTTAAGCTGGTGCTTAATGACAGGGGTGCTTCATGGAAGCCTCTCATCCGCCTCAAGGAGGCTGCAAATCGGACAGACAGGTGTCATGCTGGCCTGCTTAAGCTGGTGCTTAATGACAGGGGTGCTTCATGCAAGCCTCTCATCCGCCTCAAGGAGGCTGCAAATCGGACAGACAGGTGTCATGTGTGCCTGCTTAAGCTGGTGCTTAATGACAGGGGTGCTTCATGCAAGCCTCTCATCCGCCTCAAGGAGGCTGTAAATCGGACAGACAGGTGTCATGTGTGCCTGCTTAAGCTGGTGCTTAATGACAGGGGTGCTTCATGCAAGCCTCTCATCCGCCTCAAGGAGGCTGTAAATCGGACAGACAGGTGTCATGTGTGCCTGCTTACAGACAGGTGTCATGTGTGCCTGCCTAAGCTGGTGCTTAATGACAGGGGTGCTTCATGCAAGCCTCTCATCCGCCTCAAGGAGGCTGCAAATCGGACAGACAGGTGTCATGTGTGCCTGCCTAAGCTGGTGCTTAATGACAGGGGTGCAGGTGTCATGCTGGCCTGCCTAAGCTGGTGCTTAATGACAGGGGTGCAGGTGTCATGTGTGCCTGCCTAAGCTGGTGCTTAATGACAGGGGTGCAGGTGTCATGTGTGCCTGCCTAAGCTGGTGCTTAATGACAGGGGTGCAGGTGTCATGTGTGCCTGCCTAAGCTGGTGCTTAATGACAGGGGTGCAGGTGTCATGCTGGCCTGCCTAAGCTGGTGCTTAATGACAGAGGTGCAGGTGTCATGTGTGCCTGCCTAAGCTGGTGCTTAATGACAGGGGTGCAGGTGTCATGTGTGCCTGCCTAAGCTGGTGCTTAATGACAGGGGTGCAGGTGTCATGTGTGCCTGCCTAAGCTGGTGCTTAATGACAGGGGTGCTTCATGCAAGCCTCTCATCCGCCTCAAGGAGGCTGCAAATCGGACAGACAGGTGTCATGTGTGCCTGCCTAAGCTGGTGCTTAATGACAGGGGTGCTTCATGCAAGCCTCTCATCCGCCTCAAGGAGGCTGTAAATCGGACAGACAGGTGTCATGTGTGCCTGCTTACAGACAGGTGTCATGTGTGCCTGCCTAAGCTGGTGCTTAATGACAGGGGTGCTTCATGCAAGCCTCTCATCCGCCTCAAGGAGGCTGCAAATCGGACAGACAGGTGTCATGTGTGCCTGCCTAAGCTGGTGCTTAATGACAGGGGTGCAGGTGTCATGCTGGCCTGCCTAAGCTGGTGCTTAATGACAGGGGTGCAGGTGTCATGTGTGCCTGCCTAAGCTGGTGCTTAATGACAGGGGTGCAGGTGTCATGTGTGCCTGCCTAAGCTGGTGCTTAATGACAGGGGTGCAGGTGTCATGTGTGCCTGCCTAAGCTGGTGCTTAATGACAGGGGTGCAGGTGTCATGCTGGCCTGCCTAAGCTGGTGCTTAATGACAGAGGTGCAGGTGTCATGTGTGCCTGCCTAAGCTGGTGCTTAATGACAGGGGTGCAGGTGTCATGTGTGCCTGCCTAAGCTGGTGCTTAATGACAGGGGTGCAGGTGTCATGTGTGCCTGCCTAAGCTGGTGCTTAATGACAGGGGTGCTTCATGCAAGCCTCTCATCCGCCTCAAGGAGGCTGCAAATCGGACAGACAGGTGTCATGTGTGCCTGCCTAAGCTGGTGCTTAATGACAGGGGTGCTTCATGCAAGCCTCTCATCCGCCTCAAGGAGGCTGTAAATCGGACAGACAGGTGTCATGTGTGCCTGCTTAAGCTGGTGCTTAATGACAGGGGTGCTTCATGCAAGCCTCTCATCCGCCTCAAGGAGGCTGCAAATCGGACAGACAGGTGTCATGTGTGCCTGCTTAAGCTGGTGCTTAATGACAGGGGTGCTTCATGGAAGCCTCTCATCCGCCTCAAGGAGGCTGCAAATCGGACAGACAGGTGTCATGTGTGCCTGCCTAAGCTGGTGCTTAATGACAGGGGTGCTTCATGCAAGCCTCTCATCCGCCTCAAGGAGGCTGTAAATCGGACAGACAGGTGTCATGTGTGCCTGCCTAAGCTGGTGCTTAATGACAGGGGTGCTTCATGGAAGCCTCTCATCCGCCTCAAGGAGGCTGCAAATCGGACAGACAGGTGTCATGTGTGCCTGCTTACAGACAGGTGTCATGTGTGCCTGCCTAAGCTGGTGCTTAATGACAGGGGTGCTTCATGCAAGCCTCTCATCCGCCTCAAGGAGGCTGTAAATCGGACAGACAGGTGTCATGTGTGCCTGCCTAAGCTGGTGCTTAATGACAGGGGTGCTTCATGCAAGCCTCTCATCCGCCTCAAGGAGGCTGCAAATCGGACAGACAGGTGTCATGTGTGCCTGCTTAAGCTGGTGCTTAATGACAGGGGTGCTTCATGCAAGCCTCTCATCCGCCTCAAGGAGGCTGTAAATCGGACAGACAGGTGTCATGTGTGCCTGCTTACAGACAGGTGTCATGTGTGCCTGCCTAAGCTGGTGCTTAATGACAGGGGTGCTTCATGCAAGCCTCTCATCCGCCTCAAGGAGGCTGTAAATCGGACAGACAGGTGTCATGTGTGCCTGCTTACAGACAGGTGTCATGTGTGCCTGCCTAAGCTGGTGCTTAATGACAGGGGTGCTTCATGCAAGCCTCTCATCCGCCTCAAGGAGGCTGCAAATCGGACAGACAGGTGTCATGTGTGCCTGCCTAAGCTGGTGCTTAATGACAGGGGTGCAGGTGTCATGCTGGCCTGCCTAAGCTGGTGCTTAATGACAGGGGTGCAGGTGTCATGTGTGCCTGCCTAAGCTGGTGCTTAATGACAGGGGTGCAGGTGTCATGTGTGCCTGCCTAAGCTGGTGCTTAATGACAGGGGTGCAGGTGTCATGTGTGCCTGCCTAAGCTGGTGCTTAATGACAGGGGTGCAGGTGTCATGCTGGCCTGCCTAAGCTGGTGCTTAATGACAGAGGTGCAGGTGTCATGTGTGCCTGCCTAAGCTGGTGCTTAATGACAGGGGTGCAGGTGTCATGTGTGCCTGCCTAAGCTGGTGCTTAATGACAGGGGTGCAGGTGTCATGTGTGCCTGCCTAAGCTGGTGCTTAATGACAGGGGTGCTTCATGCAAGCCTCTCATCCGCCTCAAGGAGGCTGCAAATCGGACAGACAGGTGTCATGTGTGCCTGCCTAAGCTGGTGCTTAATGACAGGGGTGCTTCATGCAAGCCTCTCATCCGCCTCAAGGAGGCTGTAAATCGGACAGACAGGTGTCATGTGTGCCTGCTTAAGCTGGTGCTTAATGACAGGGGTGCTTCATGCAAGCCTCTCATCCGCCTCAAGGAGGCTGCAAATCGGACAGACAGGTGTCATGTGTGCCTGCTTAAGCTGGTGCTTAATGACAGGGGTGCTTCATGGAAGCCTCTCATCCGCCTCAAGGAGGCTGCAAATCGGACAGACAGGTGTCATGTGTGCCTGCCTAAGCTGGTGCTTAATGACAGGGGTGCTTCATGCAAGCCTCTCATCCGCCTCAAGGAGGCTGTAAATCGGACAGACAGGTGTCATGTGTGCCTGCCTAAGCTGGTGCTTAATGACAGGGGTGCTTCATGGAAGCCTCTCATCCGCCTCAAGGAGGCTGCAAATCGGACAGACAGGTGTCATGTGTGCCTGCTTACAGACAGGTGTCATGTGTGCCTGCCTAAGCTGGTGCTTAATGACAGGGGTGCTTCATGCAAGCCTCTCATCCGCCTCAAGGAGGCTGCAAATCGGACAGACAGGTGTCATGTGTGCCTGCTTAAGCTGGTGCTTAATGACAGGGGTGCTTCATGCAAGCCTCTCATCCGCCTCAAGGAGGCTGTAAATCGGACAGACAGGTGTCATGTGTGCCTGCTTACAGACAGGTGTCATGTGTGCCTGCCTAAGCTGGTGCTTAATGACAGGGGTGCTTCATGCAAGCCTCTCATCCGCCTCAAGGAGGCTGTAAATCGGACAGACAGGTGTCATGTGTGCCTGCTTACAGACAGGTGTCATGTGTGCCTGCCTAAGCTGGTGCTTAATGACAGGGGTGCTTCATGCAAGCCTCTCATCCGCCTCAAGGAGGCTGTAAATCGGACAGACAGGTGTCATGTGTGCCTGCTTACAGACAGGTGTCATGTGTGCCTGCCTAAGCTGGTGCTTAATGACAGGGGTGCTTCATGCAAGCCTCTCATCCGCCTCAAGGAGGCTGCAAATCGGACAGACAGGTGTCATGTGTGCCTGCTTAAGCTGGTGCTTAATGACAGGGGTGCTTCATGCAAGCCTCTCATCCGCCTCAAGGAGGCTGCAAATCGGACAGACAGGTGTCATGCTGGCCTGCTTAAGCTGGTGCTTAATGACAGGGGTGCTTCATGCAAGCCTCTCATCCGCCTCAAGGAGGCTGCAAATCGGACAGACAGGTGTCATGTGTGCCTGCTTAAGCTGGTGCTTAATGACAGGGGTGCTTCATGCAAGCCTCTCATCCGCCTCAAGGAGGCTGTAAATCGGACAGACAGGTGTCATGTGTGCCTGCTTAAGCTGGTGCTTAATGACAGGGGTGCTTCATGCAAGCCTCTCATCCGCCTCAAGGAGGCTGTAAATCGGACAGACAGGTGTCATGTGTGCCTGCTTACAGACAGGTGTCATGTGTGCCTGCCTAAGCTGGTGCTTAATGACAGGGGTGCTTCATGCAAGCCTCTCATCCGCCTCAAGGAGGCTGCAAATCGGACAGACAGGTGTCATGTGTGCCTGCCTAAGCTGGTGCTTAATGACAGGGGTGCTTCATGGAAGCCTCTCATCCGCCTCAAGGAGGCTGCAAATCGGACAGACAGGTGTCATGTGTGCCTGCTTACAGACAGGTGTCATGTGTGCCTGCCTAAGCTGGTGCTTAATGACAGGGGTGCTTCATGCAAGCCTCTCATCCGCCTCAAGGAGGCTGTAAATCGGACAGACAGGTGTCATGTGTGCCTGCCTAAGCTGGTGCTTAATGACAGGGGTGCTTCATGCAAGCCTCTCATCCGCCTCAAGGAGGCTGTAAATCGGACAGACAGGTGTCATGTGTGCCTGCTTACAGACAGGTGTCATGTGTGCCTGCCTAAGCTGGTGCTTAATGACAGGGGTGCTTCATGCAAGCCTCTCATCCGCCTCAAGGAGGCTGTAAATCGGACAGACAGGTGTCATGTGTGCCTGCTTACAGACAGGTGTCATGTGTGCCTGCCTAAGCTGGTGCTTAATGACAGGGGTGCTTCATGCAAGCCTCTCATCCGCCTCAAGGAGGCTGTAAATCGGACAGACAGGTGTCATGTGTGCCTGCTTACAGACAGGTGTCATGTGTGCCTGCCTAAGCTGGTGCTTAATGACAGGGGTGCTTCATGCAAGCCTCTCATCCGCCTCAAGGAGGCTGTAAATCGGACAGACAGGTGTCATGTGTGCCTGCTTACAGACAGGTGTCATGTGTGCCTGCCTAAGCTGGTGCTTAATGACAGGGGTGCTTCATGCAAGCCTCTCATCCGCCTCAAGGAGGCTGTAAATCGGACAGACAGGTGTCATGTGTGCCTGCTTACAGACAGGTGTCATGTGTGCCTGCCTAAGCTGGTGCTTAATGACAGGGGTGCTTCATGCAAGCCTCTCATCCGCCTCAAGGAGGCTGTAAATCGGACAGACAGGTGTCATGTGTGCCTGCTTACAGACAGGTGTCATGTGTGCCTGCCTAAGCTGGTGCTTAATGACAGGGGTGCTTCATGCAAGCCTCTCATCCGCCTCAAGGAGGCTGTAAATCGGACAGACAGGTGTCATGTGTGCCTGCTTACAGACAGGTGTCATGTGTGCCTGCCTAAGCTGGTGCTTAATGACAGGGGTGCTTCATGCAAGCCTCTCATCCGCCTCAAGGAGGCTGTAAATCGGACAGACAGGTGTCATGTGTGCCTGCTTACAGACAGGTGTCATGTGTGCCTGCCTAAGCTGGTGCTTAATGACAGGGGTGCTTCATGCAAGCCTCTCATCCGCCTCAAGGAGGCTGCAAATCGGATAGACAGGTGTCATGCTGGCCTGCTTAAGCTGGTGCTTAATGACAGGGGTGCTTCCTGGAAGTCTCTCATCCGCCTCAAGGAGGCTGCAAATCGGATAGACAGGTGTCATGCTGGCCTGCTTAAGCTGGTGCTTAATGACAGGGGTGCTTCCTGGAAGTCTCTCATCCGCCTCAAGGAGGCTGCAAATCGGATAGACAGGTGTCATGTGTGCCTGCTTAAGCTGGTGCTTAATGACAGGGGTGCTTCATGGAAGCCTCTCATCCGCCTCAAGGAGGCTGCAAATCGGATAGACAGGTGTCATGTGTGCCTGCTTAAGCTGGTGCTTAATGACAGGGGTGCTTCATGGAAGCCTCTCATCCGCCTCAAGGAGGCTGTAAATCGGATAGACAGGTGTCATGCTGGCCTGCTTAAGCTGGTGCTTAATGACAGGGGTGCTTCATGGAAGCCTCTCATCCGCCTCAAGGAGGCTGTAAATCGGATAGACAGGTGTCATGTGTGCCTGCCTAAGCTGGTGCTTAATGACAGGGGTGCTTCATGGAAGCCTCTCATCCGCCTCAAGGAGGCTGCAAATCGGACAGACAGGTGTCATGCTGGCCTGCTTAAGCTGGTGCTTAATGACAGGGGTGCTTCATGGAAGCCTCTCATCCGCCTCAAGGAGGCTGCAAATCGGACAGACAGGTGTCATGCTGGCCTGCTTAAGCTGGTGCTTAATGACAGGGGTGCTTCATGGAAGCCTCTCATCCGCCTCAAGGAGGCTGTAAATCGGATAGACAGGTGTCATGTGTGCCTGCTTAAGCTGGTGCTTAATGACAGGGGTGCTTCATGGAAGCCTCTCATCCGCCTCAAGGAGGCTGTAAATCGGATAGACAGGTGTCATGTGTGCCTGCTTAAGCTGGTGCTTAATGACAGGGGTGCTTCATGGAAGCCTCTCATCCGCCTCAAGGAGGCTGTAAATCGGATAGACAGGTGTCATGCTGGCCTGCTTAAGCTGGTGCTTAATGACAGGGGTGCTTCATGGAAGCCTCTCATCCGCCTCAAGGAGGCTGTAAATCGGACAGACAGGTGTCATGTGTGCCTGCTTAAGCTGGTGCTTAATGACAGGGGTGCTTCATGGAAGCCTCTCATCCGCCTCAAGGAGGCTGTAAATCGGATAGACAGGTGTCATGCTGGCCTGCTTAAGCTGGTGCTTAATGACAGGGGTGCTTCCTGGAAGTCTCTCATCCGCCTCAAGGAGGCTGCAAATCGGATAGACAGGTGTCATGCTGGCCTGCTTAAGCTGGTGCTTAATGACAGGGGTGCTTCATGCAAGCCTCTCATCCGCCTCAAGGAGGCTGCAAATCGGACAGACAGGTGTCATGTGTGCCTGCTTACAGACAGGTGTCATGTGTGCCTGCCTAAGCTGGTGCTTAATGACAGGGGTGCTTCATGGAAGCCTCTCATCCGCCTCAAGGAGGCTGCAAATCGGACAGACAGGTGTCATGCTGGCCTGCTTAAGCTGGTGCTTAATGACAGGGGTGCTTCATGCAAGCCTCTCATCCGCCTCAAGGAGGCTGTAAATCGGACAGACAGGTGTCATGTGTGCCTGCTTAAGCTGGTGCTTAATGACAGGGGTGCTTCATGCAAGCCTCTCATCCGCCTCAAGGAGGCTGTAAATCGGACAGACAGGTGTCATGTGTGCCTGCTTACAGACAGGTGTCATGTGTGCCTGCCTAAGCTGGTGCTTAATGACAGGGGTGCTTCATGCAAGCCTCTCATCCGCCTCAAGGAGGCTGCAAATCGGACAGACAGGTGTCATGTGTGCCTGCTTACAGACAGGTGTCATGTGTGCCTGCCTAAGCTGGTGCTTAATGACAGGGGTGCTTCATGCAAGCCTCTCATCCGCCTCAAGGAGGCTGTAAATCGGACAGACAGGTGTCATGTGTGCCTGCCTAAGCTGGTGCTTAATGACAGGGGTGCTTCATGGAAGCCTCTCATCCGCCTCAAGGAGGCTGCAAATCGGACAGACAGGTGTCATGTGTGCCTGCTTACAGACAGGTGTCATGTGTGCCTGCCTAAGCTGGTGCTTAATGACAGGGGTGCTTCATGCAAGCCTCTCATCCGCCTCAAGGAGGCTGCAAATCGGACAGACAGGTGTCATGTGTGCCTGCTTAAGCTGGTGCTTAATGACAGGGGTGCTTCATGCAAGCCTCTCATCCGCCTCAAGGAGGCTGTAAATCGGACAGACAGGTGTCATGTGTGCCTGCTTACAGACAGGTGTCATGTGTGCCTGCCTAAGCTGGTGCTTAATGACAGGGGTGCTTCATGCAAGCCTCTCATCCGCCTCAAGGAGGCTGTAAATCGGACAGACAGGTGTCATGTGTGCCTGCTTACAGACAGGTGTCATGTGTGCCTGCCTAAGCTGGTGCTTAATGACAGGGGTGCTTCATGCAAGCCTCTCATCCGCCTCAAGGAGGCTGTAAATCGGACAGACAGGTGTCATGTGTGCCTGCTTACAGACAGGTGTCATGTGTGCCTGCCTAAGCTGGTGCTTAATGACAGGGGTGCTTCATGCAAGCCTCTCATCCGCCTCAAGGAGGCTGCAAATCGGACAGACAGGTGTCATGTGTGCCTGCTTAAGCTGGTGCTTAATGACAGGGGTGCTTCATGCAAGCCTCTCATCCGCCTCAAGGAGGCTGCAAATCGGACAGACAGGTGTCATGTGTGCCTGCTTACAGACAGGTGTCATGTGTGCCTGCCTAAGCTGGTGCTTAATGACAGGGGTGCTTCATGGAAGCCTCTCATCCGCCTCAAGGAGGCTGCAAATCGGACAGACAGGTGTCATGTGTGCCTGCTTACAGACAGGTGTCATGTGTGCCTGCCTAAGCTGGTGCTTAATGACAGGGGTGCTTCATGCAAGCCTCTCATCCGCCTCAAGGAGGCTGCAAATCGGACAGACAGGTGTCATGTGTGCCTGCTTAAGCTGGTGCTTAATGACAGGGGTGCTTCATGCAAGCCTCTCATCCGCCTCAAGGAGGCTGTAAATCGGACAGACAGGTGTCATGTGTGCCTGCTTAAGCTGGTGCTTAATGACAGGGGTGCTTCATGCAAGCCTCTCATCCGCCTCAAGGAGGCTGTAAATCGGACAGACAGGTGTCATGTGTGCCTGCTTACAGACAGGTGTCATGTGTGCCTGCCTAAGCTGGTGCTTCATGACAGGGGTGCTTCATGCAAGCCTCTCATCCGCCTCAAGGAGGCTGCAAATCGGACAGACAGGTGTCATGTGTGCCTGCTTACAGACAGGTGTCATGTGTGCCTGCCTAAGCTGGTGCTTAATGACAGGGGTGCTTCATGCAAGCCTCTCATCCGCCTCAAGGAGGCTGTAAATCGGACAGACAGGTGTCATGTGTGCCTGCCTAAGCTGGTGCTTAATGACAGGGGTGCTTCATGGAAGCCTCTCATCCGCCTCAAGGAGGCTGCAAATCGGACAGACAGGTGTCATGTGTGCCTGCTTACAGACAGGTGTCATGTGTGCCTGCCTAAGCTGGTGCTTAATGACAGGGGTGCTTCATGCAAGCCTCTCATCCGCCTCAAGGAGGCTGTAAATCGGACAGACAGGTGTCATGTGTGCCTGCCTAAGCTGGTGCTTAATGACAGGGGTGCTTCATGCAAGCCTCTCATCCGCCTCAAGGAGGCTGTAAATCGGACAGACAGGTGTCATGTGTGCCTGCTTACAGACAGGTGTCATGTGTGCCTGCCTAAGCTGGTGCTTAATGACAGGGGTGCTTCATGCAAGCCTCTCATCCGCCTCAAGGAGGCTGTAAATCGGACAGACAGGTGTCATGTGTGCCTGCCTAAGCTGGTGCTTAATGACAGGGGTGCTTCATGGAAGCCTCTCATCCGCCTCAAGGAGGCTGCAAATCGGACAGACAGGTGTCATGTGTGCCTGCTTAAGCTGGTGCTTAATGACAGGGGTGCTTCATGCAAGCCTCTCATCCGCCTCAAGGAGGCTGCAAATCGGACAGACAGGTGTCATGTGTGCCTGCTTACAGACAGGTGTCATGTGTGCCTGCCTAAGCTGGTGCTTAATGACAGGGGTGCTTCATGGAAGCCTCTCATCCGCCTCAAGGAGGCTGCAAATCGGACAGACAGGTGTCATGCTGGCCTGCTTAAGCTGGTGCTTAATGACAGGGGTGCTTCATGCAAGCCTCTCATCCGCCTCAAGGAGGCTGCAAATCGGACAGACAGGTGTCATGTGTGCCTGCTTAAGCTGGTGCTTAATGACAGGGGTGCTTCATGCAAGCCTCTCATCCGCCTCAAGGAGGCTGTAAATCGGACAGACAGGTGTCATGTGTGCCTGCTTACAGACAGGTGTCATGTGTGCCTGCCTAAGCTGGTGCTTAATGACAGGGGTGCTTCATGCAAGCCTCTCATCCGCCTCAAGGAGGCTGCAAATCGGACAGACAGGTGTCATGTGTGCCTGCCTAAGCTGGTGCTTAATGACAGGGGTGCTTCATGGAAGCCTCTCATCCGCCTCAAGGAGGCTGCAAATCGGACAGACAGGTGTCATGTGTGCCTGCTTACAGACAGGTGTCATGTGTGCCTGCCTAAGCTGGTGCTTAATGACAGGGGTGCTTCATGCAAGCCTCTCATCCGCCTCAAGGAGGCTGTAAATCGGACAGACAGGTGTCATGTGTGCCTGCTTACAGACAGGTGTCATGTGTGCCTGCCTAAGCTGGTGCTTAATGACAGGGGTGCTTCATGCAAGCCTCTCATCCGCCTCAAGGAGGCTGTAAATCGGACAGACAGGTGTCATGTGTGCCTGCTTACAGACAGGTGTCATGTGTGCCTGCCTAAGCTGGTGCTTAATGACAGGGGTGCTTCATGCAAGCCTCTCATCCGCCTCAAGGAGGCTGTAAATCGGACAGACAGGTGTCATGTGTGCCTGCTTACAGACAGGTGTCATGTGTGCCTGCCTAAGCTGGTGCTTAATGACAGGGGTGCTTCATGCAAGCCTCTCATCCGCCTCAAGGAGGCTGTAAATCGGACAGACAGGTGTCATGTGTGCCTGCTTACAGACAGGTGTCATGTGTGCCTGCCTAAGCTGGTGCTTAATGACAGGGGTGCTTCATGCAAGCCTCTCATCCGCCTCAAGGAGGCTGTAAATCGGACAGACAGGTGTCATGTGTGCCTGCTTACAGACAGGTGTCATGTGTGCCTGCCTAAGCTGGTGCTTAATGACAGGGGTGCTTCATGCAAGCCTCTCATCCGCCTCAAGGAGGCTGTAAATCGGACAGACAGGTGTCATGTGTGCCTGCTTACAGACAGGTGTCATGTGTGCCTGCCTAAGCTGGTGCTTAATGACAGGGGTGCTTCATGCAAGCCTCTCATCCGCCTCAAGGAGGCTGTAAATCGGACAGACAGGTGTCATGTGTGCCTGCTTACAGACAGGTGTCATGTGTGCCTGCCTAAGCTGGTGCTTAATGACAGGGGTGCTTCATGCAAGCCTCTCATCCGCCTCAAGGAGGCTGCAAATCGGATAGACAGGTGTCATGCTGGCCTGCTTAAGCTGGTGCTTAATGACAGGGGTGCTTCCTGGAAGTCTCTCATCCGCCTCAAGGAGGCTGCAAATCGGATAGACAGGTGTCATGCTGGCCTGCTTAAGCTGGTGCTTAATGACAGGGGTGCTTCATGCAAGCCTCTCATCCGCCTCAAGGAGGCTGTAAATCGGACAGACAGGTGTCATGTGTGCCTGCCTAAGCTGGTGCTTAATGACAGGGGTGCTTCATGGAAGCCTCTCATCCGCCTCAAGGAGGCTGCAAATCGGACAGACAGGTGTCATGTGTGCCTGCTTACAGACAGGTGTCATGTGTGCCTGCCTAAGCTGGTGCTTAATGACAGGGGTGCTTCATGCAAGCCTCTCATCCGCCTCAAGGAGGCTGCAAATCGGACAGACAGGTGTCATGTGTGCCTGCTTAAGCTGGTGCTTAATGACAGGGGTGCTTCATGCAAGCCTCTCATCCGCCTCAAGGAGGCTGTAAATCGGACAGACAGGTGTCATGTGTGCCTGCTTACAGACAGGTGTCATGTGTGCCTGCCTAAGCTGGTGCTTAATGACAGGGGTGCTTCATGCAAGCCTCTCATCCGCCTCAAGGAGGCTGTAAATCGGACAGACAGGTGTCATGTGTGCCTGCTTACAGACAGGTGTCATGTGTGCCTGCCTAAGCTGGTGCTTAATGACAGGGGTGCTTCATGCAAGCCTCTCATCCGCCTCAAGGAGGCTGCAAATCGGACAGACAGGTGTCATGTGTGCCTGCTTAAGCTGGTGCTTAATGACAGGGGTGCTTCATGCAAGCCTCTCATCCGCCTCAAGGAGGCTGCAAATCGGACAGACAGGTGTCATGCTGGCCTGCTTAAGCTGGTGCTTAATGACAGGGGTGCTTCATGCAAGCCTCTCATCCGCCTCAAGGAGGCTGCAAATCGGACAGACAGGTGTCATGTGTGCCTGCTTAAGCTGGTGCTTAATGACAGGGGTGCTTCATGCAAGCCTCTCATCCGCCTCAAGGAGGCTGTAAATCGGACAGACAGGTGTCATGTGTGCCTGCTTAAGCTGGTGCTTAATGACAGGGGTGCTTCATGCAAGCCTCTCATCCGCCTCAAGGAGGCTGTAAATCGGACAGACAGGTGTCATGTGTGCCTGCTTACAGACAGGTGTCATGTGTGCCTGCCTAAGCTGGTGCTTAATGACAGGGGTGCTTCATGCAAGCCTCTCATCCGCCTCAAGGAGGCTGCAAATCGGACAGACAGGTGTCATGTGTGCCTGCCTAAGCTGGTGCTTAATGACAGGGGTGCTTCATGGAAGCCTCTCATCCGCCTCAAGGAGGCTGCAAATCGGACAGACAGGTGTCATGTGTGCCTGCTTACAGACAGGTGTCATGTGTGCCTGCCTAAGCTGGTGCTTAATGACAGGGGTGCTTCATGCAAGCCTCTCATCCGCCTCAAGGAGGCTGTAAATCGGACAGACAGGTGTCATGTGTGCCTGCTTACAGACAGGTGTCATGTGTGCCTGCCTAAGCTGGTGCTTAATGACAGGGGTGCTTCATGCAAGCCTCTCATCCGCCTCAAGGAGGCTGTAAATCGGACAGACAGGTGTCATGTGTGCCTGCTTACAGACAGGTGTCATGTGTGCCTGCCTAAGCTGGTGCTTAATGACAGGGGTGCTTCATGCAAGCCTCTCATCCGCCTCAAGGAGGCTGTAAATCGGACAGACAGGTGTCATGTGTGCCTGCTTACAGACAGGTGTCATGTGTGCCTGCCTAAGCTGGTGCTTAATGACAGGGGTGCTTCATGCAAGCCTCTCATCCGCCTCAAGGAGGCTGCAAATCGGACAGACAGGTGTCATGTGTGCCTGCTTAAGCTGGTGCTTAATGACAGGGGTGCTTCATGCAAGCCTCTCATCCGCCTCAAGGAGGCTGTAAATCGGACAGACAGGTGTCATGTGTGCCTGCTTACAGACAGGTGTCATGTGTGCCTGCCTAAGCTGGTGCTTAATGACAGGGGTGCTTCATGCAAGCCTCTCATCCGCCTCAAGGAGGCTGTAAATCGGACAGACAGGTGTCATGTGTGCCTGCTTACAGACAGGTGTCATGTGTGCCTGCCTAAGCTGGTGCTTAATGACAGGGGTGCTTCATGCAAGCCTCTCATCCGCCTCAAGGAGGCTGTAAATCGGACAGACAGGTGTCATGTGTGCCTGCTTACAGACAGGTGTCATGTGTGCCTGCCTAAGCTGGTGCTTAATGACAGGGGTGCTTCATGCAAGCCTCTCATCCGCCTCAAGGAGGCTGCAAATCGGACAGACAGGTGTCATGTGTGCCTGCTTAAGCTGGTGCTTAATGACAGGGGTGCTTCATGCAAGCCTCTCATCCGCCTCAAGGAGGCTGCAAATCGGACAGACAGGTGTCATGCTGGCCTGCTTAAGCTGGTGCTTAATGACAGGGGTGCTTCATGCAAGCCTCTCATCCGCCTCAAGGAGGCTGCAAATCGGACAGACAGGTGTCATGTGTGCCTGCTTAAGCTGGTGCTTAATGACAGGGGTGCTTCATGCAAGCCTCTCATCCGCCTCAAGGAGGCTGTAAATCGGACAGACAGGTGTCATGTGTGCCTGCTTAAGCTGGTGCTTAATGACAGGGGTGCTTCATGCAAGCCTCTCATCCGCCTCAAGGAGGCTGTAAATCGGACAGACAGGTGTCATGTGTGCCTGCTTACAGACAGGTGTCATGTGTGCCTGCCTAAGCTGGTGCTTAATGACAGGGGTGCTTCATGCAAGCCTCTCATCCGCCTCAAGGAGGCTGCAAATCGGACAGACAGGTGTCATGTGTGCCTGCCTAAGCTGGTGCTTAATGACAGGGGTGCTTCATGGAAGCCTCTCATCCGCCTCAAGGAGGCTGCAAATCGGACAGACAGGTGTCATGTGTGCCTGCTTACAGACAGGTGTCATGTGTGCCTGCCTAAGCTGGTGCTTAATGACAGGGGTGCTTCATGCAAGCCTCTCATCCGCCTCAAGGAGGCTGTAAATCGGACAGACAGGTGTCATGTGTGCCTGCCTAAGCTGGTGCTTAATGACAGGGGTGCTTCATGCAAGCCTCTCATCCGCCTCAAGGAGGCTGTAAATCGGACAGACAGGTGTCATGTGTGCCTGCTTACAGACAGGTGTCATGTGTGCCTGCCTAAGCTGGTGCTTAATGACAGGGGTGCTTCATGCAAGCCTCTCATCCGCCTCAAGGAGGCTGTAAATCGGACAGACAGGTGTCATGTGTGCCTGCTTACAGACAGGTGTCATGTGTGCCTGCCTAAGCTGGTGCTTAATGACAGGGGTGCTTCATGCAAGCCTCTCATCCGCCTCAAGGAGGCTGTAAATCGGACAGACAGGTGTCATGTGTGCCTGCTTACAGACAGGTGTCATGTGTGCCTGCCTAAGCTGGTGCTTAATGACAGGGGTGCTTCATGCAAGCCTCTCATCCGCCTCAAGGAGGCTGTAAATCGGACAGACAGGTGTCATGTGTGCCTGCTTACAGACAGGTGTCATGTGTGCCTGCCTAAGCTGGTGCTTAATGACAGGGGTGCTTCATGCAAGCCTCTCATCCGCCTCAAGGAGGCTGTAAATCGGACAGACAGGTGTCATGTGTGCCTGCTTACAGACAGGTGTCATGTGTGCCTGCCTAAGCTGGTGCTTAATGACAGGGGTGCTTCATGCAAGCCTCTCATCCGCCTCAAGGAGGCTGTAAATCGGACAGACAGGTGTCATGTGTGCCTGCTTACAGACAGGTGTCATGTGTGCCTGCCTAAGCTGGTGCTTAATGACAGGGGTGCTTCATGCAAGCCTCTCATCCGCCTCAAGGAGGCTGTAAATCGGACAGACAGGTGTCATGTGTGCCTGCTTACAGACAGGTGTCATGTGTGCCTGCCTAAGCTGGTGCTTAATGACAGGGGTGCTTCATGCAAGCCTCTCATCCGCCTCAAGGAGGCTGTAAATCGGACAGACAGGTGTCATGTGTGCCTGCTTACAGACAGGTGTCATGTGTGCCTGCCTAAGCTGGTGCTTAATGACAGGGGTGCTTCATGCAAGCCTCTCATCCGCCTCAAGGAGGCTGCAAATCGGATAGACAGGTGTCATGCTGGCCTGCTTAAGCTGGTGCTTAATGACAGGGGTGCTTCCTGGAAGTCTCTCATCCGCCTCAAGGAGGCTGCAAATCGGATAGACAGGTGTCATGCTGGCCTGCTTAAGCTGGTGCTTAATGACAGGGGTGCTTCCTGGAAGTCTCTCATCCGCCTCAAGGAGGCTGCAAATCGGATAGACAGGTGTCATGTGTGCCTGCTTAAGCTGGTGCTTAATGACAGGGGTGCTTCATGGAAGCCTCTCATCCGCCTCAAGGAGGCTGCAAATCGGATAGACAGGTGTCATGTGTGCCTGCTTAAGCTGGTGCTTAATGACAGGGGTGCTTCATGGAAGCCTCTCATCCGCCTCAAGGAGGCTGTAAATCGGATAGACAGGTGTCATGCTGGCCTGCTTAAGCTGGTGCTTAATGACAGGGGTGCTTCATGGAAGCCTCTCATCCGCCTCAAGGAGGCTGTAAATCGGATAGACAGGTGTCATGTGTGCCTGCCTAAGCTGGTGCTTAATGACAGGGGTGCTTCATGGAAGCCTCTCATCCGCCTCAAGGAGGCTGCAAATCGGACAGACAGGTGTCATGCTGGCCTGCTTAAGCTGGTGCTTAATGACAGGGGTGCTTCATGGAAGCCTCTCATCCGCCTCAAGGAGGCTGCAAATCGGACAGACAGGTGTCATGCTGGCCTGCTTAAGCTGGTGCTTAATGACAGGGGTGCTTCATGGAAGCCTCTCATCCGCCTCAAGGAGGCTGTAAATCGGATAGACAGGTGTCATGTGTGCCTGCTTAAGCTGGTGCTTAATGACAGGGGTGCTTCA
The DNA here is from genome assembly GCA_028022725.1 of Lycodopsis pacificus. NCBI lineage: Eukaryota > Metazoa > Chordata > Actinopteri > Perciformes > Zoarcidae > Lycodopsis > Lycodopsis pacificus. The sequence continues at coordinate 320,835 of JAQMIO010000002.1, read as the reverse complement.
TGGAAGCCTCTCATCCGCCTCAAGGAGGCTGTAAATCGGATAGACAGGTGTCATGTGTGCCTGCTTAAGCTGGTGCTTAATGACAGGGGTGCTTCATGGAAGCCTCTCATCCGCCTCAAGGAGGCTGTAAATCGGATAGACAGGTGTCATGCTGGCCTGCTTAAGCTGGTGCTTAATGACAGGGGTGCTTCATGGAAGCCTCTCATCCGCCTCAAGGAGGCTGTAAATCGGACAGACAGGTGTCATGTGTGCCTGCTTAAGCTGGTGCTTAATGACAGGGGTGCTTCATGGAAGCCTCTCATCCGCCTCAAGGAGGCTGTAAATCGGATAGACAGGTGTCATGCTGGCCTGCTTAAGCTGGTGCTTAATGACAGGGGTGCTTCCTGGAAGTCTCTCATCCGCCTCAAGGAGGCTGCAAATCGGATAGACAGGTGTCATGCTGGCCTGCTTAAGCTGGTGCTTAATGACAGGGGTGCTTCATGCAAGCCTCTCATCCGCCTCAAGGAGGCTGCAAATCGGACAGACAGGTGTCATGTGTGCCTGCTTACAGACAGGTGTCATGTGTGCCTGCCTAAGCTGGTGCTTAATGACAGGGGTGCTTCATGGAAGCCTCTCATCCGCCTCAAGGAGGCTGCAAATCGGACAGACAGGTGTCATGCTGGCCTGCTTAAGCTGGTGCTTAATGACAGGGGTGCTTCATGCAAGCCTCTCATCCGCCTCAAGGAGGCTGTAAATCGGACAGACAGGTGTCATGTGTGCCTGCTTAAGCTGGTGCTTAATGACAGGGGTGCTTCATGCAAGCCTCTCATCCGCCTCAAGGAGGCTGTAAATCGGACAGACAGGTGTCATGTGTGCCTGCTTACAGACAGGTGTCATGTGTGCCTGCCTAAGCTGGTGCTTAATGACAGGGGTGCTTCATGCAAGCCTCTCATCCGCCTCAAGGAGGCTGCAAATCGGACAGACAGGTGTCATGTGTGCCTGCTTACAGACAGGTGTCATGTGTGCCTGCCTAAGCTGGTGCTTAATGACAGGGGTGCTTCATGCAAGCCTCTCATCCGCCTCAAGGAGGCTGTAAATCGGACAGACAGGTGTCATGTGTGCCTGCCTAAGCTGGTGCTTAATGACAGGGGTGCTTCATGGAAGCCTCTCATCCGCCTCAAGGAGGCTGCAAATCGGACAGACAGGTGTCATGTGTGCCTGCTTACAGACAGGTGTCATGTGTGCCTGCCTAAGCTGGTGCTTAATGACAGGGGTGCTTCATGCAAGCCTCTCATCCGCCTCAAGGAGGCTGCAAATCGGACAGACAGGTGTCATGTGTGCCTGCTTAAGCTGGTGCTTAATGACAGGGGTGCTTCATGCAAGCCTCTCATCCGCCTCAAGGAGGCTGTAAATCGGACAGACAGGTGTCATGTGTGCCTGCTTACAGACAGGTGTCATGTGTGCCTGCCTAAGCTGGTGCTTAATGACAGGGGTGCTTCATGCAAGCCTCTCATCCGCCTCAAGGAGGCTGTAAATCGGACAGACAGGTGTCATGTGTGCCTGCTTACAGACAGGTGTCATGTGTGCCTGCCTAAGCTGGTGCTTAATGACAGGGGTGCTTCATGCAAGCCTCTCATCCGCCTCAAGGAGGCTGTAAATCGGACAGACAGGTGTCATGTGTGCCTGCTTACAGACAGGTGTCATGTGTGCCTGCCTAAGCTGGTGCTTAATGACAGGGGTGCTTCATGCAAGCCTCTCATCCGCCTCAAGGAGGCTGCAAATCGGACAGACAGGTGTCATGTGTGCCTGCTTAAGCTGGTGCTTAATGACAGGGGTGCTTCATGCAAGCCTCTCATCCGCCTCAAGGAGGCTGCAAATCGGACAGACAGGTGTCATGTGTGCCTGCTTACAGACAGGTGTCATGTGTGCCTGCCTAAGCTGGTGCTTAATGACAGGGGTGCTTCATGGAAGCCTCTCATCCGCCTCAAGGAGGCTGCAAATCGGACAGACAGGTGTCATGTGTGCCTGCTTACAGACAGGTGTCATGTGTGCCTGCCTAAGCTGGTGCTTAATGACAGGGGTGCTTCATGCAAGCCTCTCATCCGCCTCAAGGAGGCTGCAAATCGGACAGACAGGTGTCATGTGTGCCTGCTTAAGCTGGTGCTTAATGACAGGGGTGCTTCATGCAAGCCTCTCATCCGCCTCAAGGAGGCTGTAAATCGGACAGACAGGTGTCATGTGTGCCTGCTTAAGCTGGTGCTTAATGACAGGGGTGCTTCATGCAAGCCTCTCATCCGCCTCAAGGAGGCTGTAAATCGGACAGACAGGTGTCATGTGTGCCTGCTTACAGACAGGTGTCATGTGTGCCTGCCTAAGCTGGTGCTTCATGACAGGGGTGCTTCATGCAAGCCTCTCATCCGCCTCAAGGAGGCTGCAAATCGGACAGACAGGTGTCATGTGTGCCTGCTTACAGACAGGTGTCATGTGTGCCTGCCTAAGCTGGTGCTTAATGACAGGGGTGCTTCATGCAAGCCTCTCATCCGCCTCAAGGAGGCTGTAAATCGGACAGACAGGTGTCATGTGTGCCTGCCTAAGCTGGTGCTTAATGACAGGGGTGCTTCATGGAAGCCTCTCATCCGCCTCAAGGAGGCTGCAAATCGGACAGACAGGTGTCATGTGTGCCTGCTTACAGACAGGTGTCATGTGTGCCTGCCTAAGCTGGTGCTTAATGACAGGGGTGCTTCATGCAAGCCTCTCATCCGCCTCAAGGAGGCTGTAAATCGGACAGACAGGTGTCATGTGTGCCTGCCTAAGCTGGTGCTTAATGACAGGGGTGCTTCATGCAAGCCTCTCATCCGCCTCAAGGAGGCTGTAAATCGGACAGACAGGTGTCATGTGTGCCTGCTTACAGACAGGTGTCATGTGTGCCTGCCTAAGCTGGTGCTTAATGACAGGGGTGCTTCATGCAAGCCTCTCATCCGCCTCAAGGAGGCTGTAAATCGGACAGACAGGTGTCATGTGTGCCTGCCTAAGCTGGTGCTTAATGACAGGGGTGCTTCATGGAAGCCTCTCATCCGCCTCAAGGAGGCTGCAAATCGGACAGACAGGTGTCATGTGTGCCTGCTTAAGCTGGTGCTTAATGACAGGGGTGCTTCATGCAAGCCTCTCATCCGCCTCAAGGAGGCTGCAAATCGGACAGACAGGTGTCATGTGTGCCTGCTTACAGACAGGTGTCATGTGTGCCTGCCTAAGCTGGTGCTTAATGACAGGGGTGCTTCATGGAAGCCTCTCATCCGCCTCAAGGAGGCTGCAAATCGGACAGACAGGTGTCATGCTGGCCTGCTTAAGCTGGTGCTTAATGACAGGGGTGCTTCATGCAAGCCTCTCATCCGCCTCAAGGAGGCTGCAAATCGGACAGACAGGTGTCATGTGTGCCTGCTTAAGCTGGTGCTTAATGACAGGGGTGCTTCATGCAAGCCTCTCATCCGCCTCAAGGAGGCTGTAAATCGGACAGACAGGTGTCATGTGTGCCTGCTTACAGACAGGTGTCATGTGTGCCTGCCTAAGCTGGTGCTTAATGACAGGGGTGCTTCATGCAAGCCTCTCATCCGCCTCAAGGAGGCTGCAAATCGGACAGACAGGTGTCATGTGTGCCTGCCTAAGCTGGTGCTTAATGACAGGGGTGCTTCATGGAAGCCTCTCATCCGCCTCAAGGAGGCTGCAAATCGGACAGACAGGTGTCATGTGTGCCTGCTTACAGACAGGTGTCATGTGTGCCTGCCTAAGCTGGTGCTTAATGACAGGGGTGCTTCATGCAAGCCTCTCATCCGCCTCAAGGAGGCTGTAAATCGGACAGACAGGTGTCATGTGTGCCTGCTTACAGACAGGTGTCATGTGTGCCTGCCTAAGCTGGTGCTTAATGACAGGGGTGCTTCATGCAAGCCTCTCATCCGCCTCAAGGAGGCTGTAAATCGGACAGACAGGTGTCATGTGTGCCTGCTTACAGACAGGTGTCATGTGTGCCTGCCTAAGCTGGTGCTTAATGACAGGGGTGCTTCATGCAAGCCTCTCATCCGCCTCAAGGAGGCTGTAAATCGGACAGACAGGTGTCATGTGTGCCTGCTTACAGACAGGTGTCATGTGTGCCTGCCTAAGCTGGTGCTTAATGACAGGGGTGCTTCATGCAAGCCTCTCATCCGCCTCAAGGAGGCTGTAAATCGGACAGACAGGTGTCATGTGTGCCTGCTTACAGACAGGTGTCATGTGTGCCTGCCTAAGCTGGTGCTTAATGACAGGGGTGCTTCATGCAAGCCTCTCATCCGCCTCAAGGAGGCTGTAAATCGGACAGACAGGTGTCATGTGTGCCTGCTTACAGACAGGTGTCATGTGTGCCTGCCTAAGCTGGTGCTTAATGACAGGGGTGCTTCATGCAAGCCTCTCATCCGCCTCAAGGAGGCTGTAAATCGGACAGACAGGTGTCATGTGTGCCTGCTTACAGACAGGTGTCATGTGTGCCTGCCTAAGCTGGTGCTTAATGACAGGGGTGCTTCATGCAAGCCTCTCATCCGCCTCAAGGAGGCTGTAAATCGGACAGACAGGTGTCATGTGTGCCTGCTTACAGACAGGTGTCATGTGTGCCTGCCTAAGCTGGTGCTTAATGACAGGGGTGCTTCATGCAAGCCTCTCATCCGCCTCAAGGAGGCTGCAAATCGGATAGACAGGTGTCATGCTGGCCTGCTTAAGCTGGTGCTTAATGACAGGGGTGCTTCCTGGAAGTCTCTCATCCGCCTCAAGGAGGCTGCAAATCGGATAGACAGGTGTCATGCTGGCCTGCTTAAGCTGGTGCTTAATGACAGGGGTGCTTCATGCAAGCCTCTCATCCGCCTCAAGGAGGCTGTAAATCGGACAGACAGGTGTCATGTGTGCCTGCCTAAGCTGGTGCTTAATGACAGGGGTGCTTCATGGAAGCCTCTCATCCGCCTCAAGGAGGCTGCAAATCGGACAGACAGGTGTCATGTGTGCCTGCTTACAGACAGGTGTCATGTGTGCCTGCCTAAGCTGGTGCTTAATGACAGGGGTGCTTCATGCAAGCCTCTCATCCGCCTCAAGGAGGCTGCAAATCGGACAGACAGGTGTCATGTGTGCCTGCTTAAGCTGGTGCTTAATGACAGGGGTGCTTCATGCAAGCCTCTCATCCGCCTCAAGGAGGCTGTAAATCGGACAGACAGGTGTCATGTGTGCCTGCTTACAGACAGGTGTCATGTGTGCCTGCCTAAGCTGGTGCTTAATGACAGGGGTGCTTCATGCAAGCCTCTCATCCGCCTCAAGGAGGCTGTAAATCGGACAGACAGGTGTCATGTGTGCCTGCTTACAGACAGGTGTCATGTGTGCCTGCCTAAGCTGGTGCTTAATGACAGGGGTGCTTCATGCAAGCCTCTCATCCGCCTCAAGGAGGCTGCAAATCGGACAGACAGGTGTCATGTGTGCCTGCTTAAGCTGGTGCTTAATGACAGGGGTGCTTCATGCAAGCCTCTCATCCGCCTCAAGGAGGCTGCAAATCGGACAGACAGGTGTCATGCTGGCCTGCTTAAGCTGGTGCTTAATGACAGGGGTGCTTCATGCAAGCCTCTCATCCGCCTCAAGGAGGCTGCAAATCGGACAGACAGGTGTCATGTGTGCCTGCTTAAGCTGGTGCTTAATGACAGGGGTGCTTCATGCAAGCCTCTCATCCGCCTCAAGGAGGCTGTAAATCGGACAGACAGGTGTCATGTGTGCCTGCTTAAGCTGGTGCTTAATGACAGGGGTGCTTCATGCAAGCCTCTCATCCGCCTCAAGGAGGCTGTAAATCGGACAGACAGGTGTCATGTGTGCCTGCTTACAGACAGGTGTCATGTGTGCCTGCCTAAGCTGGTGCTTAATGACAGGGGTGCTTCATGCAAGCCTCTCATCCGCCTCAAGGAGGCTGCAAATCGGACAGACAGGTGTCATGTGTGCCTGCCTAAGCTGGTGCTTAATGACAGGGGTGCTTCATGGAAGCCTCTCATCCGCCTCAAGGAGGCTGCAAATCGGACAGACAGGTGTCATGTGTGCCTGCTTACAGACAGGTGTCATGTGTGCCTGCCTAAGCTGGTGCTTAATGACAGGGGTGCTTCATGCAAGCCTCTCATCCGCCTCAAGGAGGCTGTAAATCGGACAGACAGGTGTCATGTGTGCCTGCTTACAGACAGGTGTCATGTGTGCCTGCCTAAGCTGGTGCTTAATGACAGGGGTGCTTCATGCAAGCCTCTCATCCGCCTCAAGGAGGCTGTAAATCGGACAGACAGGTGTCATGTGTGCCTGCTTACAGACAGGTGTCATGTGTGCCTGCCTAAGCTGGTGCTTAATGACAGGGGTGCTTCATGCAAGCCTCTCATCCGCCTCAAGGAGGCTGTAAATCGGACAGACAGGTGTCATGTGTGCCTGCTTACAGACAGGTGTCATGTGTGCCTGCCTAAGCTGGTGCTTAATGACAGGGGTGCTTCATGCAAGCCTCTCATCCGCCTCAAGGAGGCTGTAAATCGGACAGACAGGTGTCATGTGTGTCTGCTTACAGACAGGTGTCATGTGTGCCTGCCTAACCTGGTGCTTAATGACAGGGGTGCTTCATGCAAGCCTCTCATCCGCCTCAAGGAGGCTGTAAATCGGACAGACAGGTGTCATGTGTGCCTGCTTACAGACAGGTGTCATGTGTGCCTGCCTAAGCTGGTGCTTAATGACAGGGGTGCTTCATGCAAGCCTCTCATCCGCCTCAAGGAGGCTGTAAATCGGACAGACAGGTGTCATGTGTGCCTGCTTACAGACAGGTGTCATGTGTGCCTGCCTAAGCTGGTGCTTAATGACAGGGGTGCTTCATGCAAGCCTCTCATCCGCCTCAAGGAGGCTGTAAATCGGACAGACAGGTGTCATGTGTGCCTGCTTACAGACAGGTGTCATGTGTGCCTGCCTAAGCTGGTGCTTAATGACAGGGGTGCTTCATGCAAGCCTCTCATCCGCCTCAAGGAGGCTGTAAATCGGACAGACAGGTGTCATGTGTGCCTGCTTACAGACAGGTGTCATGTGTGCCTGCCTAAGCTGGTGCTTAATGACAGGGGTGCTTCATGCAAGCCTCTCATCCGCCTCAAGGAGGCTGCAAATCGGATAGACAGGTGTCATGCTGGCCTGCTTAAGCTGGTGCTTAATGACAGGGGTGCTTCCTGGAAGTCTCTCATCCGCCTCAAGGAGGCTGCAAATCGGATAGACAGGTGTCATGCTGGCCTGCTTAAGCTGGTGCTTAATGACAGGGGTGCTTCATGCAAGCCTCTCATCCGCCTCAAGGAGGCTGTAAATCGGACAGACAGGTGTCATGTGTGCCTGCCTAAGCTGGTGCTTAATGACAGGGGTGCTTCATGGAAGCCTCTCATCCGCCTCAAGGAGGCTGCAAATCGGACAGACAGGTGTCATGTGTGCCTGCTTACAGACAGGTGTCATGTGTGCCTGCCTAAGCTGGTGCTTAATGACAGGGGTGCTTCATGCAAGCCTCTCATCCGCCTCAAGGAGGCTGCAAATCGGACAGACAGGTGTCATGTGTGCCTGCTTAAGCTGGTGCTTAATGACAGGGGTGCTTCATGCAAGCCTCTCATCCGCCTCAAGGAGGCTGTAAATCGGACAGACAGGTGTCATGTGTGCCTGCTTACAGACAGGTGTCATGTGTGCCTGCCTAAGCTGGTGCTTAATGACAGGGGTGCTTCATGCAAGCCTCTCATCCGCCTCAAGGAGGCTGTAAATCGGACAGACAGGTGTCATGTGTGCCTGCTTACAGACAGGTGTCATGTGTGCCTGCCTAAGCTGGTGCTTAATGACAGGGGTGCTTCATGCAAGCCTCTCATCCGCCTCAAGGAGGCTGTAAATCGGACAGACAGGTGTCATGTGTGCCTGCTTACAGACAGGTGTCATGTGTGCCTGCCTAAGCTGGTGCTTAATGACAGGGGTGCTTCATGCAAGCCTCTCATCCGCCTCAAGGAGGCTGCAAATCGGACAGACAGGTGTCATGTGTGCCTGCTTAAGCTGGTGCTTAATGACAGGGGTGCTTCATGCAAGCCTCTCATCCGCCTCAAGGAGGCTGCAAATCGGACAGACAGGTGTCATGCTGGCCTGCTTAAGCTGGTGCTTAATGACAGGGGTGCTTCATGCAAGCCTCTCATCCGCCTCAAGGAGGCTGCAAATCGGACAGACAGGTGTCATGTGTGCCTGCTTAAGCTGGTGCTTAATGACAGGGGTGCTTCATGCAAGCCTCTCATCCGCCTCAAGGAGGCTGTAAATCGGACAGACAGGTGTCATGTGTGCCTGCTTACAGACAGGTGTCATGTGTGCCTGCCTAAGCTGGTGCTTAATGACAGGGGTGCTTCATGCAAGCCTCTCATCCGCCTCAAGGAGGCTGTAAATCGGACAGACAGGTGTCATGTGTGCCTGCCTAAGCTGGTGCTTAATGACAGGGGTGCTTCATGCAAGCCTCTCATCCGCCTCAAGGAGGCTGTAAATCGGACAGACAGGTGTCATGTGTGCCTGCTTACAGACAGGTGTCATGTGTGCCTGCCTAAGCTGGTGCTTAATGACAGGGGTGCTTCATGCAAGCCTCTCATCCGCCTCAAGGAGGCTGTAAATCGGACAGACAGGTGTCATGTGTGCCTGCTTACAGACAGGTGTCATGTGTGCCTGCCTAAGCTGGTGCTTAATGACAGGGGTGCTTCATGCAAGCCTCTCATCCGCCTCAAGGAGGCTGTAAATCGGACAGACAGGTGTCATGTGTGCCTGCTTACAGACAGGTGTCATGTGTGCCTGCCTAAGCTGGTGCTTAATGACAGGGGTGCTTCATGCAAGCCTCTCATCCGCCTCAAGGAGGCTGTAAATCGGACAGACAGGTGTCATGTGTGCCTGCTTACAGACAGGTGTCATGTGTGCCTGCCTAAGCTGGTGCTTAATGACAGGGGTGCTTCATGCAAGCCTCTCATCCGCCTCAAGGAGGCTGTAAATCGGACAGACAGGTGTCATGTGTGCCTGCTTACAGACAGGTGTCATGTGTGCCTGCCTAAGCTGGTGCTTAATGACAGGGGTGCTTCATGCAAGCCTCTCATCCGCCTCAAGGAGGCTGTAAATCGGACAGACAGGTGTCATGTGTGCCTGCTTACAGACAGGTGTCATGTGTGCCTGCCTAAGCTGGTGCTTAATGACAGGGGTGCTTCATGCAAGCCTCTCATCCGCCTCAAGGAGGCTGTAAATCGGACAGACAGGTGTCATGTGTGCCTGCTTACAGACAGGTGTCATGTGTGCCTGCCTAAGCTGGTGCTTAATGACAGGGGTGCTTCATGCAAGCCTCTCATCCGCCTCAAGGAGGCTGTAAATCGGACAGACAGGTGTCATGTGTGCCTGCTTACAGACAGGTGTCATGTGTGCCTGCCTAAGCTGGTGCTTAATGACAGGGGTGCTTCATGCAAGCCTCTCATCCGCCTCAAGGAGGCTGTAAATCGGACAGACAGGTGTCATGTGTGCCTGCTTACAGACAGGTGTCATGTGTGCCTGCCTAAGCTGGTGCTTAATGACAGGGGTGCTTCATGCAAGCCTCTCATCCGCCTCAAGGAGGCTGTAAATCGGACAGACAGGTGTCATGTGTGCCTGCTTACAGACAGGTGTCATGTGTGCCTGCCTAAGCTGGTGCTTAATGACAGGGGTGCTTCATGCAAGCCTCTCATCCGCCTCAAGGAGGCTGTAAATCGGACAGACAGGTGTCATGTGTGCCTGCTTACAGACAGGTGTCATGTGTGCCTGCCTAAGCTGGTGCTTAATGACAGGGGTGCTTCATGCAAGCCTCTCATCCGCCTCAAGGAGGCTGTAAATCGGACAGACAGGTGTCATGTGTGCCTGCTTACAGACAGGTGTCATGTGTGCCTGCCTAAGCTGGTGCTTAATGACAGGGGTGCTTCATGCAAGCCTCTCATCCGCCTCAAGGAGGCTGTAAATCGGACAGACAGGTGTCATGTGTGCCTGCTTACAGACAGGTGTCATGTGTGCCTGCCTAAGCTGGTGCTTAATGACAGGGGTGCTTCATGCAAGCCTCTCATCCGCCTCAAGGAGGCTGTAAATCGGACAGACAGGTGTCATGTGTGCCTGCTTACAGACAGGTGTCATGTGTGCCTGCCTAAGCTGGTGCTTAATGACAGGGGTGCTTCATGCAAGCCTCTCATCCGCCTCAAGGAGGCTGTAAATCGGACAGACAGGTGTCATGTGTGCCTGCTTACAGACAGGTGTCATGTGTGCCTGCCTAAGCTGGTGCTTAATGACAGGGGTGCTTCATGCAAGCCTCTCATCCGCCTCAAGGAGGCTGTAAATCGGACAGACAGGTGTCATGTGTGCCTGCTTACAGACAGGTGTCATGTGTGCCTGCCTAAGCTGGTGCTTAATGACAGGGGTGCTTCATGCAAGCCTCTCATCCGCCTCAAGGAGGCTGTAAATCGGACAGACAGGTGTCATGTGTGCCTGCTTACAGACAGGTGTCATGTGTGCCTGCCTAAGCTGGTGCTTAATGACAGGGGTGCTTCATGCAAGCCTCTCATCCGCCTCAAGGAGGCTGCAAATCGGATAGACAGGTGTCATGCTGGCCTGCTTAAGCTGGTGCTTAATGACAGGGGTGCTTCCTGGAAGTCTCTCATCCGCCTCAAGGAGGCTGCAAATCGGATAGACAGGTGTCATGTGTGCCTGCTTAAGCTGGTGCTTAATGACAGGGGTGCTTCATGGAAGCCTCTCATCCGCCTCAAGGAGGCTGCAAATCGGATAGACAGGTGTCATGTGTGCCTGCTTAAGCTGGTGCTTAATGACAGGGGTGCTTCATGGAAGCCTCTCATCCGCCTCAAGGAGGCTGTAAATCGGACAGACAGGTGTCATGTGTGCCTGCTTAAGCTGGTGCTTAATGACAGGGGTGCTTCATGGAAGCCTCTCATCCGCCTCAAGGAGGCTGCAAATCGGACAGACAGGTGTCATGCTGGCCTGCTTAAGCTGGTGCTTAATGACAGGGGTGCTTCATGCAAGCCTCTCATCCGCCTCAAGGAGGCTGCAAATCGGACAGACAGGTGTCATGTGTGCCTGCTTAAGCTGGTGCTTAATGACAGGGGTGCTTCATGCAAGCCTCTCATCCGCCTCAAGGAGGCTGTAAATCGGACAGACAGGTGTCATGTGTGCCTGCTTAAGCTGGTGCTTAATGACAGGGGTGCTTCATGCAAGCCTCTCATCCGCCTCAAGGAGGCTGTAAATCGGACAGACAGGTGTCATGTGTGCCTGCTTACAGACAGGTGTCATGTGTGCCTGCCTAAGCTGGTGCTTAATGACAGGGGTGCTTCATGCAAGCCTCTCATCCGCCTCAAGGAGGCTGCAAATCGGACAGACAGGTGTCATGTGTGCCTGCCTAAGCTGGTGCTTAATGACAGGGGTGCTTCATGGAAGCCTCTCATCCGCCTCAAGGAGGCTGCAAATCGGACAGACAGGTGTCATGTGTGCCTGCTTACAGACAGGTGTCATGTGTGCCTGCCTAAGCTGGTGCTTAATGACAGGGGTGCTTCATGCAAGCCTCTCATCCGCCTCAAGGAGGCTGTAAATCGGACAGACAGGTGTCATGTGTGCCTGCCTAAGCTGGTGCTTAATGACAGGGGTGCTTCATGCAAGCCTCTCATCCGCCTCAAGGAGGCTGTAAATCGGACAGACAGGTGTCATGTGTGCCTGCTTACAGACAGGTGTCATGTGTGCCTGCCTAAGCTGGTGCTTAATGACAGGGGTGCTTCATGCAAGCCTCTCATCCGCCTCAAGGAGGCTGTAAATCGGACAGACAGGTGTCATGTGTGCCTGCTTACAGACAGGTGTCATGTGTGCCTGCCTAAGCTGGTGCTTAATGACAGGGGTGCTTCATGCAAGCCTCTCATCCGCCTCAAGGAGGCTGTAAATCGGACAGACAGGTGTCATGTGTGCCTGCTTACAGACAGGTGTCATGTGTGCCTGCCTAAGCTGGTGCTTAATGACAGGGGTGCTTCATGCAAGCCTCTCATCCGCCTCAAGGAGGCTGTAAATCGGACAGACAGGTGTCATGTGTGCCTGCTTACAGACAGGTGTCATGTGTGCCTGCCTAAGCTGGTGCTTAATGACAGGGGTGCTTCATGCAAGCCTCTCATCCGCCTCAAGGAGGCTGTAAATCGGACAGACAGGTGTCATGTGTGCCTGCTTACAGACAGGTGTCATGTGTGCCTGCCTAAGCTGGTGCTTAATGACAGGGGTGCTTCATGCAAGCCTCTCATCCGCCTCAAGGAGGCTGTAAATCGGACAGACAGGTGTCATGTGTGCCTGCTTACAGACAGGTGTCATGTGTGCCTGCCTAAGCTGGTGCTTAATGACAGGGGTGCTTCATGCAAGCCTCTCATCCGCCTCAAGGAGGCTGTAAATCGGACAGACAGGTGTCATGTGTGCCTGCTTACAGACAGGTGTCATGTGTGCCTGCCTAAGCTGGTGCTTAATGACAGGGGTGCTTCATGCAAGCCTCTCATCCGCCTCAAGGAGGCTGTAAATCGGACAGACAGGTGTCATGTGTGCCTGCTTACAGACAGGTGTCATGTGTGCCTGCCTAAGCTGGTGCTTAATGACAGGGGTGCTTCATGCAAGCCTCTCATCCGCCTCAAGGAGGCTGTAAATCGGACAGACAGGTGTCATGTGTGCCTGCTTACAGACAGGTGTCATGTGTGCCTGCCTAAGCTGGTGCTTAATGACAGGGGTGCTTCATGCAAGCCTCTCATCCGCCTCAAGGAGGCTGTAAATCGGACAGACAGGTGTCATGTGTGCCTGCTTACAGACAGGTGTCATGTGTGCCTGCCTAAGCTGGTGCTTAATGACAGGGGTGCTTCATGCAAGCCTCTCATCCGCCTCAAGGAGGCTGCAAATCGGACAGACAGGTGTCATGTGTGCCTGCTTACAGACAGGTGTCATGTGTGCCTGCCTAAGCTGGTGCTTAATGACAGGGGTGCTTCATGCAAGCCTCTCATCCGCCTCAAGGAGGCTGTAAATCGGACAGACAGGTGTCATGTGTGCCTGCTTACAGACAGGTGTCATGTGTGCCTGCCTAAGCTGGTGCTTAATGACAGGGGTGCTTCATGCAAGCCTCTCATCCGCCTCAAGGAGGCTGTAAATCGGACAGACAGGTGTCATGTGTGCCTGCTTACAGACAGGTGTCATGTGTGCCTGCCTAAGCTGGTGCTTAATGACAGGGGTGCTTCATGCAAGCCTCTCATCCGCCTCAAGGAGGCTGTAAATCGGACAGACAGGTGTCATGTGTGCCTGCTTACAGACAGGTGTCATGTGTGCCTGCCTAAGCTGGTGCTTAATGACAGGGGTGCTTCATGCAAGCCTCTCATCCGCCTCAAGGAGGCTGTAAATCGGACAGACAGGTGTCATGTGTGCCTGCTTACAGACAGGTGTCATGTGTGCCTGCCTAAGCTGGTGCTTAATGACAGGGGTGCTTCATGCAAGCCTCTCATCCGCCTCAAGGAGGCTGTAAATCAGACAGACAGGTGTCATGTGTGCCTGCTTACAGACAGGTGTCATGTGTGCCTGCCTAAGCTGGTGCTTAATGACAGGGGTGCTTCATGCAAGCCTCTCATCCGCCTCAAGGAGGCTGTAAATCGGACAGACAGGTGTCATGTGTGCCTGCTTACAGACAGGTGTCATGTGTGCCTGCCTAAGCTGGTGCTTAATGACAGGGGTGCTTCATGCAAGCCTCTCATCCGCCTCAAGGAGGCTGTAAATCGGACAGACAGGTGTCATGTGTGCCTGCTTACAGACAGGTGTCATGTGTGCCTGCCTAAGCTGGTGCTTAATGACAGGGGTGCTTCATGCAAGCCTCTCATCCGCCTCAAGGAGGCTGTAAATCGGACAGACAGGTGTCATGTGTGCCTGCTTACAGACAGGTGTCATGTGTGCCTGCCTAAGCTGGTGCTTAATGACAGGGGTGCTTCATGCAAGCCTCTCATCCGCCTCAAGGAGGCTGTAAATCGGACAGACAGGTGTCATGTGTGCCTGCTTACAGACAGGTGTCATGTGTGCCTGCCTAAGCTGGTGCTTAATGACAGGGGTGCTTCATGCAAGCCTCTCATCCGCCTCAAGGAGGCTGTAAATCGGACAGACAGGTGTCATGTGTGCCTGCTTACAGACAGGTGTCATGTGTGCCTGCCTAAGCTGGTGCTTAATGACAGGGGTGCTTCATGCAAGCCTCTCATCCGCCTCAAGGAGGCTGCAAATCGGATAGACAGGTGTCATGCTGGCCTGCTTAAGCTGGTGCTTAATGACAGGGGTGCTTCCTGGAAGTCTCTCATCCGCCTCAAGGAGGCTGCAAATCGGATAGACAGGTGTCATGCTGGCCTGCTTAAGCTGGTGCTTAATGACAGGGGTGCTTCCTGGAAGTCTCTCATCCGCCTCAAGGAGGCTGCAAATCGGATAGACAGGTGTCATGTGTGCCTGCTTAAGCTGGTGCTTAATGACAGGGGTGCTTCATGGAAGCCTCTCATCCGCCTCAAGGAGGCTGCAAATCGGATAGACAGGTGTCATGTGTGCCTGCTTAAGCTGGTGCTTAATGACAGGGGTGCTTCATGGAAGCCTCTCATCCGCCTCAAGGAGGCTGTAAATCGGACAGACAGGTGTCATGTGTGCCTGCTTAAGCTGGTGCTTAATGACAGGGGTGCTTCATGGAAGCCTCTCATCCGCCTCAAGGAGGCTGCAAATCGGATAGACAGGTGTCATGTGTGCCTGCTTAAGCTGGTGCTTAATGACAGGGGTGCTTCATGGAAGCCTCTCATCCGCCTCAAGGAGGCTGTAAATCGGATAGACAGGTGTCATGCTGGCCTGCTTAAGCTGGTGCTTAATGACAGGGGTGCTTCATGGAAGCCTCTCATCCGCCTCAAGGAGGCTGTAAATCGGATAGACAGGTGTCATGTGTGCCTGCCTAAGCTGGTGCTTAATGACAGGGGTGCTTCATGGAAGCCTCTCATCCGCCTCAAGGAGGCTGCAAATCGGACAGACAGGTGTCATGCTGGCCTGCTTAAGCTGGTGCTTAATGACAGGGGTGCTTCATGGAAGCCTCTCATCCGCCTCAAGGAGGCTGCAAATCGGACAGACAGGTGTCATGTGTGCCTGCTTAAGCTGGTGCTTAATGACAGGGGTGCTTCATGGAAGCCTCTCATCCGCCTCAAGGAGGCTGTAAATCGGATAGACAGGTGTCATGCTGGCCTGCTTAAGCTGGTGCTTAATGACAGGGGTGCTTCATGGAAGCCTCTCATCCGCCTCAAGGAGGCTGTAAATCGGACAGACAGGTGTCATGTGTGCCTGCTTAAGCTGGTGCTTAATGACAGGGGTGCTTCATGGAAGCCTCTCATCCGCCTCAAGGAGGCTGTAAATCGGATAGACAGGTGTCATGCTGGCCTGCTTAAGCTGGTGCTTAATGACAGGGGTGCTTCCTGGAAGTCTCTCATCCGCCTCAAGGAGGCTGCAAATCGGATAGACAGGTGTCATGCTGGCCTGCTTAAGCTGGTGCTTAATGACAGGGGTGCTTCATGCAAGCCTCTCATCCGCCTCAAGGAGGCTGCAAATCGGACAGACAGGTGTCATGTGTGCCTGCTTACAGACAGGTGTCATGTGTGCCTGCCTAAGCTGGTGCTTAATGACAGGGGTGCTTCATGGAAGCCTCTCATCCGCCTCAAGGAGGCTGCAAATCGGACAGACAGGTGTCATGCTGGCCTGCTTAAGCTGGTGCTTAATGACAGGGGTGCTTCATGCAAGCCTCTCATCCGCCTCAAGGAGGCTGCAAATCGGACAGACAGGTGTCATGTGTGCCTGCTTAAGCTGGTGCTTAATGACAGGGGTGCTTCATGCAAGCCTCTCATCCGCCTCAAGGAGGCTGTAAATCGGACAGACAGGTGTCATGTGTGCCTGCTTAAGCTGGTGCTTAATGACAGGGGTGCTTCATGCAAGCCTCTCATCCGCCTCAAGGAGGCTGTAAATCGGACAGACAGGTGTCATGTGTGCCTGCTTACAGACAGGTGTCATGTGTGCCTGCCTAAGCTGGTGCTTAATGACAGGGGTGCTTCATGCAAGCCTCTCATCCGCCTCAAGGAGGCTGCAAATCGGACAGACAGGTGTCATGTGTGCCTGCTTACAGACAGGTGTCATGTGTGCCTGCCTAAGCTGGTGCTTAATGACAGGGGTGCTTCATGCAAGCCTCTCATCCGCCTCAAGGAGGCTGTAAATCGGACAGACAGGTGTCATGTGTGCCTGCCTAAGCTGGTGCTTAATGACAGGGGTGCTTCATGGAAGCCTCTCATCCGCCTCAAGGAGGCTGCAAATCGGACAGACAGGTGTCATGTGTGCCTGCTTACAGACAGGTGTCATGTGTGCCTGCCTAAGCTGGTGCTTAATGACAGGGGTGCTTCATGCAAGCCTCTCATCCGCCTCAAGGAGGCTGCAAATCGGACAGACAGGTGTCATGTGTGCCTGCTTAAGCTGGTGCTTAATGACAGGGGTGCTTCATGCAAGCCTCTCATCCGCCTCAAGGAGGCTGTAAATCGGACAGACAGGTGTCATGTGTGCCTGCTTACAGACAGGTGTCATGTGTGCCTGCCTAAGCTGGTGCTTAATGACAGGGGTGCTTCATGCAAGCCTCTCATCCGCCTCAAGGAGGCTGTAAATCGGACAGACAGGTGTCATGTGTGCCTGCTTACAGACAGGTGTCATGTGTGCCTGCCTAAGCTGGTGCTTAATGACAGGGGTGCTTCATGCAAGCCTCTCATCCGCCTCAAGGAGGCTGTAAATCGGACAGACAGGTGTCATGTGTGCCTGCTTACAGACAGGTGTCATGTGTGCCTGCCTAAGCTGGTGCTTAATGACAGGGGTGCTTCATGCAAGCCTCTCATCCGCCTCAAGGAGGCTGTAAATCGGACAGACAGGTGTCATGTGTGCCTGCTTACAGACAGGTGTCATGTGTGCCTGCCTAAGCTGGTGCTTAATGACAGGGGTGCTTCATGCAAGCCTCTCATCCGCCTCAAGGAGGCTGTAAATCGGACAGACAGGTGTCATGTGTGCCTGCTTACAGACAGGTGTCATGTGTGCCTGCCTAAGCTGGTGCTTAATGACAGGGGTGCTTCATGCAAGCCTCTCATCCGCCTCAAGGAGGCTGTAAATCGGACAGACAGGTGTCATGTGTGCCTGCTTACAGACAGGTGTCATGTGTGCCTGCCTAAGCTGGTGCTTAATGACAGGGGTGCTTCATGCAAGCCTCTCATCCGCCTCAAGGAGGCTGTAAATCGGACAGACAGGTGTCATGTGTGCCTGCTTACAGACAGGTGTCATGTGTGCCTGCCTAAGCTGGTGCTTAATGACAGGGGTGCTTCATGCAAGCCTCTCATCCGCCTCAAGGAGGCTGTAAATCGGACAGACAGGTGTCATGTGTGCCTGCTTACAGACAGGTGTCATGTGTGCCTGCCTAAGCTGGTGCTTAATGACAGGGGTGCTTCATGCAAGCCTCTCATCCGCCTCAAGGAGGCTGTAAATCGGACAGACAGGTGTCATGTGTGCCTGCTTACAGACAGGTGTCATGTGTGCCTGCCTAAGCTGGTGCTTAATGACAGGGGTGCTTCATGCAAGCCTCTCATCCGCCTCAAGGAGGCTGTAAATCGGACAGACAGGTGTCATGTGTGCCTGCTTACAGACAGGTGTCATGTGTGCCTGCCTAAGCTGGTGCTTAATGACAGGGGTGCTTCATGCAAGCCTCTCATCCGCCTCAAGGAGGCTGTAAATCGGACAGACAGGTGTCATGTGTGCCTGCTTACAGACAGGTGTCATGTGTGCCTGCCTAAGCTGGTGCTTAATGACAGGGGTGCTTCATGCAAGCCTCTCATCCGCCTCAAGGAGGCTGTAAATCGGACAGACAGGTGTCATGTGTGCCTGCTTACAGACAGGTGTCATGTGTGCCTGCCTAAGCTGGTGCTTAATGACAGGGGTGCTTCATGCAAGCCTCTCATCCGCCTCAAGGAGGCTGCAAATCGGATAGACAGGTGTCATGCTGGCCTGCTTAAGCTGGTGCTTAATGACAGGGGTGCTTCCTGGAAGTCTCTCATCCGCCTCAAGGAGGCTGCAAATCGGATAGACAGGTGTCATGCTGGCCTGCTTAAGCTGGTGCTTAATGACAGGGGTGCTTCCTGGAAGTCTCTCATCCGCCTCAAGGAGGCTGCAAATCGGATAGACAGGTGTCATGTGTGCCTGCTTAAGCTGGTGCTTAATGACAGGGGTGCTTCATGGAAGCCTCTCATCCGCCTCAAGGAGGCTGCAAATCGGATAGACAGGTGTCATGTGTGCCTGCTTAAGCTGGTGCTTAATGACAGGGGTGCTTCATGGAAGCCTCTCATCCGCCTCAAGGAGGCTGTAAATCGGACAGACAGGTGTCATGTGTGCCTGCTTAAGCTGGTGCTTAATGACAGGGGTGCTTCATGGAAGCCTCTCATCCGCCTCAAGGAGGCTGCAAATCGGATAGACAGGTGTCATGTGTGCCTGCTTAAGCTGGTGCTTAATGACAGGGGTGCTTCATGGAAGCCTCTCATCCGCCTCAAGGAGGCTGCAAATCGGACAGACAGGTGTCATGCTGGCCTGCTTAAGCTGGTGCTTAATGACAGGGGTGCTTCATGCAAGCCTCTCATCCGCCTCAAGGAGGCTGCAAATCGGACAGACAGGTGTCATGTGTGCCTGCTTAAGCTGGTGCTTAATGACAGGGGTGCTTCATGCAAGCCTCTCATCCGCCTCAAGGAGGCTGTAAATCGGACAGACAGGTGTCATGTGTGCCTGCTTAAGCTGGTGCTTAATGACAGGGGTGCTTCATGCAAGCCTCTCATCCGCCTCAAGGAGGCTGTAAATCGGACAGACAGGTGTCATGTGTGCCTGCTTACAGACAGGTGTCATGTGTGCCTGCCTAAGCTGGTGCTTAATGACAGGGGTGCTTCATGCAAGCCTCTCATCCGCCTCAAGGAGGCTGCAAATCGGACAGACAGGTGTCATGTGTGCCTGCCTAAGCTGGTGCTTAATGACAGGGGTGCAGGTGTCATGCTGGCCTGCCTAAGCTGGTGCTTAATGACAGGGGTGCAGGTGTCATGTGTGCCTGCCTAAGCTGGTGCTTAATGACAGGGGTGCAGGTGTCATGTGTGCCTGCCTAAGCTGGTGCTTAATGACAGGGGTGCAGGTGTCATGTGTGCCTGCCTAAGCTGGTGCTTAATGACAGGGGTGCAGGTGTCATGCTGGCCTGCCTAAGCTGGTGCTTAATGACAGAGGTGCAGGTGTCATGTGTGCCTGCCTAAGCTGGTGCTTAATGACAGGGGTGCAGGTGTCATGTGTGCCTGCCTAAGCTGGTGCTTAATGACAGGGGTGCAGGTGTCATGTGTGCCTGCCTAAGCTGGTGCTTAATGACAGGGGTGCTTCATGCAAGCCTCTCATCCGCCTCAAGGAGGCTGCAAATCGGACAGACAGGTGTCATGTGTGCCTGCCTAAGCTGGTGCTTAATGACAGGGGTGCTTCATGCAAGCCTCTCATCCGCCTCAAGGAGGCTGTAAATCGGACAGACAGGTGTCATGTGTGCCTGCTTAAGCTGGTGCTTAATGACAGGGGTGCTTCATGCAAGCCTCTCATCCGCCTCAAGGAGGCTGCAAATCGGACAGACAGGTGTCATGTGTGCCTGCTTAAGCTGGTGCTTAATGACAGGGGTGCTTCATGGAAGCCTCTCATCCGCCTCAAGGAGGCTGCAAATCGGACAGACAGGTGTCATGTGTGCCTGCCTAAGCTGGTGCTTAATGACAGGGGTGCTTCATGCAAGCCTCTCATCCGCCTCAAGGAGGCTGTAAATCGGACAGACAGGTGTCATGTGTGCCTGCCTAAGCTGGTGCTTAATGACAGGGGTGCTTCATGGAAGCCTCTCATCCGCCTCAAGGAGGCTGCAAATCGGACAGACAGGTGTCATGTGTGCCTGCTTACAGACAGGTGTCATGTGTGCCTGCCTAAGCTGGTGCTTAATGACAGGGGTGCTTCATGCAAGCCTCTCATCCGCCTCAAGGAGGCTGTAAATCGGACAGACAGGTGTCATGTGTGCCTGCCTAAGCTGGTGCTTAATGACAGGGGTGCTTCATGCAAGCCTCTCATCCGCCTCAAGGAGGCTGCAAATCGGACAGACAGGTGTCATGTGTGCCTGCTTAAGCTGGTGCTTAATGACAGGGGTGCTTCATGCAAGCCTCTCATCCGCCTCAAGGAGGCTGTAAATCGGACAGACAGGTGTCATGTGTGCCTGCTTACAGACAGGTGTCATGTGTGCCTGCCTAAGCTGGTGCTTAATGACAGGGGTGCTTCATGCAAGCCTCTCATCCGCCTCAAGGAGGCTGTAAATCGGACAGACAGGTGTCATGTGTGCCTGCTTACAGACAGGTGTCATGTGTGCCTGCCTAAGCTGGTGCTTAATGACAGGGGTGCTTCATGCAAGCCTCTCATCCGCCTCAAGGAGGCTGTAAATCGGACAGACAGGTGTCATGTGTGCCTGCTTACAGACAGGTGTCATGTGTGCCTGCCTAAGCTGGTGCTTAATGACAGGGGTGCTTCATGCAAGCCTCTCATCCGCCTCAAGGAGGCTGCAAATCGGACAGACAGGTGTCATGTGTGCCTGCTTAAGCTGGTGCTTAATGACAGGGGTGCTTCATGCAAGCCTCTCATCCGCCTCAAGGAGGCTGCAAATCGGACAGACAGGTGTCATGCTGGCCTGCTTAAGCTGGTGCTTAATGACAGGGGTGCTTCATGCAAGCCTCTCATCCGCCTCAAGGAGGCTGCAAATCGGACAGACAGGTGTCATGTGTGCCTGCTTAAGCTGGTGCTTAATGACAGGGGTGCTTCATGCAAGCCTCTCATCCGCCTCAAGGAGGCTGTAAATCGGACAGACAGGTGTCATGTGTGCCTGCTTAAGCTGGTGCTTAATGACAGGGGTGCTTCATGCAAGCCTCTCATCCGCCTCAAGGAGGCTGTAAATCGGACAGACAGGTGTCATGTGTGCCTGCTTACAGACAGGTGTCATGTGTGCCTGCCTAAGCTGGTGCTTAATGACAGGGGTGCTTCATGCAAGCCTCTCATCCGCCTCAAGGAGGCTGCAAATCGGACAGACAGGTGTCATGTGTGCCTGCCTAAGCTGGTGCTTAATGACAGGGGTGCTTCATGGAAGCCTCTCATCCGCCTCAAGGAGGCTGCAAATCGGACAGACAGGTGTCATGTGTGCCTGCTTACAGACAGGTGTCATGTGTGCCTGCCTAAGCTGGTGCTTAATGACAGGGGTGCTTCATGCAAGCCTCTCATCCGCCTCAAGGAGGCTGTAAATCGGACAGACAGGTGTCATGTGTGCCTGCCTAAGCTGGTGCTTAATGACAGGGGTGCTTCATGCAAGCCTCTCATCCGCCTCAAGGAGGCTGTAAATCGGACAGACAGGTGTCATGTGTGCCTGCTTACAGACAGGTGTCATGTGTGCCTGCCTAAGCTGGTGCTTAATGACAGGGGTGCTTCATGCAAGCCTCTCATCCGCCTCAAGGAGGCTGTAAATCGGACAGACAGGTGTCATGTGTGCCTGCTTACAGACAGGTGTCATGTGTGCCTGCCTAAGCTGGTGCTTAATGACAGGGGTGCTTCATGCAAGCCTCTCATCCGCCTCAAGGAGGCTGTAAATCGGACAGACAGGTGTCATGTGTGCCTGCTTACAGACAGGTGTCATGTGTGCCTGCCTAAGCTGGTGCTTAATGACAGGGGTGCTTCATGCAAGCCTCTCATCCGCCTCAAGGAGGCTGTAAATCGGACAGACAGGTGTCATGTGTGCCTGCTTACAGACAGGTGTCATGTGTGCCTGCCTAAGCTGGTGCTTAATAACAGGGGTGCTTCATGCAAGCCTCTCATCCGCCTCAAGGAGGCTGTAAATCGGACAGACAGGTGTCATGTGTGCCTGCTTACAGACAGGTGTCATGTGTGCCTGCCTAAGCTGGTGCTTAATGACAGGGGTGCTTCATGCAAGCCTCTCATCCGCCTCAAGGAGGCTGTAAATTGGACAGACAGGTGTCATGTGTGCCTGCTTACAGACAGGTGTCATGTGTGCCTGCCTAAGCTGGTGCTTAATGACAGGGGTGCTTCATGCAAGCCTCTCATCCGCCTCAAGGAGGCTGTAAATCGGACAGACAGGTGTCATGTGTGCCTGCTTACAGACAGGTGTCATGTGTGCCTGCCTAAGCTGGTGCTTAATGACAGGGGTGCTTCATGCAAGCCTCTCATCCGCCTCAAGGAGGCTGTAAATCGGACAGACAGGTGTCATGTGTGCCTGCTTACAGACAGGTGTCATGTGTGCCTGCCTAAGCTGGTGCTTAATGACAGGGGTGCTTCATGCAAGCCTCTCATCCGCCTCAAGGAGGCTGTAAATCGGACAGACAGGTGTCATGTGTGCCTGCTTACAGACAGGTGTCATGTGTGCCTGCCTAAGCTGGTGCTTAATGACAGGGGTGCTTCATGCAAGCCTCTCATCCGCCTCAAGGAGGCTGTAAATCGGACAGACAGGTGTCATGTGTGCCTGCTTACAGACAGGTGTCATGTGTGCCTGCCTAAGCTGGTGCTTAATGACAGGGGTGCTTCATGCAAGCCTCTCATCCGCCTCAAGGAGGCTGTAAATCGGACAGACAGGTGTCATGTGTGCCTGCTTACAGACAGGTGTCATGTGTGCCTGCCTAAGCTGGTGCTTAATGACAGGGGTGCTTCATGCAAGCCTCTCATCCGCCTCAAGGAGGCTGTAAATCGGACAGACAGGTGTCATGTGTGCCTGCTTACAGACAGGTGTCATGTGTGCCTGCCTAAGCTGGTGCTTAATGACAGGGGTGCTTCATGCAAGCCTCTCATCCGCCTCAAGGAGGCTGTAAATCGGACAGACAGGTGTCATGTGTGCCTGCTTACAGACAGGTGTCATGTGTGCCTGCCTAAGCTGGTGCTTAATGACAGGGGTGCTTCATGCAAGCCTCTCATCCGCCTCAAGGAGGCTGTAAATCGGACAGACAGGTGTCATGTGTGCCTGCTTACAGACAGGTGTCATGTGTGCCTGCCTAAGCTGGTGCTTAATGACAGGGGTGCTTCATGCAAGCCTCTCATCCGCCTCAAGGAGGCTGTAAATCGGACAGACAGGTGTCATGTGTGCCTGCTTACAGACAGGTGTCATGTGTGCCTGCCTAAGCTGGTGCTTAATGACAGGGGTGCTTCATGCAAGCCTCTCATCCGCCTCAAGGAGGCTGCAAATCGGATAGACAGGTGTCATGCTGGCCTGCTTAAGCTGGTGCTTAATGACAGGGGTGCTTCCTGGAAGTCTCTCATCCGCCTCAAGGAGGCTGCAAATCGGATAGACAGGTGTCATGCTGGCCTGCTTAAGCTGGTGCTTAATGACAGGGGTGCTTCCTGGAAGTCTCTCATCCGCCTCAAGGAGGCTGCAAATCGGATAGACAGGTGTCATGTGTGCCTGCTTAAGCTGGTGCTTAATGACAGGGGTGCTTCATGGAAGCCTCTCATCCGCCTCAAGGAGGCTGCAAATCGGATAGACAGGTGTCATGTGTGCCTGCTTAAGCTGGTGCTTAATGACAGGGGTGCTTCATGGAAGCCTCTCATCCGCCTCAAGGAGGCTGTAAATCGGACAGACAGGTGTCATGTGTGCCTGCTTAAGCTGGTGCTTAATGACAGGGGTGCTTCATGGAAGCCTCTCATCCGCCTCAAGGAGGCTGCAAATCGGATAGACAGGTGTCATGTGTGCCTGCTTAAGCTGGTGCTTAATGACAGGGGTGCTTCATGGAAGCCTCTCATCCGCCTCAAGGAGGCTGCAAATCGGACAGACAGGTGTCATGCTGGCCTGCTTAAGCTGGTGCTTAATGACAGGGGTGCTTCATGCAAGCCTCTCATCCGCCTCAAGGAGGCTGCAAATCGGACAGACAGGTGTCATGTGTGCCTGCTTAAGCTGGTGCTTAATGACAGGGGTGCTTCATGCAAGCCTCTCATCCGCCTCAAGGAGGCTGTAAATCGGACAGACAGGTGTCATGTGTGCCTGCTTAAGCTGGTGCTTAATGACAGGGGTGCTTCATGCAAGCCTCTCATCCGCCTCAAGGAGGCTGTAAATCGGACAGACAGGTGTCATGTGTGCCTGCTTACAGACAGGTGTCATGTGTGCCTGCTTAAGCTGGTGCTTAATGACAGGGGTGCTTCATGGAAGCCTCTCATCCGCCTCAAGGAGGCTGCAAATCGGACAGACAGGTGTCATGTGTGCCTGCCTAAGCTGGTGCTTAATGACAGGGGTGCTTCATGCAAGCCTCTCATCCGCCTCAAGGAGGCTGTAAATCGGACAGACAGGTGTCATGTGTGCCTGCCTAAGCTGGTGCTTAATGACAGGGGTGCTTCATGGAAGCCTCTCATCCGCCTCAAGGAGGCTGCAAATCGGACAGACAGGTGTCATGTGTGCCTGCTTACAGACAGGTGTCATGTGTGCCTGCCTAAGCTGGTGCTTAATGACAGGGGTGCTTCATGCAAGCCTCTCATCCGCCTCAAGGAGGCTGTAAATCGGACAGACAGGTGTCATGTGTGCCTGCCTAAGCTGGTGCTTAATGACAGGGGTGCTTCATGCAAGCCTCTCATCCGCCTCAAGGAGGCTGCAAATCGGACAGACAGGTGTCATGTGTGCCTGCTTAAGCTGGTGCTTAATGACAGGGGTGCTTCATGCAAGCCTCTCATCCGCCTCAAGGAGGCTGTAAATCGGACAGACAGGTGTCATGTGTGCCTGCTTACAGACAGGTGTCATGTGTGCCTGCCTAAGCTGGTGCTTAATGACAGGGGTGCTTCATGCAAGCCTCTCATCCGCCTCAAGGAGGCTGTAAATCGGACAGACAGGTGTCATGTGTGCCTGCTTACAGACAGGTGTCATGTGTGCCTGCCTAAGCTGGTGCTTAATGACAGGGGTGCTTCATGCAAGCCTCTCATCCGCCTCAAGGAGGCTGTAAATCGGACAGACAGGTGTCATGTGTGCCTGCTTACAGACAGGTGTCATGTGTGCCTGCCTAAGCTGGTGCTTAATGACAGGGGTGCTTCATGCAAGCCTCTCATCCGCCTCAAGGAGGCTGCAAATCGGACAGACAGGTGTCATGTGTGCCTGCTTAAGCTGGTGCTTAATGACAGGGGTGCTTCATGCAAGCCTCTCATCCGCCTCAAGGAGGCTGCAAATCGGACAGACAGGTGTCATGCTGGCCTGCTTAAGCTGGTGCTTAATGACAGGGGTGCTTCATGCAAGCCTCTCATCCGCCTCAAGGAGGCTGCAAATCGGACAGACAGGTGTCATGTGTGCCTGCTTAAGCTGGTGCTTAATGACAGGGGTGCTTCATGCAAGCCTCTCATCCGCCTCAAGGAGGCTGTAAATCGGACAGACAGGTGTCATGTGTGCCTGCTTAAGCTGGTGCTTAATGACAGGGGTGCTTCATGCAAGCCTCTCATCCGCCTCAAGGAGGCTGTAAATCGGACAGACAGGTGTCATGTGTGCCTGCTTACAGACAGGTGTCATGTGTGCCTGCCTAAGCTGGTGCTTAATGACAGGGGTGCTTCATGCAAGCCTCTCATCCGCCTCAAGGAGGCTGCAAATCGGACAGACAGGTGTCATGTGTGCCTGCCTAAGCTGGTGCTTAATGACAGGGGTGCTTCATGGAAGCCTCTCATCCGCCTCAAGGAGGCTGCAAATCGGACAGACAGGTGTCATGTGTGCCTGCTTACAGACAGGTGTCATGTGTGCCTGCCTAAGCTGGTGCTTAATGACAGGGGTGCTTCATGCAAGCCTCTCATCCGCCTCAAGGAGGCTGTAAATCGGACAGACAGGTGTCATGTGTGCCTGCCTAAGCTGGTGCTTAATGACAGGGGTGCTTCATGCAAGCCTCTCATCCGCCTCAAGGAGGCTGTAAATCGGACAGACAGGTGTCATGTGTGCCTGCTTACAGACAGGTGTCATGTGTGCCTGCCTAAGCTGGTGCTTAATGACAGGGGTGCTTCATGCAAGCCTCTCATCCGCCTCAAGGAGGCTGTAAATCGGACAGACAGGTGTCATGTGTGCCTGCTTACAGACAGGTGTCATGTGTGCCTGCCTAAGCTGGTGCTTAATGACAGGGGTGCTTCATGCAAGCCTCTCATCCGCCTCAAGGAGGCTGTAAATCGGACAGACAGGTGTCATGTGTGCCTGCTTACAGACAGGTGTCATGTGTGCCTGCCT
This sequence comes from Lycodopsis pacificus, assembly GCA_028022725.1. Taxonomy (NCBI): domain Eukaryota; kingdom Metazoa; phylum Chordata; class Actinopteri; order Perciformes; family Zoarcidae; genus Lycodopsis; species Lycodopsis pacificus. The sequence goes on along the minus strand of JAQMIO010000002.1, from coordinate 294,446 downwards.
AAGCTGGTGCTTAATGACAGGGGTGCTTTATGCAAGCCTCTCATCCGCCTCAAGGAGGCTGTAAATCGGACAGACAGGTGTCATGTGTGCCTGCTTACAGACAGGTGTCATGTGTGCCTGCCTAAGCTGGTGCTTAATGACAGGGGTGCTTCATGCAAGCCTCTCATCCGCCTCAAGGAGGCTGTAAATCGGACAGACAGGTGTCATGTGTGCCTGCTTACAGACAGGTGTCATGTGTGCCTGCCTAAGCTGGTGCTTAATGACAGGGGTGCTTCATGCAAGCCTCTCATCCGCCTCAAGGAGGCTGTAAATCGGACAGACAGGTGTCATGTGTGCCTGCTTACAGACAGGTGTCATGTGTGCCTGCCTAAGCTGGTGCTTAATGACAGGGGTGCTTCATGCAAGCCTCTCATCCGCCTCAAGGAGGCTGCAAATCGGATAGACAGGTGTCATGCTGGCCTGCTTAAGCTGGTGCTTAATGACAGGGGTGCTTCCTGGAAGTCTCTCATCCGCCTCAAGGAGGCTGCAAATCGGATAGACAGGTGTCATGCTGGCCTGCTTAAGCTGGTGCTTAATGACAGGGGTGCTTCCTGGAAGTCTCTCATCCGCCTCAAGGAGGCTGCAAATCGGATAGACAGGTGTCATGTGTGCCTGCTTAAGCTGGTGCTTAATGACAGGGGTGCTTCATGGAAGCCTCTCATCCGCCTCAAGGAGGCTGCAAATCGGATAGACAGGTGTCATGTGTGCCTGCTTAAGCTGGTGCTTAATGACAGGGGTGCTTCATGGAAGCCTCTCATCCGCCTCAAGGAGGCTGTAAATCGGACAGACAGGTGTCATGTGTGCCTGCTTAAGCTGGTGCTTAATGACAGGGGTGCTTCATGGAAGCCTCTCATCCGCCTCAAGGAGGCTGCAAATCGGATAGACAGGTGTCATGTGTGCCTGCTTAAGCTGGTGCTTAATGACAGGGGTGCTTCATGGAAGCCTCTCATCCGCCTCAAGGAGGCTGTAAATCGGATAGACAGGTGTCATGCTGGCCTGCTTAAGCTGGTGCTTAATGACAGGGGTGCTTCATGGAAGCCTCTCATCCGCCTCAAGGAGGCTGTAAATCGGATAGACAGGTGTCATGTGTGCCTGCCTAAGCTGGTGCTTAATGACAGGGGTGCTTCATGGAAGCCTCTCATCCGCCTCAAGGAGGCTGCAAATCGGACAGACAGGTGTCATGCTGGCCTGCTTAAGCTGGTGCTTAATGACAGGGGTGCTTCATGGAAGCCTCTCATCCGCCTCAAGGAGGCTGCAAATCGGACAGACAGGTGTCATGCTGGCCTGCTTAAGCTGGTGCTTAATGACAGGGGTGCTTCATGGAAGCCTCTCATCCGCCTCAAGGAGGCTGTAAATCGGATAGACAGGTGTCATGTGTGCCTGCTTAAGCTGGTGCTTAATGACAGGGGTGCTTCATGGAAGCCTCTCATCCGCCTCAAGGAGGCTGTAAATCGGATAGACAGGTGTCATGTGTGCCTGCTTAAGCTGGTGCTTAATGACAGGGGTGCTTCATGGAAGCCTCTCATCCGCCTCAAGGAGGCTGTAAATCGGATAGACAGGTGTCATGCTGGCCTGCTTAAGCTGGTGCTTAATGACAGGGGTGCTTCATGGAAGCCTCTCATCCGCCTCAAGGAGGCTGTAAATCGGACAGACAGGTGTCATGTGTGCCTGCTTAAGCTGGTGCTTAATGACAGGGGTGCTTCATGGAAGCCTCTCATCCGCCTCAAGGAGGCTGTAAATCGGATAGACAGGTGTCATGCTGGCCTGCTTAAGCTGGTGCTTAATGACAGGGGTGCTTCCTGGAAGTCTCTCATCCGCCTCAAGGAGGCTGCAAATCGGATAGACAGGTGTCATGCTGGCCTGCTTAAGCTGGTGCTTAATGACAGGGGTGCTTCATGCAAGCCTCTCATCCGCCTCAAGGAGGCTGCAAATCGGACAGACAGGTGTCATGTGTGCCTGCTTACAGACAGGTGTCATGTGTGCCTGCCTAAGCTGGTGCTTAATGACAGGGGTGCTTCATGGAAGCCTCTCATCCGCCTCAAGGAGGCTGCAAATCGGACAGACAGGTGTCATGCTGGCCTGCTTAAGCTGGTGCTTAATGACAGGGGTGCTTCATGCAAGCCTCTCATCCGCCTCAAGGAGGCTGCAAATCGGACAGACAGGTGTCATGTGTGCCTGCTTAAGCTGGTGCTTAATGACAGGGGTGCTTCATGCAAGCCTCTCATCCGCCTCAAGGAGGCTGTAAATCGGACAGACAGGTGTCATGTGTGCCTGCTTAAGCTGGTGCTTAATGACAGGGGTGCTTCATGCAAGCCTCTCATCCGCCTCAAGGAGGCTGTAAATCGGACAGACAGGTGTCATGTGTGCCTGCTTACAGACAGGTGTCATGTGTGCCTGCCTAAGCTGGTGCTTAATGACAGGGGTGCTTCATGCAAGCCTCTCATCCGCCTCAAGGAGGCTGCAAATCGGACAGACAGGTGTCATGTGTGCCTGCTTACAGACAGGTGTCATGTGTGCCTGCCTAAGCTGGTGCTTAATGACAGGGGTGCTTCATGCAAGCCTCTCATCCGCCTCAAGGAGGCTGTAAATCGGACAGACAGGTGTCATGTGTGCCTGCCTAAGCTGGTGCTTAATGACAGGGGTGCTTCATGGAAGCCTCTCATCCGCCTCAAGGAGGCTGCAAATCGGACAGACAGGTGTCATGTGTGCCTGCTTACAGACAGGTGTCATGTGTGCCTGCCTAAGCTGGTGCTTAATGACAGGGGTGCTTCATGCAAGCCTCTCATCCGCCTCAAGGAGGCTGCAAATCGGACAGACAGGTGTCATGTGTGCCTGCTTAAGCTGGTGCTTAATGACAGGGGTGCTTCATGCAAGCCTCTCATCCGCCTCAAGGAGGCTGTAAATCGGACAGACAGGTGTCATGTGTGCCTGCTTACAGACAGGTGTCATGTGTGCCTGCCTAAGCTGGTGCTTCATGACAGGGGTGCTTCATGCAAGCCTCTCATCCGCCTCAAGGAGGCTGTAAATCGGACAGACAGGTGTCATGTGTGCCTGCCTAAGCTGGTGCTTAATGACAGGGGTGCTTCATGCAAGCCTCTCATCCGCCTCAAGGAGGCTGTAAATCGGACAGACAGGTGTCATGTGTGCCTGCTTACAGACAGGTGTCATGTGTGCCTGCCTAAGCTGGTGCTTAATGACAGGGGTGCTTCATGCAAGCCTCTCATCCGCCTCAAGGAGGCTGTAAATCGGACAGACAGGTGTCATGTGTGCCTGCTTACAGACAGGTGTCATGTGTGCCTGCCTAAGCTGGTGCTTAATGACAGGGGTGCTTCATGCAAGCCTCTCATCCGCCTCAAGGAGGCTGTAAATCGGACAGACAGGTGTCATGTGTGCCTGCTTACAGACAGGTGTCATGTGTGCCTGCCTAAGCTGGTGCTTAATGACAGGGGTGCTTCATGCAAGCCTCTCATCCGCCTCAAGGAGGCTGTAAATCGGACAGACAGGTGTCATGTGTGCCTGCTTACAGACAGGTGTCATGTGTGCCTGCCTAAGCTGGTGCTTAATGACAGGGGTGCTTCATGCAAGCCTCTCATCCGCCTCAAGGAGGCTGTAAATCGGACAGACAGGTGTCATGTGTGCCTGCTTACAGACAGGTGTCATGTGTGCCTGCCTAAGCTGGTGCTTAATGACAGGGGTGCTTCATGCAAGCCTCTCATCCGCCTCAAGGAGGCTGTAAATCGGACAGACAGGTGTCATGTGTGCCTGCTTACAGACAGGTGTCATGTGTGCCTGCCTAAGCTGGTGCTTAATGACAGGGGTGCTTCATGCAAGCCTCTCATCCGCCTCAAGGAGGCTGCAAATCGGATAGACAGGTGTCATGCTGGCCTGCTTAAGCTGGTGCTTAATGACAGGGGTGCTTCCTGGAAGTCTCTCATCCGCCTCAAGGAGGCTGCAAATCGGATAGACAGGTGTCATGCTGGCCTGCTTAAGCTGGTGCTTAATGACAGGGGTGCTTCCTGGAAGTCTCTCATCCGCCTCAAGGAGGCTGCAAATCGGATAGACAGGTGTCATGTGTGCCTGCTTAAGCTGGTGCTTAATGACAGGGGTGCTTCATGGAAGCCTCTCATCCGCCTCAAGGAGGCTGCAAATCGGATAGACAGGTGTCATGTGTGCCTGCTTAAGCTGGTGCTTAATGACAGGGGTGCTTCATGGAAGCCTCTCATCCGCCTCAAGGAGGCTGTAAATCGGACAGACAGGTGTCATGTGTGCCTGCTTAAGCTGGTGCTTAATGACAGGGGTGCTTCATGGAAGCCTCTCATCCGCCTCAAGGAGGCTGCAAATCGGATAGACAGGTGTCATGTGTGCCTGCTTAAGCTGGTGCTTAATGACAGGGGTGCTTCATGGAAGCCTCTCATCCGCCTCAAGGAGGCTGCAAATCGGACAGACAGGTGTCATGCTGGCCTGCTTAAGCTGGTGCTTAATGACAGGGGTGCTTCATGCAAGCCTCTCATCCGCCTCAAGGAGGCTGCAAATCGGACAGACAGGTGTCATGTGTGCCTGCTTAAGCTGGTGCTTAATGACAGGGGTGCTTCATGCAAGCCTCTCATCCGCCTCAAGGAGGCTGTAAATCGGACAGACAGGTGTCATGTGTGCCTGCTTAAGCTGGTGCTTAATGACAGGGGTGCTTCATGCAAGCCTCTCATCCGCCTCAAGGAGGCTGTAAATCGGACAGACAGGTGTCATGTGTGCCTGCTTACAGACAGGTGTCATGTGTGCCTGCCTAAGCTGGTGCTTAATGACAGGGGTGCTTCATGCAAGCCTCTCATCCGCCTCAAGGAGGCTGCAAATCGGACAGACAGGTGTCATGTGTGCCTGCCTAAGCTGGTGCTTAATGACAGGGGTGCAGGTGTCATGCTGGCCTGCCTAAGCTGGTGCTTAATGACAGGGGTGCAGGTGTCATGTGTGCCTGCCTAAGCTGGTGCTTAATGACAGGGGTGCAGGTGTCATGTGTGCCTGCCTAAGCTGGTGCTTAATGACAGGGGTGCAGGTGTCATGTGTGCCTGCCTAAGCTGGTGCTTAATGACAGGGGTGCAGGTGTCATGCTGGCCTGCCTAAGCTGGTGCTTAATGACAGAGGTGCAGGTGTCATGTGTGCCTGCCTAAGCTGGTGCTTAATGACAGGGGTGCAGGTGTCATGTGTGCCTGCCTAAGCTGGTGCTTAATGACAGGGGTGCAGGTGTCATGTGTGCCTGCCTAAGCTGGTGCTTAATGACAGGGGTGCTTCATGCAAGCCTCTCATCCGCCTCAAGGAGGCTGCAAATCGGACAGACAGGTGTCATGTGTGCCTGCCTAAGCTGGTGCTTAATGACAGGGGTGCTTCATGCAAGCCTCTCATCCGCCTCAAGGAGGCTGTAAATCGGACAGACAGGTGTCATGTGTGCCTGCTTAAGCTGGTGCTTAATGACAGGGGTGCTTCATGCAAGCCTCTCATCCGCCTCAAGGAGGCTGCAAATCGGACAGACAGGTGTCATGTGTGCCTGCTTAAGCTGGTGCTTAATGACAGGGGTGCTTCATGGAAGCCTCTCATCCGCCTCAAGGAGGCTGCAAATCGGACAGACAGGTGTCATGTGTGCCTGCCTAAGCTGGTGCTTAATGACAGGGGTGCTTCATGCAAGCCTCTCATCCGCCTCAAGGAGGCTGTAAATCGGACAGACAGGTGTCATGTGTGCCTGCCTAAGCTGGTGCTTAATGACAGGGGTGCTTCATGGAAGCCTCTCATCCGCCTCAAGGAGGCTGCAAATCGGACAGACAGGTGTCATGTGTGCCTGCTTACAGACAGGTGTCATGTGTGCCTGCCTAAGCTGGTGCTTAATGACAGGGGTGCTTCATGCAAGCCTCTCATCCGCCTCAAGGAGGCTGTAAATCGGACAGACAGGTGTCATGTGTGCCTGCCTAAGCTGGTGCTTAATGACAGGGGTGCTTCATGCAAGCCTCTCATCCGCCTCAAGGAGGCTGCAAATCGGACAGACAGGTGTCATGTGTGCCTGCTTAAGCTGGTGCTTAATGACAGGGGTGCTTCATGCAAGCCTCTCATCCGCCTCAAGGAGGCTGTAAATCGGACAGACAGGTGTCATGTGTGCCTGCTTACAGACAGGTGTCATGTGTGCCTGCCTAAGCTGGTGCTTAATGACAGGGGTGCTTCATGCAAGCCTCTCATCCGCCTCAAGGAGGCTGTAAATCGGACAGACAGGTGTCATGTGTGCCTGCTTACAGACAGGTGTCATGTGTGCCTGCCTAAGCTGGTGCTTAATGACAGGGGTGCTTCATGCAAGCCTCTCATCCGCCTCAAGGAGGCTGTAAATCGGACAGACAGGTGTCATGTGTGCCTGCTTACAGACAGGTGTCATGTGTGCCTGCCTAAGCTGGTGCTTAATGACAGGGGTGCTTCATGCAAGCCTCTCATCCGCCTCAAGGAGGCTGCAAATCGGACAGACAGGTGTCATGTGTGCCTGCTTAAGCTGGTGCTTAATGACAGGGGTGCTTCATGCAAGCCTCTCATCCGCCTCAAGGAGGCTGCAAATCGGACAGACAGGTGTCATGCTGGCCTGCTTAAGCTGGTGCTTAATGACAGGGGTGCTTCATGCAAGCCTCTCATCCGCCTCAAGGAGGCTGCAAATCGGACAGACAGGTGTCATGTGTGCCTGCTTAAGCTGGTGCTTAATGACAGGGGTGCTTCATGCAAGCCTCTCATCCGCCTCAAGGAGGCTGTAAATCGGACAGACAGGTGTCATGTGTGCCTGCTTAAGCTGGTGCTTAATGACAGGGGTGCTTCATGCAAGCCTCTCATCCGCCTCAAGGAGGCTGTAAATCGGACAGACAGGTGTCATGTGTGCCTGCTTACAGACAGGTGTCATGTGTGCCTGCCTAAGCTGGTGCTTAATGACAGGGGTGCTTCATGCAAGCCTCTCATCCGCCTCAAGGAGGCTGCAAATCGGACAGACAGGTGTCATGTGTGCCTGCCTAAGCTGGTGCTTAATGACAGGGGTGCTTCATGGAAGCCTCTCATCCGCCTCAAGGAGGCTGCAAATCGGACAGACAGGTGTCATGTGTGCCTGCTTACAGACAGGTGTCATGTGTGCCTGCCTAAGCTGGTGCTTAATGACAGGGGTGCTTCATGCAAGCCTCTCATCCGCCTCAAGGAGGCTGTAAATCGGACAGACAGGTGTCATGTGTGCCTGCCTAAGCTGGTGCTTAATGACAGGGGTGCTTCATGCAAGCCTCTCATCCGCCTCAAGGAGGCTGTAAATCGGACAGACAGGTGTCATGTGTGCCTGCTTACAGACAGGTGTCATGTGTGCCTGCCTAAGCTGGTGCTTAATGACAGGGGTGCTTCATGCAAGCCTCTCATCCGCCTCAAGGAGGCTGTAAATCGGACAGACAGGTGTCATGTGTGCCTGCTTACAGACAGGTGTCATGTGTGCCTGCCTAAGCTGGTGCTTAATGACAGGGGTGCTTCATGCAAGCCTCTCATCCGCCTCAAGGAGGCTGTAAATCGGACAGACAGGTGTCATGTGTGCCTGCTTACAGACAGGTGTCATGTGTGCCTGCCTAAGCTGGTGCTTAATGACAGGGGTGCTTCATGCAAGCCTCTCATCCGCCTCAAGGAGGCTGTAAATCGGACAGACAGGTGTCATGTGTGCCTGCTTACAGACAGGTGTCATGTGTGCCTGCCTAAGCTGGTGCTTAATGACAGGGGTGCTTCATGCAAGCCTCTCATCCGCCTCAAGGAGGCTGTAAATCGGACAGACAGGTGTCATGTGTGCCTGCTTACAGACAGGTGTCATGTGTGCCTGCCTAAGCTGGTGCTTAATGACAGGGGTGCTTCATGCAAGCCTCTCATCCGCCTCAAGGAGGCTGTAAATCGGACAGACAGGTGTCATGTGTGCCTGCTTACAGACAGGTGTCATGTGTGCCTGCCTAAGCTGGTGCTTAATGACAGGGGTGCTTCATGCAAGCCTCTCATCCGCCTCAAGGAGGCTGTAAATCGGACAGACAGGTGTCATGTGTGCCTGCTTACAGACAGGTGTCATGTGTGCCTGCCTAAGCTGGTGCTTAATGACAGGGGTGCTTCATGCAAGCCTCTCATCCGCCTCAAGGAGGCTGTAAATCGGACAGACAGGTGTCATGTGTGCCTGCTTACAGACAGGTGTCATGTGTGCCTGCCTAAGCTGGTGCTTAATGACAGGGGTGCTTCATGCAAGCCTCTCATCCGCCTCAAGGAGGCTGTAAATCGGACAGACAGGTGTCATGTGTGCCTGCTTACAGACAGGTGTCATGTGTGCCTGCCTAAGCTGGTGCTTAATGACAGGGGTGCTTCATGCAAGCCTCTCATCCGCCTCAAGGAGGCTGTAAATCGGACAGACAGGTGTCATGTGTGCCTGCTTACAGACAGGTGTCATGTGTGCCTGCCTAAGCTGGTGCTTAATGACAGGGGTGCTTCATGCAAGCCTCTCATCCGCCTCAAGGAGGCTGTAAATCGGACAGACAGGTGTCATGTGTGCCTGCTTACAGACAGGTGTCATGTGTGCCTGCCTAAGCTGGTGCTTAATGACAGGGGTGCTTCATGCAAGCCTCTCATCCGCCTCAAGGAGGCTGCAAATCGGACAGACAGGTGTCATGTGTGCCTGCTTAAGCTGGTGCTTAATGACAGGGGTGCTTCATGCAAGCCTCTCATCCGCCTCAAGGAGGCTGCAAATCGGACAGACAGGTGTCATGCTGGCCTGCTTAAGCTGGTGCTTAATGACAGGGGTGCTTCATGCAAGCCTCTCATCCGCCTCAAGGAGGCTGCAAATCGGACAGACAGGTGTCATGTGTGCCTGCTTAAGCTGGTGCTTAATGACAGGGGTGCTTCATGCAAGCCTCTCATCCGCCTCAAGGAGGCTGTAAATCGGACAGACAGGTGTCATGTGTGCCTGCTTACAGACAGGTGTCATGTGTGCCTGCCTAAGCTGGTGCTTAATGACAGGGGTGCTTCATGCAAGCCTCTCATCCGCCTCAAGGAGGCTGTAAATCGGACAGACAGGTGTCATGTGTGCCTGCCTAAGCTGGTGCTTAATGACAGGGGTGCTTCATGCAAGCCTCTCATCCGCCTCAAGGAGGCTGTAAATCGGACAGACAGGTGTCATGTGTGCCTGCTTACAGACAGGTGTCATGTGTGCCTGCCTAAGCTGGTGCTTAATGACAGGGGTGCTTCATGCAAGCCTCTCATCCGCCTCAAGGAGGCTGTAAATCGGACAGACAGGTGTCATGTGTGCCTGCTTACAGACAGGTGTCATGTGTGCCTGCCTAAGCTGGTGCTTAATGACAGGGGTGCTTCATGCAAGCCTCTCATCCGCCTCAAGGAGGCTGTAAATCGGACAGACAGGTGTCATGTGTGCCTGCTTACAGACAGGTGTCATGTGTGCCTGCCTAAGCTGGTGCTTAATGACAGGGGTGCTTCATGCAAGCCTCTCATCCGCCTCAAGGAGGCTGTAAATCGGACAGACAGGTGTCATGTGTGCCTGCTTACAGACAGGTGTCATGTGTGCCTGCCTAAGCTGGTGCTTAATGACAGGGGTGCTTCATGCAAGCCTCTCATCCGCCTCAAGGAGGCTGTAAATCGGACAGACAGGTGTCATGTGTGCCTGCTTACAGACAGGTGTCATGTGTGCCTGCCTAAGCTGGTGCTTAATGACAGGGGTGCTTCATGCAAGCCTCTCATCCGCCTCAAGGAGGCTGTAAATCGGACAGACAGGTGTCATGTGTGCCTGCTTACAGACAGGTGTCATGTGTGCCTGCCTAAGCTGGTGCTTAATGACAGGGGTGCTTCATGCAAGCCTCTCATCCGCCTCAAGGAGGCTGTAAATCGGACAGACAGGTGTCATGTGTGCCTGCTTACAGACAGGTGTCATGTGTGCCTGCCTAAGCTGGTGCTTAATGACAGGGGTGCTTCATGCAAGCCTCTCATCCGCCTCAAGGAGGCTGTAAATCGGACAGACAGGTGTCATGTGTGCCTGCTTACAGACAGGTGTCATGTGTGCCTGCCTAAGCTGGTGCTTAATGACAGGGGTGCTTCATGCAAGCCTCTCATCCGCCTCAAGGAGGCTGTAAATCGGACAGACAGGTGTCATGTGTGCCTGCTTACAGACAGGTGTCATGTGTGCCTGCCTAAGCTGGTGCTTAATGACAGGGGTGCTTCATGCAAGCCTCTCATCCGCCTCAAGGAGGCTGTAAATCGGACAGACAGGTGTCATGTGTGCCTGCTTACAGACAGGTGTCATGTGTGCCTGCCTAAGCTGGTGCTTAATGACAGGGGTGCTTCATGCAAGCCTCTCATCCGCCTCAAGGAGGCTGTAAATCGGACAGACAGGTGTCATGTGTGCCTGCTTACAGACAGGTGTCATGTGTGCCTGCCTAAGCTGGTGCTTAATGACAGGGGTGCTTCATGCAAGCCTCTCATCCGCCTCAAGGAGGCTGTAAATCGGACAGACAGGTGTCATGTGTGCCTGCTTACAGACAGGTGTCATGTGTGCCTGCCTAAGCTGGTGCTTAATGACAGGGGTGCTTCATGCAAGCCTCTCATCCGCCTCAAGGAGGCTGTAAATCGGACAGACAGGTGTCATGTGTGCCTGCTTACAGACAGGTGTCATGTGTGCCTGCCTAAGCTGGTGCTTAATGACAGGGGTGCTTCATGCAAGCCTCTCATCCGCCTCAAGGAGGCTGTAAATCGGACAGACAGGTGTCATGTGTGCCTGCTTACAGACAGGTGTCATGTGTGCCTGCCTAAGCTGGTGCTTAATGACAGGGGTGCTTCATGCAAGCCTCTCATCCGCCTCAAGGAGGCTGTAAATCGGACAGACAGGTGTCATGTGTGCCTGCTTACAGACAGGTGTCATGTGTGCCTGCCTAAGCTGGTGCTTAATGACAGGGGTGCTTCATGCAAGCCTCTCATCCGCCTCAAGGAGGCTGTAAATCGGACAGACAGGTGTCATGTGTGCCTGCTTACAGACAGGTGTCATGTGTGCCTGCCTAAGCTGGTGCTTAATGACAGGGGTGCTTCATGCAAGCCTCTCATCCGCCTCAAGGAGGCTGCAAATCGGATAGACAGGTGTCATGCTGGCCTGCTTAAGCTGGTGCTTAATGACAGGGGTGCTTCCTGGAAGTCTCTCATCCGCCTCAAGGAGGCTGCAAATCGGATAGACAGGTGTCATGCTGGCCTGCTTAAGCTGGTGCTTAATGACAGGGGTGCTTCCTGGAAGCCTCTCATCCGCCTCAAGGAGGCTGTAAATCGGACAGACAGGTGTCATGTGTGCCTGCTTAAGCTGGTGCTTAATGACAGGGGTGCTTCATGGAAGCCTCTCATCCGCCTCAAGGAGGCTGCAAATCGGATAGACAGGTGTCATGTGTGCCTGCTTAAGCTGGTGCTTAATGACAGGGGTGCTTCATGGAAGCCTCTCATCCGCCTCAAGGAGGCTGCAAATCGGACAGACAGGTGTCATGCTGGCCTGCTTAAGCTGGTGCTTAATGACAGGGGTGCTTCATGCAAGCCTCTCATCCGCCTCAAGGAGGCTGCAAATCGGACAGACAGGTGTCATGTGTGCCTGCTTAAGCTGGTGCTTAATGACAGGGGTGCTTCATGCAAGCCTCTCATCCGCCTCAAGGAGGCTGTAAATCGGACAGACAGGTGTCATGTGTGCCTGCTTAAGCTGGTGCTTAATGACAGGGGTGCTTCATGCAAGCCTCTCATCCGCCTCAAGGAGGCTGTAAATCGGACAGACAGGTGTCATGTGTGCCTGCTTACAGACAGGTGTCATGTGTGCCTGCCTAAGCTGGTGCTTAATGACAGGGGTGCTTCATGCAAGCCTCTCATCCGCCTCAAGGAGGCTGCAAATCGGACAGACAGGTGTCATGTGTGCCTGCCTAAGCTGGTGCTTAATGACAGGGGTGCTTCATGGAAGCCTCTCATCCGCCTCAAGGAGGCTGCAAATCGGACAGACAGGTGTCATGTGTGCCTGCTTACAGACAGGTGTCATGTGTGCCTGCCTAAGCTGGTGCTTAATGACAGGGGTGCTTCATGCAAGCCTCTCATCCGCCTCAAGGAGGCTGTAAATCGGACAGACAGGTGTCATGTGTGCCTGCCTAAGCTGGTGCTTAATGACAGGGGTGCTTCATGCAAGCCTCTCATCCGCCTCAAGGAGGCTGTAAATCGGACAGACAGGTGTCATGTGTGCCTGCTTACAGACAGGTGTCATGTGTGCCTGCCTAAGCTGGTGCTTAATGACAGGGGTGCTTCATGCAAGCCTCTCATCCGCCTCAAGGAGGCTGTAAATCGGACAGACAGGTGTCATGTGTGCCTGCTTACAGACAGGTGTCATGTGTGCCTGCCTAAGCTGGTGCTTAATGACAGGGGTGCTTCATGCAAGCCTCTCATCCGCCTCAAGGAGGCTGTAAATCGGACAGACAGGTGTCATGTGTGCCTGCTTACAGACAGGTGTCATGTGTGCCTGCCTAAGCTGGTGCTTAATGACAGGGGTGCTTCATGCAAGCCTCTCATCCGCCTCAAGGAGGCTGTAAATCGGACAGACAGGTGTCATGTGTGCCTGCTTACAGACAGGTGTCATGTGTGCCTGCCTAAGCTGGTGCTTAATGACAGGGGTGCTTCATGCAAGCCTCTCATCCGCCTCAAGGAGGCTGTAAATCGGACAGACAGGTGTCATGTGTGCCTGCTTACAGACAGGTGTCATGTGTGCCTGCCTAAGCTGGTGCTTAATGACAGGGGTGCTTCATGCAAGCCTCTCATCCGCCTCAAGGAGGCTGTAAATCGGACAGACAGGTGTCATGTGTGCCTGCTTACAGACAGGTGTCATGTGTGCCTGCCTAAGCTGGTGCTTAATGACAGGGGTGCTTCATGCAAGCCTCTCATCCGCCTCAAGGAGGCTGTAAATCGGACAGACAGGTGTCATGTGTGCCTGCTTACAGACAGGTGTCATGTGTGCCTGCCTAAGCTGGTGCTTAATGACAGGGGTGCTTCATGCAAGCCTCTCATCCGCCTCAAGGAGGCTGTAAATCGGACAGACAGGTGTCATGTGTGCCTGCTTACAGACAGGTGTCATGTGTGCCTGCCTAAGCTGGTGCTTAATGACAGGGGTGCTTCATGCAAGCCTCTCATCCGCCTCAAGGAGGCTGTAAATCGGACAGACAGGTGTCATGTGTGCCTGCTTACAGACAGGTGTCATGTGTGCCTGCCTAAGCTGGTGCTTAATGACAGGGGTGCTTCATGCAAGCCTCTCATCCGCCTCAAGGAGGCTGTAAATCGGACAGACAGGTGTCATGTGTGCCTGCTTACAGACAGGTGTCATGTGTGCCTGCCTAAGCTGGTGCTTAATGACAGGGGTGCTTCATGCAAGCCTCTCATCCGCCTCAAGGAGGCTGCAAATCGGACAGACAGGTGTCATGCTGGCCTGCTTAAGCTGGTGCTTAATGACAGGGGTGCTTCATGCAAGCCTCTCATCCGCCTCAAGGAGGCTGCAAATCGGACAGACAGGTGTCATGTGTGCCTGCTTAAGCTGGTGCTTAATGACAGGGGTGCTTCATGCAAGCCTCTCATCCGCCTCAAGGAGGCTGTAAATCGGACAGACAGGTGTCATGTGTGCCTGCTTACAGACAGGTGTCATGTGTGCCTGCCTAAGCTGGTGCTTAATGACAGGGGTGCTTCATGCAAGCCTCTCATCCGCCTCAAGGAGGCTGCAAATCGGACAGACAGGTGTCATGTGTGCCTGCCTAAGCTGGTGCTTAATGACAGGGGTGCTTCATGGAAGCCTCTCATCCGCCTCAAGGAGGCTGCAAATCGGACAGACAGGTGTCATGTGTGCCTGCTTACAGACAGGTGTCATGTGTGCCTGCCTAAGCTGGTGCTTAATGACAGGGGTGCTTCATGCAAGCCTCTCATCCGCCTCAAGGAGGCTGTAAATCGGACAGACAGGTGTCATGTGTGCCTGCCTAAGCTGGTGCTTAATGACAGGGGTGCTTCATGCAAGCCTCTCATCCGCCTCAAGGAGGCTGTAAATCGGACAGACAGGTGTCATGTGTGCCTGCTTACAGACAGGTGTCATGTGTGCCTGCCTAAGCTGGTGCTTAATGACAGGGGTGCTTCATGCAAGCCTCTCATCCGCCTCAAGGAGGCTGTAAATCGGACAGACAGGTGTCATGTGTGCCTGCTTACAGACAGGTGTCATGTGTGCCTGCCTAAGCTGGTGCTTAATGACAGGGGTGCTTCATGCAAGCCTCTCATCCGCCTCAAGGAGGCTGTAAATCGGACAGACAGGTGTCATGTGTGCCTGCTTACAGACAGGTGTCATGTGTGCCTGCCTAAGCTGGTGCTTAATGACAGGGGTGCTTCATGCAAGCCTCTCATCCGCCTCAAGGAGGCTGTAAATCGGACAGACAGGTGTCATGTGTGCCTGCTTACAGACAGGTGTCATGTGTGCCTGCCTAAGCTGGTGCTTAATGACAGGGGTGCTTCATGCAAGCCTCTCATCCGCCTCAAGGAGGCTGTAAATCGGACAGACAGGTGTCATGTGTGCCTGCTTACAGACAGGTGTCATGTGTGCCTGCCTAAGCTGGTGCTTAATGACAGGGGTGCTTCATGCAAGCCTCTCATCCGCCTCAAGGAGGCTGTAAATCGGACAGACAGGTGTCATGTGTGCCTGCTTACAGACAGGTGTCATGTGTGCCTGCCTAAGCTGGTGCTTAATGACAGGGGTGCTTCATGCAAGCCTCTCATCCGCCTCAAGGAGGCTGTAAATCGGACAGACAGGTGTCATGTGTGCCTGCTTACAGACAGGTGTCATGTGTGCCTGCCTAAGCTGGTGCTTAATGACAGGGGTGCTTCATGCAAGCCTCTCATCCGCCTCAAGGAGGCTGTAAATCGGACAGACAGGTGTCATGTGTGCCTGCTTACAGACAGGTGTCATGTGTGCCTGCCTAAGCTGGTGCTTAATGACAGGGGTGCTTCATGCAAGCCTCTCATCCGCCTCAAGGAGGCTGTAAATCGGACAGACAGGTGTCATGTGTGCCTGCTTACAGACAGGTGTCATGTGTGCCTGCCTAAGCTGGTGCTTAATGACAGGGGTGCTTCATGCAAGCCTCTCATCCGCCTCAAGGAGGCTGTAAATCGGACAGACAGGTGTCATGTGTGCCTGCTTACAGACAGGTGTCATGTGTGCCTGCCTAAGCTGGTGCTTAATGACAGGGGTGCTTCATGCAAGCCTCTCATCCGCCTCAAGGAGGCTGTAAATCGGACAGACAGGTGTCATGTGTGCCTGCTTACAGACAGGTGTCATGTGTGCCTGCCTAAGCTGGTGCTTAATGACAGGGGTGCTTCATGCAAGCCTCTCATCCGCCTCAAGGAGGCTGTAAATCGGACAGACAGGTGTCATGTGTGCCTGCTTACAGACAGGTGTCATGTGTGCCTGCCTAAGCTGGTGCTTAATGACAGGGGTGCTTCATGCAAGCCTCTCATCCGCCTCAAGGAGGCTGTAAATCGGACAGACAGGTGTCATGTGTGCCTGCTTACAGACAGGTGTCATGTGTGCCTGCCTAAGCTGGTGCTTAATGACAGGGGTGCTTCATGCAAGCCTCTCATCCGCCTCAAGGAGGCTGTAAATCGGACAGACAGGTGTCATGTGTGCCTGCTTACAGACAGGTGTCATGTGTGCCTGCCTAAGCTGGTGCTTAATGACAGGGGTGCTTCATGCAAGCCTCTCATCCGCCTCAAGGAGGCTGTAAATCGGACAGACAGGTGTCATGTGTGCCTGCTTACAGACAGGTGTCATGTGTGCCTGCCTAAGCTGGTGCTTAATGACAGGGGTGCTTCATGCAAGCCTCTCATCCGCCTCAAGGAGGCTGCAAATCGGATAGACAGGTGTCATGCTGGCCTGCTTAAGCTGGTGCTTAATGACAGGGGTGCTTCCTGGAAGTCTCTCATCCGCCTCAAGGAGGCTGCAAATCGGATAGACAGGTGTCATGCTGGCCTGCTTAAGCTGGTGCTTAATGACAGGGGTGCTTCCTGGAAGTCTCTCATCCGCCTCAAGGAGGCTGCAAATCGGATAGACAGGTGTCATGTGTGCCTGCTTAAGCTGGTGCTTAATGACAGGGGTGCTTCATGGAAGCCTCTCATCCGCCTCAAGGAGGCTGCAAATCGGATAGACAGGTGTCATGTGTGCCTGCTTAAGCTGGTGCTTAATGACAGGGGTGCTTCATGGAAGCCTCTCATCCGCCTCAAGGAGGCTGTAAATCGGACAGACAGGTGTCATGTGTGCCTGCTTAAGCTGGTGCTTAATGACAGGGGTGCTTCATGGAAGCCTCTCATCCGCCTCAAGGAGGCTGCAAATCGGATAGACAGGTGTCATGTGTGCCTGCTTAAGCTGGTGCTTAATGACAGGGGTGCTTCATGGAAGCCTCTCATCCGCCTCAAGGAGGCTGTAAATCGGATAGACAGGTGTCATGCTGGCCTGCTTAAGCTGGTGCTTAATGACAGGGGTGCTTCATGGAAGCCTCTCATCCGCCTCAAGGAGGCTGTAAATCGGATAGACAGGTGTCATGTGTGCCTGCCTAAGCTGGTGCTTAATGACAGGGGTGCTTCATGGAAGCCTCTCATCCGCCTCAAGGAGGCTGCAAATCGGACAGACAGGTGTCATGCTGGCCTGCTTAAGCTGGTGCTTAATGACAGGGGTGCTTCATGGAAGCCTCTCATCCGCCTCAAGGAGGCTGCAAATCGGACAGACAGGTGTCATGCTGGCCTGCTTAAGCTGGTGCTTAATGACAGGGGTGCTTCATGGAAGCCTCTCATCCGCCTCAAGGAGGCTGTAAATCGGATAGACAGGTGTCATGTGTGCCTGCTTAAGCTGGTGCTTAATGACAGGGGTGCTTCATGGAAGCCTCTCATCCGCCTCAAGGAGGCTGTAAATCGGATAGACAGGTGTCATGTGTGCCTGCTTAAGCTGGTGCTTAATGACAGGGGTGCTTCATGGAAGCCTCTCATCCGCCTCAAGGAGGCTGTAAATCGGATAGACAGGTGTCATGCTGGCCTGCTTAAGCTGGTGCTTAATGACAGGGGTGCTTCATGGAAGCCTCTCATCCGCCTCAAGGAGGCTGTAAATCGGACAGACAGGTGTCATGTGTGCCTGCTTAAGCTGGTGCTTAATGACAGGGGTGCTTCATGGAAGCCTCTCATCCGCCTCAAGGAGGCTGTAAATCGGATAGACAGGTGTCATGCTGGCCTGCTTAAGCTGGTGCTTAATGACAGGGGTGCTTCCTGGAAGTCTCTCATCCGCCTCAAGGAGGCTGCAAATCGGATAGACAGGTGTCATGCTGGCCTGCTTAAGCTGGTGCTTAATGACAGGGGTGCTTCATGCAAGCCTCTCATCCGCCTCAAGGAGGCTGCAAATCGGACAGACAGGTGTCATGTGTGCCTGCTTACAGACAGGTGTCATGTGTGCCTGCCTAAGCTGGTGCTTAATGACAGGGGTGCTTCATGGAAGCCTCTCATCCGCCTCAAGGAGGCTGCAAATCGGACAGACAGGTGTCATGCTGGCCTGCTTAAGCTGGTGCTTAATGACAGGGGTGCTTCATGCAAGCCTCTCATCCGCCTCAAGGAGGCTGCAAATCGGACAGACAGGTGTCATGTGTGCCTGCTTAAGCTGGTGCTTAATGACAGGGGTGCTTCATGCAAGCCTCTCATCCGCCTCAAGGAGGCTGTAAATCGGACAGACAGGTGTCATGTGTGCCTGCTTAAGCTGGTGCTTAATGACAGGGGTGCTTCATGCAAGCCTCTCATCCGCCTCAAGGAGGCTGTAAATCGGACAGACAGGTGTCATGTGTGCCTGCTTACAGACAGGTGTCATGTGTGCCTGCCTAAGCTGGTGCTTAATGACAGGGGTGCTTCATGCAAGCCTCTCATCCGCCTCAAGGAGGCTGCAAATCGGACAGACAGGTGTCATGTGTGCCTGCTTACAGACAGGTGTCATGTGTGCCTGCCTAAGCTGGTGCTTAATGACAGGGGTGCTTCATGCAAGCCTCTCATCCGCCTCAAGGAGGCTGTAAATCGGACAGACAGGTGTCATGTGTGCCTGCCTAAGCTGGTGCTTAATGACAGGGGTGCTTCATGGAAGCCTCTCATCCGCCTCAAGGAGGCTGCAAATCGGACAGACAGGTGTCATGTGTGCCTGCTTACAGACAGGTGTCATGTGTGCCTGCCTAAGCTGGTGCTTAATGACAGGGGTGCTTCATGCAAGCCTCTCATCCGCCTCAAGGAGGCTGCAAATCGGACAGACAGGTGTCATGTGTGCCTGCTTAAGCTGGTGCTTAATGACAGGGGTGCTTCATGCAAGCCTCTCATCCGCCTCAAGGAGGCTGTAAATCGGACAGACAGGTGTCATGTGTGCCTGCTTACAGACAGGTGTCATGTGTGCCTGCCTAAGCTGGTGCTTAATGACAGGGGTGCTTCATGCAAGCCTCTCATCCGCCTCAAGGAGGCTGTAAATCGGACAGACAGGTGTCATGTGTGCCTGCTTACAGACAGGTGTCATGTGTGCCTGCCTAAGCTGGTGCTTAATGACAGGGGTGCTTCATGCAAGCCTCTCATCCGCCTCAAGGAGGCTGTAAATCGGACAGACAGGTGTCATGTGTGCCTGCTTACAGACAGGTGTCATGTGTGCCTGCCTAAGCTGGTGCTTAATGACAGGGGTGCTTCATGCAAGCCTCTCATCCGCCTCAAGGAGGCTGCAAATCGGACAGACAGGTGTCATGTGTGCCTGCTTAAGCTGGTGCTTAATGACAGGGGTGCTTCATGCAAGCCTCTCATCCGCCTCAAGGAGGCTGCAAATCGGACAGACAGGTGTCATGTGTGCCTGCTTACAGACAGGTGTCATGTGTGCCTGCCTAAGCTGGTGCTTAATGACAGGGGTGCTTCATGGAAGCCTCTCATCCGCCTCAAGGAGGCTGCAAATCGGACAGACAGGTGTCATGTGTGCCTGCTTACAGACAGGTGTCATGTGTGCCTGCCTAAGCTGGTGCTTAATGACAGGGGTGCTTCATGCAAGCCTCTCATCCGCCTCAAGGAGGCTGCAAATCGGACAGACAGGTGTCATGTGTGCCTGCTTAAGCTGGTGCTTAATGACAGGGGTGCTTCATGCAAGCCTCTCATCCGCCTCAAGGAGGCTGTAAATCGGACAGACAGGTGTCATGTGTGCCTGCTTAAGCTGGTGCTTAATGACAGGGGTGCTTCATGCAAGCCTCTCATCCGCCTCAAGGAGGCTGTAAATCGGACAGACAGGTGTCATGTGTGCCTGCTTACAGACAGGTGTCATGTGTGCCTGCCTAAGCTGGTGCTTCATGACAGGGGTGCTTCATGCAAGCCTCTCATCCGCCTCAAGGAGGCTGCAAATCGGACAGACAGGTGTCATGTGTGCCTGCTTACAGACAGGTGTCATGTGTGCCTGCCTAAGCTGGTGCTTAATGACAGGGGTGCTTCATGCAAGCCTCTCATCCGCCTCAAGGAGGCTGTAAATCGGACAGACAGGTGTCATGTGTGCCTGCCTAAGCTGGTGCTTAATGACAGGGGTGCTTCATGGAAGCCTCTCATCCGCCTCAAGGAGGCTGCAAATCGGACAGACAGGTGTCATGTGTGCCTGCTTACAGACAGGTGTCATGTGTGCCTGCCTAAGCTGGTGCTTAATGACAGGGGTGCTTCATGCAAGCCTCTCATCCGCCTCAAGGAGGCTGTAAATCGGACAGACAGGTGTCATGTGTGCCTGCCTAAGCTGGTGCTTAATGACAGGGGTGCTTCATGCAAGCCTCTCATCCGCCTCAAGGAGGCTGTAAATCGGACAGACAGGTGTCATGTGTGCCTGCTTACAGACAGGTGTCATGTGTGCCTGCCTAAGCTGGTGCTTAATGACAGGGGTGCTTCATGCAAGCCTCTCATCCGCCTCAAGGAGGCTGTAAATCGGACAGACAGGTGTCATGTGTGCCTGCTTACAGACAGGTGTCATGTGTGCCTGCCTAAGCTGGTGCTTAATGACAGGGGTGCTTCATGCAAGCCTCTCATCCGCCTCAAGGAGGCTGTAAATCGGACAGACAGGTGTCATGTGTGCCTGCTTACAGACAGGTGTCATGTGTGCCTGCCTAAGCTGGTGCTTAATGACAGGGGTGCTTCATGCAAGCCTCTCATCCGCCTCAAGGAGGCTGTAAATCGGACAGACAGGTGTCATGTGTGCCTGCTTACAGACAGGTGTCATGTGTGCCTGCCTAAGCTGGTGCTTAATGACAGGGGTGCTTCATGCAAGCCTCTCATCCGCCTCAAGGAGGCTGTAAATCGGACAGACAGGTGTCATGTGTGCCTGCCTAAGCTGGTGCTTAATGACAGGGGTGCTTCATGGAAGCCTCTCATCCGCCTCAAGGAGGCTGCAAATCGGACAGACAGGTGTCATGTGTGCCTGCTTACAGACAGGTGTCATGTGTGCCTGCCTAAGCTGGTGCTTAATGACAGGGGTGCTTCATGCAAGCCTCTCATCCGCCTCAAGGAGGCTGTAAATCGGACAGACAGGTGTCATGTGTGCCTGCCTAAGCTGGTGCTTAATGACAGGGGTGCTTCATGCAAGCCTCTCATCCGCCTCAAGGAGGCTGCAAATCGGACAGACAGGTGTCATGTGTGCCTGCTTAAGCTGGTGCTTAATGACAGGGGTGCTTCATGCAAGCCTCTCATCCGCCTCAAGGAGGCTGTAAATCGGACAGACAGGTGTCATGTGTGCCTGCTTACAGACAGGTGTCATGTGTGCCTGCCTAAGCTGGTGCTTAATGACAGGGGTGCTTCATGCAAGCCTCTCATCCGCCTCAAGGAGGCTGCAAATCGGACAGACAGGTGTCATGTGTGCCTGCTTAAGCTGGTGCTTAATGACAGGGGTGCTTCATGCAAGCCTCTCATCCGCCTCAAGGAGGCTGCAAATCGGACAGACAGGTGTCATGTGTGCCTGCTTACAGACAGGTGTCATGTGTGCCTGCCTAAGCTGGTGCTTAATGACAGGGGTGCTTCATGGAAGCCTCTCATCCGCCTCAAGGAGGCTGCAAATCGGACAGACAGGTGTCATGCTGGCCTGCTTAAGCTGGTGCTTAATGACAGGGGTGCTTCATGCAAGCCTCTCATCCGCCTCAAGGAGGCTGCAAATCGGACAGACAGGTGTCATGTGTGCCTGCTTAAGCTGGTGCTTAATGACAGGGGTGCTTCATGCAAGCCTCTCATCCGCCTCAAGGAGGCTGTAAATCGGACAGACAGGTGTCATGTGTGCCTGCTTACAGACAGGTGTCATGTGTGCCTGCCTAAGCTGGTGCTTAATGACAGGGGTGCTTCATGCAAGCCTCTCATCCGCCTCAAGGAGGCTGCAAATCGGAC
The DNA here is from genome assembly GCA_028022725.1 of Lycodopsis pacificus. Lineage (NCBI taxonomy): Eukaryota > Metazoa > Chordata > Actinopteri > Perciformes > Zoarcidae > Lycodopsis > Lycodopsis pacificus. Next base: position 272,921 of record JAQMIO010000002.1, on the reverse strand, counting down.
AGACAGGTGTCATGCTGGCCTGCTTAAGCTGGTGCTTAATGACAGGGGTGCTTCATGCAAGCCTCTCATCCGCCTCAAGGAGGCTGCAAATCGGACAGACAGGTGTCATGTGTGCCTGCTTAAGCTGGTGCTTAATGACAGGGGTGCTTCATGCAAGCCTCTCATCCGCCTCAAGGAGGCTGCAAATCGGACAGACAGGTGTCATGCTGGCCTGCTTAAGCTGGTGCTTAATGACAGGGGTGCTTCATGCAAGCCTCTCATCCGCCTCAAGGAGGCTGCAAATCGGACAGACAGGTGTCATGTGTGCCTGCTTAAGCTGGTGCTTAATGACAGGGGTGCTTCATGCAAGCCTCTCATCCGCCTCAAGGAGGCTGTAAATCGGACAGACAGGTGTCATGTGTGCCTGCTTAAGCTGGTGCTTAATGACAGGGGTGCTTCATGCAAGCCTCTCATCCGCCTCAAGGAGGCTGCAAATCGGACAGACAGGTGTCATGTGTGCCTGCTTACAGACAGGTGTCATGTGTGCCTGCCTAAGCTGGTGCTTAATGACAGGGGTGCTTCATGCAAGCCTCTCATCCGCCTCAAGGAGGCTGTAAATCGGACAGACAGGTGTCATGTGTGCCTGCCTAAGCTGGTGCTTAATGACAGGGGTGCTTCATGCAAGCCTCTCATCCGCCTCAAGGAGGCTGTAAATCGGACAGACAGGTGTCATGTGTGCCTGCTTACAGACAGGTGTCATGTGTGCCTGCCTAAGCTGGTGCTTAATGACAGGGGTGCTTCATGCAAGCCTCTCATCCGCCTCAAGGAGGCTGTAAATCGGACAGACAGGTGTCATGTGTGCCTGCTTACAGACAGGTGTCATGTGTGCCTGCCTAAGCTGGTGCTTAATGACAGGGGTGCTTCATGCAAGCCTCTCATCCGCCTCAAGGAGGCTGTAAATCGGACAGACAGGTGTCATGTGTGCCTGCTTACAGACAGGTGTCATGTGTGCCTGCCTAAGCTGGTGCTTAATGACAGGGGTGCTTCATGCAAGCCTCTCATCCGCCTCAAGGAGGCTGTAAATCGGACAGACAGGTGTCATGTGTGCCTGCTTACAGACAGGTGTCATGTGTGCCTGCCTAAGCTGGTGCTTAATGACAGGGGTGCTTCATGCAAGCCTCTCATCCGCCTCAAGGAGGCTGCAAATCGGACAGACAGGTGTCATGTGTGCCTGCTTAAGCTGGTGCTTAATGACAGGGGTGCTTCATGCAAGCCTCTCATCCGCCTCAAGGAGGCTGCAAATCGGACAGACAGGTGTCATGCTGGCCTGCTTAAGCTGGTGCTTAATGACAGGGGTGCTTCATGCAAGCCTCTCATCCGCCTCAAGGAGGCTGCAAATCGGACAGACAGGTGTCATGTGTGCCTGCTTAAGCTGGTGCTTAATGACAGGGGTGCTTCATGCAAGCCTCTCATCCGCCTCAAGGAGGCTGTAAATCGGACAGACAGGTGTCATGTGTGCCTGCTTAAGCTGGTGCTTAATGACAGGGGTGCTTCATGCAAGCCTCTCATCCGCCTCAAGGAGGCTGTAAATCGGACAGACAGGTGTCATGTGTGCCTGCTTACAGACAGGTGTCATGTGTGCCTGCCTAAGCTGGTGCTTAATGACAGGGGTGCTTCATGCAAGCCTCTCATCCGCCTCAAGGAGGCTGCAAATCGGACAGACAGGTGTCATGTGTGCCTGCCTAAGCTGGTGCTTAATGACAGGGGTGCTTCATGGAAGCCTCTCATCCGCCTCAAGGAGGCTGCAAATCGGACAGACAGGTGTCATGTGTGCCTGCTTACAGACAGGTGTCATGTGTGCCTGCCTAAGCTGGTGCTTAATGACAGGGGTGCTTCATGCAAGCCTCTCATCCGCCTCAAGGAGGCTGTAAATCGGACAGACAGGTGTCATGTGTGCCTGCCTAAGCTGGTGCTTAATGACAGGGGTGCTTCATGCAAGCCTCTCATCCGCCTCAAGGAGGCTGTAAATCGGACAGACAGGTGTCATGTGTGCCTGCTTACAGACAGGTGTCATGTGTGCCTGCCTAAGCTGGTGCTTAATGACAGGGGTGCTTCATGCAAGCCTCTCATCCGCCTCAAGGAGGCTGTAAATCGGACAGACAGGTGTCATGTGTGCCTGCTTACAGACAGGTGTCATGTGTGCCTGCCTAAGCTGGTGCTTAATGACAGGGGTGCTTCATGCAAGCCTCTCATCCGCCTCAAGGAGGCTGTAAATCGGACAGACAGGTGTCATGTGTGCCTGCTTACAGACAGGTGTCATGTGTGCCTGCCTAAGCTGGTGCTTAATGACAGGGGTGCTTCATGCAAGCCTCTCATCCGCCTCAAGGAGGCTGTAAATCGGACAGACAGGTGTCATGTGTGCCTGCTTACAGACAGGTGTCATGTGTGCCTGCCTAAGCTGGTGCTTAATGACAGGGGTGCTTCATGCAAGCCTCTCATCCGCCTCAAGGAGGCTGTAAATCGGACAGACAGGTGTCATGTGTGCCTGCTTACAGACAGGTGTCATGTGTGCCTGCCTAAGCTGGTGCTTAATGACAGGGGTGCTTCATGCAAGCCTCTCATCCGCCTCAAGGAGGCTGTAAATCGGACAGACAGGTGTCATGTGTGCCTGCTTACAGACAGGTGTCATGTGTGCCTGCCTAAGCTGGTGCTTAATGACAGGGGTGCTTCATGCAAGCCTCTCATCCGCCTCAAGGAGGCTGCAAATCGGACAGACAGGTGTCATGTGTGCCTGCTTAAGCTGGTGCTTAATGACAGGGGTGCTTCATGCAAGCCTCTCATCCGCCTCAAGGAGGCTGCAAATCGGACAGACAGGTGTCATGCTGGCCTGCTTAAGCTGGTGCTTAATGACAGGGGTGCTTCATGCAAGCCTCTCATCCGCCTCAAGGAGGCTGCAAATCGGACAGACAGGTGTCATGTGTGCCTGCTTAAGCTGGTGCTTAATGACAGGGGTGCTTCATGCAAGCCTCTCATCCGCCTCAAGGAGGCTGTAAATCGGACAGACAGGTGTCATGTGTGCCTGCTTACAGACAGGTGTCATGTGTGCCTGCCTAAGCTGGTGCTTAATGACAGGGGTGCTTCATGCAAGCCTCTCATCCGCCTCAAGGAGGCTGCAAATCGGACAGACAGGTGTCATGTGTGCCTGCCTAAGCTGGTGCTTAATGACAGGGGTGCTTCATGGAAGCCTCTCATCCGCCTCAAGGAGGCTGCAAATCGGACAGACAGGTGTCATGTGTGCCTGCTTACAGACAGGTGTCATGTGTGCCTGCCTAAGCTGGTGCTTAATGACAGGGGTGCTTCATGCAAGCCTCTCATCCGCCTCAAGGAGGCTGTAAATCGGACAGACAGGTGTCATGTGTGCCTGCCTAAGCTGGTGCTTAATGACAGGGGTGCTTCATGCAAGCCTCTCATCCGCCTCAAGGAGGCTGTAAATCGGACAGACAGGTGTCATGTGTGCCTGCTTACAGACAGGTGTCATGTGTGCCTGCCTAAGCTGGTGCTTAATGACAGGGGTGCTTCATGCAAGCCTCTCATCCGCCTCAAGGAGGCTGTAAATCGGACAGACAGGTGTCATGTGTGCCTGCTTACAGACAGGTGTCATGTGTGCCTGCCTAAGCTGGTGCTTAATGACAGGGGTGCTTCATGCAAGCCTCTCATCCGCCTCAAGGAGGCTGTAAATCGGACAGACAGGTGTCATGTGTGCCTGCTTACAGACAGGTGTCATGTGTGCCTGCCTAAGCTGGTGCTTAATGACAGGGGTGCTTCATGCAAGCCTCTCATCCGCCTCAAGGAGGCTGTAAATCGGACAGACAGGTGTCATGTGTGCCTGCTTACAGACAGGTGTCATGTGTGCCTGCCTAAGCTGGTGCTTAATGACAGGGGTGCTTCATGCAAGCCTCTCATCCGCCTCAAGGAGGCTGTAAATCGGACAGACAGGTGTCATGTGTGCCTGCTTACAGACAGGTGTCATGTGTGCCTGCCTAAGCTGGTGCTTAATGACAGGGGTGCTTCATGCAAGCCTCTCATCCGCCTCAAGGAGGCTGCAAATCGGACAGACAGGTGTCATGTGTGCCTGCCTAAGCTGGTGCTTAATGACAGGGGTGCTTCATGCAAGCCTCTCATCCGCCTCAAGGAGGCTGTAAATCGGACAGACAGGTGTCATGTGTGCCTGCTTACAGACAGGTGTCATGTGTGCCTGCCTAAGCTGGTGCTTAATGACAGGGGTGCTTCATGCAAGCCTCTCATCCGCCTCAAGGAGGCTGCAAATCGGACAGACAGGTGTCATGTGTGCCTGCTTAAGCTGGTGCTTAATGACAGGGGTGCTTCATGCAAGCCTCTCATCCGCCTCAAGGAGGCTGCAAATCGGACAGACAGGTGTCATGCTGGCCTGCTTAAGCTGGTGCTTAATGACAGGGGTGCTTCATGCAAGCCTCTCATCCGCCTCAAGGAGGCTGCAAATCGGACAGACAGGTGTCATGTGTGCCTGCTTAAGCTGGTGCTTAATGACAGGGGTGCTTCATGCAAGCCTCTCATCCGCCTCAAGGAGGCTGTAAATCGGACAGACAGGTGTCATGTGTGCCTGCTTAAGCTGGTGCTTAATGACAGGGGTGCTTCATGCAAGCCTCTCATCCGCCTCAAGGAGGCTGTAAATCGGACAGACAGGTGTCATGTGTGCCTGCTTACAGACAGGTGTCATGTGTGCCTGCCTAAGCTGGTGCTTAATGACAGGGGTGCTTCATGCAAGCCTCTCATCCGCCTCAAGGAGGCTGCAAATCGGACAGACAGGTGTCATGTGTGCCTGCCTAAGCTGGTGCTTAATGACAGGGGTGCTTCATGGAAGCCTCTCATCCGCCTCAAGGAGGCTGCAAATCGGACAGACAGGTGTCATGTGTGCCTGCTTACAGACAGGTGTCATGTGTGCCTGCCTAAGCTGGTGCTTAATGACAGGGGTGCTTCATGCAAGCCTCTCATCCGCCTCAAGGAGGCTGTAAATCGGACAGACAGGTGTCATGTGTGCCTGCCTAAGCTGGTGCTTAATGACAGGGGTGCTTCATGCAAGCCTCTCATCCGCCTCAAGGAGGCTGTAAATCGGACAGACAGGTGTCATGTGTGCCTGCTTACAGACAGGTGTCATGTGTGCCTGCCTAAGCTGGTGCTTAATGACAGGGGTGCTTCATGCAAGCCTCTCATCCGCCTCAAGGAGGCTGTAAATCGGACAGACAGGTGTCATGTGTGCCTGCTTACAGACAGGTGTCATGTGTGCCTGCCTAAGCTGGTGCTTAATGACAGGGGTGCTTCATGCAAGCCTCTCATCCGCCTCAAGGAGGCTGTAAATCGGACAGACAGGTGTCATGTGTGCCTGCTTACAGACAGGTGTCATGTGTGCCTGCCTAAGCTGGTGCTTAATGACAGGGGTGCTTCATGCAAGCCTCTCATCCGCCTCAAGGAGGCTGCAAATCGGATAGACAGGTGTCATGCTGGCCTGCTTAAGCTGGTGCTTAATGACAGGGGTGCTTCCTGGAAGTCTCTCATCCGCCTCAAGGAGGCTGCAAATCGGATAGACAGGTGTCATGCTGGCCTGCTTAAGCTGGTGCTTAATGACAGGGGTGCTTCATGCAAGCCTCTCATCCGCCTCAAGGAGGCTGTAAATCGGACAGACAGGTGTCATGTGTGCCTGCCTAAGCTGGTGCTTAATGACAGGGGTGCTTCATGCAAGCCTCTCATCCGCCTCAAGGAGGCTGCAAATCGGATAGACAGGTGTCATGCTGGCCTGCTTAAGCTGGTGCTTAATGACAGGGGTGCTTCATGGAAGCCTCTCATCCGCCTCAAGGAGGCTGCAAATCGGACAGACAGGTGTCATGTGTGCCTGCTTACAGACAGGTGTCATGTGTGCCTGCCTAAGCTGGTGCTTAATGACAGGGGTGCTTCATGCAAGCCTCTCATCCGCCTCAAGGAGGCTGCAAATCGGACAGACAGGTGTCATGTGTGCCTGCTTAAGCTGGTGCTTAATGACAGGGGTGCTTCATGCAAGCCTCTCATCCGCCTCAAGGAGGCTGTAAATCGGACAGACAGGTGTCATGTGTGCCTGCTTACAGACAGGTGTCATGTGTGCCTGCCTAAGCTGGTGCTTAATGACAGGGGTGCTTCATGCAAGCCTCTCATCCGCCTCAAGGAGGCTGTAAATCGGACAGACAGGTGTCATGTGTGCCTGCTTACAGACAGGTGTCATGTGTGCCTGCCTAAGCTGGTGCTTAATGACAGGGGTGCTTCATGCAAGCCTCTCATCCGCCTCAAGGAGGCTGTAAATCGGACAGACAGGTGTCATGTGTGCCTGCTTACAGACAGGTGTCATGTGTGCCTGCCTAAGCTGGTGCTTAATGACAGGGGTGCTTCATGCAAGCCTCTCATCCGCCTCAAGGAGGCTGCAAATCGGACAGACAGGTGTCATGTGTGCCTGCTTAAGCTGGTGCTTAATGACAGGGGTGCTTCATGCAAGCCTCTCATCCGCCTCAAGGAGGCTGCAAATCGGACAGACAGGTGTCATGTGTGCCTGCTTACAGACAGGTGTCATGTGTGCCTGCCTAAGCTGGTGCTTAATGACAGGGGTGCTTCATGCAAGCCTCTCATCCGCCTCAAGGAGGCTGTAAATCGGACAGACAGGTGTCATGTGTGCCTGCCTAAGCTGGTGCTTAATGACAGGGGTGCTTCATGCAAGCCTCTCATCCGCCTCAAGGAGGCTGCAAATCGGACAGACAGGTGTCATGTGTGCCTGCTTAAGCTGGTGCTTAATGACAGGGGTGCTTCATGCAAGCCTCTCATCCGCCTCAAGGAGGCTGCAAATCGGACAGACAGGTGTCATGTGTGCCTGCTTACAGACAGGTGTCATGTGTGCCTGCCTAAGCTGGTGCTTAATGACAGGGGTGCTTCATGGAAGCCTCTCATCCGCCTCAAGGAGGCTGCAAATCGGACAGACAGGTGTCATGTGTGCCTGCTTAAGCTGGTGCTTAATGACAGGGGTGCTTCATGCAAGCCTCTCATCCGCCTCAAGGAGGCTGCAAATCGGACAGACAGGTGTCATGCTGGCCTGCTTAAGCTGGTGCTTAATGACAGGGGTGCTTCATGCAAGCCTCTCATCCGCCTCAAGGAGGCTGCAAATCGGACAGACAGGTGTCATGTGTGCCTGCTTAAGCTGGTGCTTAATGACAGGGGTGCTTCATGCAAGCCTCTCATCCGCCTCAAGGAGGCTGTAAATCGGACAGACAGGTGTCATGTGTGCCTGCCTAAGCTGGTGCTTAATGACAGGGGTGCTTCATGCAAGCCTCTCATCCGCCTCAAGGAGGCTGCAAATCGGACAGACAGGTGTCATGTGTGCCTGCCTAAGCTGGTGCTTAATGACAGGGGTGCTTCATGGAAGCCTCTCATCCGCCTCAAGGAGGCTGCAAATCGGACAGACAGGTGTCATGTGTGCCTGCTTACAGACAGGTGTCATGTGTGCCTGCCTAAGCTGGTGCTTAATGACAGGGGTGCTTCATGCAAGCCTCTCATCCGCCTCAAGGAGGCTGTAAATCGGACAGACAGGTGTCATGTGTGCCTGCTTACAGACAGGTGTCATGTGTGCCTGCCTAAGCTGGTGCTTAATGACAGGGGTGCTTCATGCAAGCCTCTCATCCGCCTCAAGGAGGCTGTAAATCGGACAGACAGGTGTCATGTGTGCCTGCTTACAGACAGGTGTCATGTGTGCCTGCCTAAGCTGGTGCTTAATGACAGGGGTGCTTCATGCAAGCCTCTCATCCGCCTCAAGGAGGCTGTAAATCGGACAGACAGGTGTCATGTGTGCCTGCTTACAGACAGGTGTCATGTGTGCCTGCCTAAGCTGGTGCTTAATGACAGGGGTGCTTCATGCAAGCCTCTCATCCGCCTCAAGGAGGCTGTAAATCGGACAGACAGGTGTCATGTGTGCCTGCTTACAGACAGGTGTCATGTGTGCCTGCCTAAGCTGGTGCTTAATGACAGGGGTGCTTCATGCAAGCCTCTCATCCGCCTCAAGGAGGCTGTAAATCGGACAGACAGGTGTCATGTGTGCCTGCTTACAGACAGGTGTCATGTGTGCCTGCCTAAGCTGGTGCTTAATGACAGGGGTGCTTCATGCAAGCCTCTCATCCGCCTCAAGGAGGCTGTAAATCGGACAGACAGGTGTCATGTGTGCCTGCTTACAGACAGGTGTCATGTGTGCCTGCCTAAGCTGGTGCTTAATGACAGGGGTGCTTCATGCAAGCCTCTCATCCGCCTCAAGGAGGCTGTAAATCGGACAGACAGGTGTCATGTGTGCCTGCTTACAGACAGGTGTCATGTGTGCCTGCCTAAGCTGGTGCTTAATGACAGGGGTGCTTCATGCAAGCCTCTCATCCGCCTCAAGGAGGCTGCAAATCGGATAGACAGGTGTCATGCTGGCCTGCTTAAGCTGGTGCTTAATGACAGGGGTGCTTCCTGGAAGTCTCTCATCCGCCTCAAGGAGGCTGCAAATCGGATAGACAGGTGTCATGCTGGCCTGCTTAAGCTGGTGCTTAATGACAGGGGTGCTTCATGCAAGCCTCTCATCCGCCTCAAGGAGGCTGTAAATCGGACAGACAGGTGTCATGTGTGCCTGCCTAAGCTGGTGCTTAATGACAGGGGTGCTTCATGGAAGCCTCTCATCCGCCTCAAGGAGGCTGCAAATCGGACAGACAGGTGTCATGTGTGCCTGCTTACAGACAGGTGTCATGTGTGCCTGCCTAAGCTGGTGCTTAATGACAGGGGTGCTTCATGCAAGCCTCTCATCCGCCTCAAGGAGGCTGCAAATCGGACAGACAGGTGTCATGTGTGCCTGCTTAAGCTGGTGCTTAATGACAGGGGTGCTTCATGCAAGCCTCTCATCCGCCTCAAGGAGGCTGTAAATCGGACAGACAGGTGTCATGTGTGCCTGCTTACAGACAGGTGTCATGTGTGCCTGCCTAAGCTGGTGCTTAATGACAGGGGTGCTTCATGCAAGCCTCTCATCCGCCTCAAGGAGGCTGTAAATCGGACAGACAGGTGTCATGTGTGCCTGCTTACAGACAGGTGTCATGTGTGCCTGCCTAAGCTGGTGCTTAATGACAGGGGTGCTTCATGCAAGCCTCTCATCCGCCTCAAGGAGGCTGCAAATCGGACAGACAGGTGTCATGTGTGCCTGCTTAAGCTGGTGCTTAATGACAGGGGTGCTTCATGCAAGCCTCTCATCCGCCTCAAGGAGGCTGCAAATCGGACAGACAGGTGTCATGCTGGCCTGCTTAAGCTGGTGCTTAATGACAGGGGTGCTTCATGCAAGCCTCTCATCCGCCTCAAGGAGGCTGCAAATCGGACAGACAGGTGTCATGTGTGCCTGCTTAAGCTGGTGCTTAATGACAGGGGTGCTTCATGCAAGCCTCTCATCCGCCTCAAGGAGGCTGTAAATCGGACAGACAGGTGTCATGTGTGCCTGCTTAAGCTGGTGCTTAATGACAGGGGTGCTTCATGCAAGCCTCTCATCCGCCTCAAGGAGGCTGTAAATCGGACAGACAGGTGTCATGTGTGCCTGCTTACAGACAGGTGTCATGTGTGCCTGCCTAAGCTGGTGCTTAATGACAGGGGTGCTTCATGCAAGCCTCTCATCCGCCTCAAGGAGGCTGCAAATCGGACAGACAGGTGTCATGTGTGCCTGCCTAAGCTGGTGCTTAATGACAGGGGTGCTTCATGGAAGCCTCTCATCCGCCTCAAGGAGGCTGCAAATCGGACAGACAGGTGTCATGTGTGCCTGCTTACAGACAGGTGTCATGTGTGCCTGCCTAAGCTGGTGCTTAATGACAGGGGTGCTTCATGCAAGCCTCTCATCCGCCTCAAGGAGGCTGTAAATCGGACAGACAGGTGTCATGTGTGCCTGCTTACAGACAGGTGTCATGTGTGCCTGCCTAAGCTGGTGCTTAATGACAGGGGTGCTTCATGCAAGCCTCTCATCCGCCTCAAGGAGGCTGTAAATCGGACAGACAGGTGTCATGTGTGCCTGCTTACAGACAGGTGTCATGTGTGCCTGCCTAAGCTGGTGCTTAATGACAGGGGTGCTTCATGCAAGCCTCTCATCCGCCTCAAGGAGGCTGTAAATCGGACAGACAGGTGTCATGTGTGCCTGCTTACAGACAGGTGTCATGTGTGCCTGCCTAAGCTGGTGCTTAATGACAGGGGTGCTTCATGCAAGCCTCTCATCCGCCTCAAGGAGGCTGTAAATCGGACAGACAGGTGTCATGTGTGCCTGCTTACAGACAGGTGTCATGTGTGCCTGCCTAAGCTGGTGCTTAATGACAGGGGTGCTTCATGCAAGCCTCTCATCCGCCTCAAGGAGGCTGTAAATCGGACAGACAGGTGTCATGTGTGCCTGCTTACAGACAGGTGTCATGTGTGCCTGCCTAAGCTGGTGCTTAATGACAGGGGTGCTTCATGCAAGCCTCTCATCCGCCTCAAGGAGGCTGTAAATCGGACAGACAGGTGTCATGTGTGCCTGCTTACAGACAGGTGTCATGTGTGCCTGCCTAAGCTGGTGCTTAATGACAGGGGTGCTTCATGCAAGCCTCTCATCCGCCTCAAGGAGGCTGTAAATCGGACAGACAGGTGTCATGTGTGCCTGCTTACAGACAGGTGTCATGTGTGCCTGCCTAAGCTGGTGCTTAATGACAGGGGTGCTTCATGCAAGCCTCTCATCCGCCTCAAGGAGGCTGTAAATCGGACAGACAGGTGTCATGTGTGCCTGCTTACAGACAGGTGTCATGTGTGCCTGCCTAAGCTGGTGCTTAATGACAGGGGTGCTTCATGCAAGCCTCTCATCCGCCTCAAGGAGGCTGTAAATCGGACAGACAGGTGTCATGTGTGCCTGCTTACAGACAGGTGTCATGTGTGCCTGCCTAAGCTGGTGCTTAATGACAGGGGTGCTTCATGCAAGCCTCTCATCCGCCTCAAGGAGGCTGTAAATCGGACAGACAGGTGTCATGTGTGCCTGCTTACAGACAGGTGTCATGTGTGCCTGCCTAAGCTGGTGCTTAATGACAGGGGTGCTTCATGCAAGCCTCTCATCCGCCTCAAGGAGGCTGTAAATCGGACAGACAGGTGTCATGTGTGCCTGCTTACAGACAGGTGTCATGTGTGCCTGCTTAAGCTGGTGCTTAATGACAGGGGTGCTTCATGCAAGCCTCTCATCCGCCTCAAGGAGGCTGTAAATCGGACAGACAGGTGTCATGTGTGCCTGCTTACAGACAGGTGTCATGTGTGCCTGCCTAAGCTGGTGCTTAATGACAGGGGTGCTTCATGCAAGCCTCTCATCCGCCTCAAGGAGGCTGTAAATCGGACAGACAGGTGTCATGTGTGCCTGCTTACAGACAGGTGTCATGTGTGCCTGCCTAAGCTGGTGCTTAATGACAGGGGTGCTTCATGCAAGCCTCTCATCCGCCTCAAGGAGGCTGTAAATCGGACAGACAGGTGTCATGTGTGCCTGCTTACAGACAGGTGTCATGTGTGCCTGCCTAAGCTGGTGCTTAATGACAGGGGTGCTTCATGCAAGCCTCTCATCCGCCTCAAGGAGGCTGCAAATCGGACAGACAGGTGTCATGTGTGCCTGCTTAAGCTGGTGCTTAATGACAGGGGTGCTTCATGCAAGCCTCTCATCCGCCTCAAGGAGGCTGCAAATCGGACAGACAGGTGTCATGCTGGCCTGCTTAAGCTGGTGCTTAATGACAGGGGTGCTTCATGCAAGCCTCTCATCCGCCTCAAGGAGGCTGCAAATCGGACAGACAGGTGTCATGTGTGCCTGCTTAAGCTGGTGCTTAATGACAGGGGTGCTTCATGCAAGCCTCTCATCCGCCTCAAGGAGGCTGTAAATCGGACAGACAGGTGTCATGTGTGCCTGCTTACAGACAGGTGTCATGTGTGCCTGCCTAAGCTGGTGCTTAATGACAGGGGTGCTTCATGCAAGCCTCTCATCCGCCTCAAGGAGGCTGTAAATCGGACAGACAGGTGTCATGTGTGCCTGCCTAAGCTGGTGCTTAATGACAGGGGTGCTTCATGCAAGCCTCTCATCCGCCTCAAGGAGGCTGTAAATCGGACAGACAGGTGTCATGTGTGCCTGCTTACAGACAGGTGTCATGTGTGCCTGCCTAAGCTGGTGCTTAATGACAGGGGTGCTTCATGCAAGCCTCTCATCCGCCTCAAGGAGGCTGTAAATCGGACAGACAGGTGTCATGTGTGCCTGCTTACAGACAGGTGTCATGTGTGCCTGCCTAAGCTGGTGCTTAATGACAGGGGTGCTTCATGCAAGCCTCTCATCCGCCTCAAGGAGGCTGTAAATCGGACAGACAGGTGTCATGTGTGCCTGCTTACAGACAGGTGTCATGTGTGCCTGCCTAAGCTGGTGCTTAATGACAGGGGTGCTTCATGCAAGCCTCTCATCCGCCTCAAGGAGGCTGTAAATCGGACAGACAGGTGTCATGTGTGCCTGCTTACAGACAGGTGTCATGTGTGCCTGCCTAAGCTGGTGCTTAATGACAGGGGTGCTTCATGCAAGCCTCTCATCCGCCTCAAGGAGGCTGTAAATCGGACAGACAGGTGTCATGTGTGCCTGCTTACAGACAGGTGTCATGTGTGCCTGCCTAAGCTGGTGCTTAATGACAGGGGTGCTTCATGCAAGCCTCTCATCCGCCTCAAGGAGGCTGTAAATCGGACAGACAGGTGTCATGTGTGCCTGCTTACAGACAGGTGTCATGTGTGCCTGCCTAAGCTGGTGCTTAATGACAGGGGTGCTTCATGCAAGCCTCTCATCCGCCTCAAGGAGGCTGTAAATCGGACAGACAGGTGTCATGTGTGCCTGCTTACAGACAGGTGTCATGTGTGCCTGCCTAAGCTGGTGCTTAATGACAGGGGTGCTTCATGCAAGCCTCTCATCCGCCTCAAGGAGGCTGTAAATCGGACAGACAGGTGTCATGTGTGCCTGCTTACAGACAGGTGTCATGTGTGCCTGCCTAAGCTGGTGCTTAATGACAGGGGTGCTTCATGCAAGCCTCTCATCCGCCTCAAGGAGGCTGTAAATCGGACAGACAGGTGTCATGTGTGCCTGCTTACAGACAGGTGTCATGTGTGCCTGCCTAAGCTGGTGCTTAATGACAGGGGTGCTTCATGCAAGCCTCTCATCCGCCTCAAGGAGGCTGTAAATCGGACAGACAGGTGTCATGTGTGCCTGCTTACAGACAGGTGTCATGTGTGCCTGCCTAAGCTGGTGCTTAATGACAGGGGTGCTTCATGCAAGCCTCTCATCCGCCTCAAGGAGGCTGTAAATCGGACAGACAGGTGTCATGTGTGCCTGCTTACAGACAGGTGTCATGTGTGCCTGCCTAAGCTGGTGCTTAATGACAGGGGTGCTTCATGCAAGCCTCTCATCCGCCTCAAGGAGGCTGTAAATCGGACAGACAGGTGTCATGTGTGCCTGCTTACAGACAGGTGTCATGTGTGCCTGCCTAAGCTGGTGCTTAATGACAGGGGTGCTTCATGCAAGCCTCTCATCCGCCTCAAGGAGGCTGTAAATCGGACAGACAGGTGTCATGTGTGCCTGCTTACAGACAGGTGTCATGTGTGCCTGCCTAAGCTGGTGCTTAATGACAGGGGTGCTTCATGCAAGCCTCTCATCCGCCTCAAGGAGGCTGTAAATCGGACAGACAGGTGTCATGTGTGCCTGCTTACAGACAGGTGTCATGTGTGCCTGCCTAAGCTGGTGCTTAATGACAGGGGTGCTTCATGCAAGCCTCTCATCCGCCTCAAGGAGGCTGTAAATCGGACAGACAGGTGTCATGTGTGCCTGCTTACAGACAGGTGTCATGTGTGCCTGCCTAAGCTGGTGCTTAATGACAGGGGTGCTTCATGCAAGCCTCTCATCCGCCTCAAGGAGGCTGTAAATCGGACAGACAGGTGTCATGTGTGCCTGCTTACAGACAGGTGTCATGTGTGCCTGCCTAAGCTGGTGCTTAATGACAGGGGTGCTTCATGCAAGCCTCTCATCCGCCTCAAGGAGGCTGCAAATCGGATAGACAGGTGTCATGCTGGCCTGCTTAAGCTGGTGCTTAATGACAGGGGTGCTTCCTGGAAGTCTCTCATCCGCCTCAAGGAGGCTGCAAATCGGATAGACAGGTGTCATGCTGGCCTGCTTAAGCTGGTGCTTAATGACAGGGGTGCTTCCTGGAAGTCTCTCATCCGCCTCAAGGAGGCTGCAAATCGGATAGACAGGTGTCATGTGTGCCTGCTTAAGCTGGTGCTTAATGACAGGGGTGCTTCATGGAAGCCTCTCATCCGCCTCAAGGAGGCTGCAAATCGGATAGACAGGTGTCATGTGTGCCTGCTTAAGCTGGTGCTTAATGACAGGGGTGCTTCATGGAAGCCTCTCATCCGCCTCAAGGAGGCTGTAAATCGGACAGACAGGTGTCATGTGTGCCTGCTTAAGCTGGTGCTTAATGACAGGGGTGCTTCATGGAAGCCTCTCATCCGCCTCAAGGAGGCTGCAAATCGGATAGACAGGTGTCATGTGTGCCTGCTTAAGCTGGTGCTTAATGACAGGGGTGCTTCATGGAAGCCTCTCATCCGCCTCAAGGAGGCTGCAAATCGGACAGACAGGTGTCATGCTGGCCTGCTTAAGCTGGTGCTTAATGACAGGGGTGCTTCATGCAAGCCTCTCATCCGCCTCAAGGAGGCTGCAAATCGGACAGACAGGTGTCATGTGTGCCTGCTTAAGCTGGTGCTTAATGACAGGGGTGCTTCATGCAAGCCTCTCATCCGCCTCAAGGAGGCTGTAAATCGGACAGACAGGTGTCATGTGTGCCTGCTTAAGCTGGTGCTTAATGACAGGGGTGCTTCATGCAAGCCTCTCATCCGCCTCAAGGAGGCTGTAAATCGGACAGACAGGTGTCATGTGTGCCTGCTTACAGACAGGTGTCATGTGTGCCTGCCTAAGCTGGTGCTTAATGACAGGGGTGCTTCATGCAAGCCTCTCATCCGCCTCAAGGAGGCTGCAAATCGGACAGACAGGTGTCATGTGTGCCTGCCTAAGCTGGTGCTTAATGACAGGGGTGCTTCATGGAAGCCTCTCATCCGCCTCAAGGAGGCTGCAAATCGGACAGACAGGTGTCATGTGTGCCTGCTTACAGACAGGTGTCATGTGTGCCTGCCTAAGCTGGTGCTTAATGACAGGGGTGCTTCATGCAAGCCTCTCATCCGCCTCAAGGAGGCTGTAAATCGGACAGACAGGTGTCATGTGTGCCTGCCTAAGCTGGTGCTTAATGACAGGGGTGCTTCATGCAAGCCTCTCATCCGCCTCAAGGAGGCTGTAAATCGGACAGACAGGTGTCATGTGTGCCTGCTTACAGACAGGTGTCATGTGTGCCTGCCTAAGCTGGTGCTTAATGACAGGGGTGCTTCATGCAAGCCTCTCATCCGCCTCAAGGAGGCTGTAAATCGGACAGACAGGTGTCATGTGTGCCTGCTTACAGACAGGTGTCATGTGTGCCTGCCTAAGCTGGTGCTTAATGACAGGGGTGCTTCATGCAAGCCTCTCATCCGCCTCAAGGAGGCTGTAAATCGGACAGACAGGTGTCATGTGTGCCTGCTTACAGACAGGTGTCATGTGTGCCTGCCTAAGCTGGTGCTTAATGACAGGGGTGCTTCATGCAAGCCTCTCATCCGCCTCAAGGAGGCTGTAAATCGGACAGACAGGTGTCATGTGTGCCTGCTTACAGACAGGTGTCATGTGTGCCTGCCTAAGCTGGTGCTTAATGACAGGGGTGCTTCATGCAAGCCTCTCATCCGCCTCAAGGAGGCTGTAAATCGGACAGACAGGTGTCATGTGTGCCTGCTTACAGACAGGTGTCATGTGTGCCTGCCTAAGCTGGTGCTTAATGACAGGGGTGCTTCATGCAAGCCTCTCATCCGCCTCAAGGAGGCTGTAAATCGGACAGACAGGTGTCATGTGTGCCTGCTTACAGACAGGTGTCATGTGTGCCTGCCTAAGCTGGTGCTTAATGACAGGGGTGCTTCATGCAAGCCTCTCATCCGCCTCAAGGAGGCTGTAAATCGGACAGACAGGTGTCATGTGTGCCTGCTTACAGACAGGTGTCATGTGTGCCTGCCTAAGCTGGTGCTTAATGACAGGGGTGCTTCATGCAAGCCTCTCATCCGCCTCAAGGAGGCTGTAAATCGGACAGACAGGTGTCATGTGTGCCTGCTTACAGACAGGTGTCATGTGTGCCTGCCTAAGCTGGTGCTTAATGACAGGGGTGCTTCATGCAAGCCTCTCATCCGCCTCAAGGAGGCTGTAAATCGGACAGACAGGTGTCATGTGTGCCTGCTTACAGACAGGTGTCATGTGTGCCTGCCTAAGCTGGTGCTTAATGACAGGGGTGCTTCATGCAAGCCTCTCATCCGCCTCAAGGAGGCTGTAAATCGGACAGACAGGTGTCATGTGTGCCTGCTTACAGACAGGTGTCATGTGTGCCTGCCTAAGCTGGTGCTTAATGACAGGGGTGCTTCATGCAAGCCTCTCATCCGCCTCAAGGAGGCTGCAAATCGGACAGACAGGTGTCATGCTGGCCTGCTTAAGCTGGTGCTTAATGACAGGGGTGCTTCATGCAAGCCTCTCATCCGCCTCAAGGAGGCTGCAAATCGGACAGACAGGTGTCATGTGTGCCTGCTTAAGCTGGTGCTTAATGACAGGGGTGCTTCATGCAAGCCTCTCATCCGCCTCAAGGAGGCTGTAAATCGGACAGACAGGTGTCATGTGTGCCTGCTTAAGCTGGTGCTTAATGACAGGGGTGCTTCATGCAAGCCTCTCATCCGCCTCAAGGAGGCTGTAAATCGGACAGACAGGTGTCATGTGTGCCTGCTTACAGACAGGTGTCATGTGTGCCTGCCTAAGCTGGTGCTTAATGACAGGGGTGCTTCATGCAAGCCTCTCATCCGCCTCAAGGAGGCTGCAAATCGGACAGACAGGTGTCATGTGTGCCTGCCTAAGCTGGTGCTTAATGACAGGGGTGCTTCATGGAAGCCTCTCATCCGCCTCAAGGAGGCTGCAAATCGGACAGACAGGTGTCATGTGTGCCTGCTTACAGACAGGTGTCATGTGTGCCTGCCTAAGCTGGTGCTTAATGACAGGGGTGCTTCATGCAAGCCTCTCATCCGCCTCAAGGAGGCTGTAAATCGGACAGACAGGTGTCATGTGTGCCTGCCTAAGCTGGTGCTTAATGACAGGGGTGCTTCATGCAAGCCTCTCATCCGCCTCAAGGAGGCTGTAAATCGGACAGACAGGTGTCATGTGTGCCTGCTTACAGACAGGTGTCATGTGTGCCTGCCTAAGCTGGTGCTTAATGACAGGGGTGCTTCATGCAAGCCTCTCATCCGCCTCAAGGAGGCTGTAAATCGGACAGACAGGTGTCATGTGTGCCTGCTTACAGACAGGTGTCATGTGTGCCTGCCTAAGCTGGTGCTTAATGACAGGGGTGCTTCATGCAAGCCTCTCATCCGCCTCAAGGAGGCTGTAAATCGGACAGACAGGTGTCATGTGTGCCTGCTTACAGACAGGTGTCATGTGTGCCTGCCTAAGCTGGTGCTTAATGACAGGGGTGCTTCATGCAAGCCTCTCATCCGCCTCAAGGAGGCTGTAAATCGGACAGACAGGTGTCATGTGTGCCTGCTTACAGACAGGTGTCATGTGTGCCTGCCTAAGCTGGTGCTTAATGACAGGGGTGCTTCATGCAAGCCTCTCATCCGCCTCAAGGAGGCTGTAAATCGGACAGACAGGTGTCATGTGTGCCTGCTTACAGACAGGTGTCATGTGTGCCTGCCTAAGCTGGTGCTTAATGACAGGGGTGCTTCATGCAAGCCTCTCATCCGCCTCAAGGAGGCTGTAAATCGGACAGACAGGTGTCATGTGTGCCTGCTTACAGACAGGTGTCATGTGTGCCTGCCTAAGCTGGTGCTTAATGACAGGGGTGCTTCATGCAAGCCTCTCATCCGCCTCAAGGAGGCTGTAAATCGGACAGACAGGTGTCATGTGTGCCTGCTTACAGACAGGTGTCATGTGTGCCTGCCTAAGCTGGTGCTTAATGACAGGGGTGCTTCATGCAAGCCTCTCATCCGCCTCAAGGAGGCTGTAAATCGGACAGACAGGTGTCATGTGTGCCTGCTTACAGACAGGTGTCATGTGTGCCTGCCTAAGCTGGTGCTTAATGACAGGGGTGCTTCATGCAAGCCTCTCATCCGCCTCAAGGAGGCTGTAAATCGGACAGACAGGTGTCATGTGTGCCTGCTTACAGACAGGTGTCATGTGTGCCTGCCTAAGCTGGTGCTTAATGACAGGGGTGCTTCATGCAAGCCTCTCATCCGCCTCAAGGAGGCTGTAAATCGGACAGACAGGTGTCATGTGTGCCTGCTTACAGACAGGTGTCATGTGTGCCTGCCTAAGCTGGTGCTTAATGACAGGGGTGCTTCATGCAAGCCTCTCATCCGCCTCAAGGAGGCTGTAAATCGGACAGACAGGTGTCATGTGTGCCTGCTTACAGACAGGTGTCATGTGTGCCTGCCTAAGCTGGTGCTTAATGACAGGGGTGCTTCATGCAAGCCTCTCATCCGCCTCAAGGAGGCTGTAAATCGGACAGACAGGTGTCATGTGTGCCTGCTTACAGACAGGTGTCATGTGTGCCTGCCTAAGCTGGTGCTTAATGACAGGGGTGCTTCATGCAAGCCTCTCATCCGCCTCAAGGAGGCTGTAAATCGGACAGACAGGTGTCATGTGTGCCTGCTTACAGACAGGTGTCATGTGTGCCTGCCTAAGCTGGTGCTTAATGACAGGGGTGCTTCATGCAAGCCTCTCATCCGCCTCAAGGAGGCTGCAAATCGGATAGACAGGTGTCATGCTGGCCTGCTTAAGCTGGTGCTTAATGACAGGGGTGCTTCCTGGAAGTCTCTCATCCGCCTCAAGGAGGCTGCAAATCGGATAGACAGGTGTCATGCTGGCCTGCTTAAGCTGGTGCTTAATGACAGGGGTGCTTCCTGGAAGTCTCTCATCCGCCTCAAGGAGGCTGCAAATCGGATAGACAGGTGTCATGTGTGCCTGCTTAAGCTGGTGCTTAATGACAGGGGTGCTTCATGGAAGCCTCTCATCCGCCTCAAGGAGGCTGCAAATCGGATAGACAGGTGTCATGTGTGCCTGCTTAAGCTGGTGCTTAATGACAGGGGTGCTTCATGGAAGCCTCTCATCCGCCTCAAGGAGGCTGTAAATCGGACAGACAGGTGTCATGTGTGCCTGCTTAAGCTGGTGCTTAATGACAGGGGTGCTTCATGGAAGCCTCTCATCCGCCTCAAGGAGGCTGCAAATCGGATAGACAGGTGTCATGTGTGCCTGCTTAAGCTGGTGCTTAATGACAGGGGTGCTTCATGGAAGCCTCTCATCCGCCTCAAGGAGGCTGTAAATCGGATAGACAGGTGTCATGCTGGCCTGCTTAAGCTGGTGCTTAATGACAGGGGTGCTTCATGGAAGCCTCTCATCCGCCTCAAGGAGGCTGTAAATCGGATAGACAGGTGTCATGTGTGCCTGCCTAAGCTGGTGCTTAATGACAGGGGTGCTTCATGGAAGCCTCTCATCCGCCTCAAGGAGGCTGCAAATCGGACAGACAGGTGTCATGCTGGCCTGCTTAAGCTGGTGCTTAATGACAGGGGTGCTTCATGGAAGCCTCTCATCCGCCTCAAGGAGGCTGCAAATCGGACAGACAGGTGTCATGCTGGCCTGCTTAAGCTGGTGCTTAATGACAGGGGTGCTTCATGGAAGCCTCTCATCCGCCTCAAGGAGGCTGTAAATCGGATAGACAGGTGTCATGTGTGCCTGCTTAAGCTGGTGCTTAATGACAGGGGTGCTTCATGGAAGCCTCTCATCCGCCTCAAGGAGGCTGTAAATCGGATAGACAGGTGTCATGTGTGCCTGCTTAAGCTGGTGCTTAATGACAGGGGTGCTTCATGGAAGCCTCTCATCCGCCTCAAGGAGGCTGCAAATCGGACAGACAGGTGTCATGCTGGCCTGCTTAAGCTGGTGCTTAATGACAGGGGTGCTTCATGCAAGCCTCTCATCCGCCTCAAGGAGGCTGCAAATCGGACAGACAGGTGTCATGTGTGCCTGCTTAAGCTGGTGCTTAATGACAGGGGTGCTTCATGCAAGCCTCTCATCCGCCTCAAGGAGGCTGTAAATCGGACAGACAGGTGTCATGTGTGCCTGCTTAAGCTGGTGCTTAATGACAGGGGTGCTTCATGCAAGCCTCTCATCCGCCTCAAGGAGGCTGTAAATCGGACAGACAGGTGTCATGTGTGCCTGCTTACAGACAGGTGTCATGTGTGCCTGCCTAAGCTGGTGCTTAATGACAGGGGTGCTTCATGCAAGCCTCTCATCCGCCTCAAGGAGGCTGCAAATCGGACAGACAGGTGTCATGTGTGCCTGCCTAAGCTGGTGCTTAATGACAGGGGTGCTTCATGGAAGCCTCTCATCCGCCTCAAGGAGGCTGCAAATCGGACAGACAGGTGTCATGTGTGCCTGCTTACAGACAGGTGTCATGTGTGCCTGCCTAAGCTGGTGCTTAATGACAGGGGTGCTTCATGCAAGCCTCTCATCCGCCTCAAGGAGGCTGTAAATCGGACAGACAGGTGTCATGTGTGCCTGCCTAAGCTGGTGCTTAATGACAGGGGTGCTTCATGCAAGCCTCTCATCCGCCTCAAGGAGGCTGTAAATCGGACAGACAGGTGTCATGTGTGCCTGCTTACAGACAGGTGTCATGTGTGCCTGCCTAAGCTGGTGCTTAATGACAGGGGTGCTTCATGCAAGCCTCTCATCCGCCTCAAGGAGGCTGTAAATCGGACAGACAGGTGTCATGTGTGCCTGCTTACAGACAGGTGTCATGTGTGCCTGCCTAAGCTGGTGCTTAATGACAGGGGTGCTTCATGCAAGCCTCTCATCCGCCTCAAGGAGGCTGTAAATCGGACAGACAGGTGTCATGTGTGCCTGCTTACAGACAGGTGTCATGTGTGCCTGCCTAAGCTGGTGCTTAATGACAGGGGTGCTTCATGCAAGCCTCTCATCCGCCTCAAGGAGGCTGTAAATCGGACAGACAGGTGTCATGTGTGCCTGCTTACAGACAGGTGTCATGTGTGCCTGCCTAAGCTGGTGCTTAATGACAGGGGTGCTTCATGCAAGCCTCTCATCCGCCTCAAGGAGGCTGTAAATCGGACAGACAGGTGTCATGTGTGCCTGCTTACAGACAGGTGTCATGTGTGCCTGCCTAAGCTGGTGCTTAATGACAGGGGTGCTTCATGCAAGCCTCTCATCCGCCTCAAGGAGGCTGTAAATCGGACAGACAGGTGTCATGTGTGCCTGCTTACAGACAGGTGTCATGTGTGCCTGCCTAAGCTGGTGCTTAATGACAGGGGTGCTTCATGCAAGCCTCTCATCCGCCTCAAGGAGGCTGTAAATCGGACAGACAGGTGTCATGTGTGCCTGCTTACAGACAGGTGTCATGTGTGCCTGCCTAAGCTGGTGCTTAATGACAGGGGTGCTTCATGCAAGCCTCTCATCCGCCTCAAGGAGGCTGTAAATCGGACAGACAGGTGTCATGTGTGCCTGCTTACAGACAGGTGTCATGTGTGCCTGCCTAAGCTGGTGCTTAATGACAGGGGTGCTTCATGCAAGCCTCTCATCCGCCTCAAGGAGGCTGTAAATCGGACAGACAGGTGTCATGTGTGCCTGCTTACAGACAGGTGTCATGTGTGCCTGCCTAAGCTGGTGCTTAATGACAGGGGTGCTTCATGCAAGCCTCTCATCCGCCTCAAGGAGGCTGTAAATCGGACAGACAGGTGTCATGTGTGCCTGCTTACAGACAGGTGTCATGTGTGCCTGCCTAAGCTGGTGCTTAATGACAGGGGTGCTTCATGCAAGCCTCTCATCCGCCTCAAGGAGGCTGCAAATCGGACAGACAGGTGTCATGTGTGCCTGCTTAAGCTGGTGCTTAATGACAGGGGTGCTTCATGCAAGCCTCTCATCCGCCTCAAGGAGGCTGCAAATCGGACAGACAGGTGTCATGTGTGCCTGCTTAAGCTGGTGCTTAATGACAGGGGTGCTTCATGCAAGCCTCTCATCCGCCTCAAGGAGGCTGTAAATCGGACAGACAGGTGTCATGTGTGCCTGCTTAAGCTGGTGCTTAATGACAGGGGTGCTTCATGCAAGCCTCTCATCCGCCTCAAGGAGGCTGTAAATCGGACAGACAGGTGTCATGTGTGCCTGCTTACAGACAGGTGTCATGTGTGCCTGCCTAAGCTGGTGCTTAATGACAGGGGTGCTTCATGCAAGCCTCTCATCCGCCTCAAGGAGGCTGCAAATCGGACAGACAGGTGTCATGTGTGCCTGCCTAAGCTGGTGCTTAATGACAGGGGTGCTTCATGGAAGCCTCTCATCCGCCTCAAGGAGGCTGCAAATCGGACAGACAGGTGTCATGTGTGCCTGCTTACAGACAGGTGTCATGTGTGCCTGCCTAAGCTGGTGCTTAATGACAGGGGTGCTTCATGCAAGCCTCTCATCCGCCTCAAGGAGGCTGTAAATCGGACAGACAGGTGTCATGTGTGCCTGCCTAAGCTGGTGCTTAATGACAGGGGTGCTTCATGCAAGCCTCTCATCCGCCTCAAGGAGGCTGTAAATCGGACAGACAGGTGTCATGTGTGCCTGCTTACAGACAGGTGTCATGTGTGCCTGCCTAAGCTGGTGCTTAATGACAGGGGTGCTTCATGCAAGCCTCTCATCCGCCTCAAGGAGGCTGTAAATCGGACAGACAGGTGTCATGTGTGCCTGCTTACAGACAGGTGTCATGTGTGCCTGCCTAAGCTGGTGCTTAATGACAGGGGTGCTTCATGCAAGCCTCTCATCCGCCTCAAGGAGGCTGTAAATCGGACAGACAGGTGTCATGTGTGCCTGCTTACAGACAGGTGTCATGTGTGCCTGCCTAAGCTGGTGCTTAATGACAGGGGTGCTTCATGCAAGCCTCTCATCCGCCTCAAGGAGGCTGTAAATCGGACAGACAGGTGTCATGTGTGCCTGCTTACAGACAGGTGTCATGTGTGCCTGCCTAAGCTGGTGCTTAATGACAGGGGTGCTTCATGCAAGCCTCTCATCCGCCTCAAGGAGGCTGTAAATCGGACAGACAGGTGTCATGTGTGCCTGCTTACAGACAGGTGTCATGTGTGCCTGCCTAAGCTGGTGCTTAATGACAGGGGTGCTTCATGCAAGCCTCTCATCCGCCTCAAGGAGGCTGTAAATCGGACAGACAGGTGTCATGTGTGCCTGCTTACAGACAGGTGTCATGTGTGCCTGCCTAAGCTGGTGCTTAATGACAGGGGTGCTTCATGCAAGCCTCTCATCCGCCTCAAGGAGGCTGTAAATCGGACAGACAGGTGTCATGTGTGCCTGCTTACAGACAGGTGTCATGTGTGCCTGCCTAAGCTGGTGCTTAATGACAGGGGTGCTTCATGCAAGCCTCTCATCCGCCTCAAGGAGGCTGTAAATCGGACAGACAGGTGTCATGTGTGCCTGCTTACAGACAGGTGTCATGTGTGCCTGCCTAAGCTGGTGCTTAATGACAGGGGTGCTTCATGCAAGCCTCTCATCCGCCTCAAGGAGGCTGTAAATCGGACAGACAGGTGTCATGTGTGCCTGCTTACAGACAGGTGTCATGTGTGCCTGCCTAAGCTGGTGCTTAATGACAGGGGTGCTTCATGCAAGCCTCTCATCCGCCTCAAGGAGGCTGTAAATCGGACAGACAGGTGTCATGTGTGCCTGCTTACAGACAGGTGTCATGTGTGCCTGCCTAAGCTGGTGCTTAATGACAGGGGTGCTTCATGCAAGCCTCTCATCCGCCTCAAGGAGGCTGTAAATCGGACAGACAGGTGTCATGTGTGCCTGCTTACAGACAGGTGTCATGTGTGCCTGCCTAAGCTGGTGCTTAATGACAGGGGTGCTTCATGCAAGCCTCTCATCCGCCTCAAGGAGGCTGTAAATCGGACAGACAGGTGTCATGTGTGCCTGCTTACAGACAGGTGTCATGTGTGCCTGCCTAAGCTGGTGCTTAATGACAGGGGTGCTTCATGCAAGCCTCTCATCCGCCTCAAGGAGGCTGTAAATCGGACAGACAGGTGTCATGTGTGCCTGCTTACAGACAGGTGTCATGTGTGCCTGCCTAAGCTGGTGCTTAATGACAGGGGTGCTTCATGCAAGCCTCTCATCCGCCTCAAGGAGGCTGTAAATCGGACAGACAGGTGTCATGTGTGCCTGCTTACAGACAGGTGTCATGTGTGCCTGCCTAAGCTGGTGCTTAATGACAGGGGTGCTTCATGCAAGCCTCTCATCCGCCTCAAGGAGGCTGCAAATCGGATAGACAGGTGTCATGCTGGCCTGCTTAAGCTGGTGCTTAATGACAGGGGTGCTTCCTGGAAGTCTCTCATCCGCCTCAAGGAGGCTGCAAATCGGATAGACAGGTGTCATGCTGGCCTGCTTAAGCTGGTGCTTAATGACAGGGGTGCTTCCTGGAAGTCTCTCATCCGCCTCAAGGAGGCTGCAAATCGGATAGACAGGTGTCATGTGTGCCTGCTTAAGCTGGTGCTTAATGACAGGGGTGCTTCATGGAAGCCTCTCATCCGCCTCAAGGAGGCTGCAAATCGGATAGACAGGTGTCATGTGTGCCTGCTTAAGCTGGTGCTTAATGACAGGGGTGCTTCATGGAAGCCTCTCATCCGCCTCAAGGAGGCTGTAAATCGGACAGACAGGTGTCATGTGTGCCTGCTTAAGCTGGTGCTTAATGACAGGGGTGCTTCATGGAAGCCTCTCATCCGCCTCAAGGAGGCTGCAAATCGGATAGACAGGTGTCATGTGTGCCTGCTTAAGCTGGTGCTTAATGACAGGGGTGCTTCATGGAAGCCTCTCATCCGCCTCAAGGAGGCTGTAAATCGGATAGACAGGTGTCATGCTGGCCTGCTTAAGCTGGTGCTTAATGACAGGGGTGCTTCATGGAAGCCTCTCATCCGCCTCAAGGAGGCTGTAAATCGGATAGACAGGTGTCATGTGTGCCTGCCTAAGCTGGTGCTTAATGACAGGGGTGCTTCATGGAAGCCTCTCTTCCGCCTCAAGGAGGCTGCAAATCGGACAGACAGGTGTCATGCTGGCCTGCTTAAGCTGGTGCTTAATGACAGGGGTGCTTCATGGAAGCCTCTCATCCGCCTCAAGGAGGCTGCAAATCGGACAGACAGGTGTCATGCTGGCCTGCTTAAGCTGGTGCTTAATGACAGGGGTGCTTCATGGAAGCCTCTCATCCGCCTCAAGGAGGCTGTAAATCGGATAGACAGGTGTCATGTGTGCCTGCTTAAGCTGGTGCTTAATGACAGGGGTGCTTCATGGAAGCCTCTCATCCGCCTCAAGGAGGCTGTAAATCGGATAGACAGGTGTCATGTGTGCCTGCTTAAGCTGGTGCTTAATGACAGGGGTGCTTCATGGAAGCCTCTCATCCGCCTCAAGGAGGCTGTAAATCGGATAGACAGGTGTCATGCTGGCCTGCTTAAGCTGGTGCTTAATGACAGGGGTGCTTCATGGAAGCCTCTCATCCGCCTCAAGGAGGCTGTAAATCGGACAGACAGGTGTCATGTGTGCCTGCTTAAGCTGGTGCTTAATGACAGGGGTGCTTCATGGAAGCCTCTCATCCGCCTCAAGGAGGCTGTAAATCGGATAGACAGGTGTCATGCTGGCCTGCTTAAGCTGGTGCTTAATGACAGGGGTGCTTCCTGGAAGTCTCTCATCCGCCTCAAGGAGGCTGCAAATCGGATAGACAGGTGTCATGCTGGCCTGCTTAAGCTGGTGCTTAATGACAGGGGTGCTTCATGCAAGCCTCTCATCCGCCTCAAGGAGGCTGCAAATCGGACAGACAGGTGTCATGTGTGCCTGCTTACAGACAGGTGTCATGTGTGCCTGCCTAAGCTGGTGCTTAATGACAGGGGTGCTTCATGCAAGCCTCTCATCCGCCTCAAGGAGGCTGCAAATCGGACAGACAGGTGTCATGTGTGCCTGCTTAAGCTGGTGCTTAATGACAGGGGTGCTTCATGCAAGCCTCTCATCCGCCTCAAGGAGGCTGTAAATCGGACAGACAGGTGTCATGTGTGCCTGCTTAAGCTGGTGCTTAATGACAGGGGTGCTTCATGCAAGCCTCTCATCCGCCTCAAGGAGGCTGTAAATCGGACAGACAGGTGTCATGTGTGCCTGCTTACAGACAGGTGTCATGTGTGCCTGCCTAAGCTGGTGCTTAATGACAGGGGTGCTTCATGCAAGCCTCTCATCCGCCTCAAGGAGGCTGCAAATCGGACAGACAGGTGTCATGTGTGCCTGCTTACAGACAGGTGTCATGTGTGCCTGCCTAAGCTGGTGCTTAATGACAGGGGTGCTTCATGCAAGCCTCTCATCCGCCTCAAGGAGGCTGTAAATCGGACAGACAGGTGTCATGTGTGCCTGCCTAAGCTGGTGCTTAATGACAGGGGTGCTTCATGGAAGCCTCTCATCCGCCTCAAGGAGGCTGCAAATCGGACAGACAGGTGTCATGTGTGCCTGCTTACAGACAGGTGTCATGTGTGCCTGCCTAAGCTGGTGCTTAATGACAGGGGTGCTTCATGCAAGCCTCTCATCCGCCTCAAGGAGGCTGCAAATCGGACAGACAGGTGTCATGTGTGCCTGCTTAAGCTGGTGCTTAATGACAGGGGTGCTTCATGCAAGCCTCTCATCCGCCTCAAGGAGGCTGTAAATCGGACAGACAGGTGTCATGTGTGCCTGCTTACAGACAGGTGTCATGTGTGCCTGCCTAAGCTGGTGCTTAATGACAGGGGTGCTTCATGCAAGCCTCTCATCCGCCTCAAGGAGGCTGTAAATCGGACAGACAGGTGTCATGTGTGCCTGCTTACAGACAGGTGTCATGTGTGCCTGCCTAAGCTGGTGCTTAATGACAGGGGTGCTTCATGCAAGCCTCTCATCCGCCTCAAGGAGGCTGTAAATCGGACAGACAGGTGTCATGTGTGCCTGCTTACAGACAGGTGTCATGTGTGCCTGCCTAAGCTGGTGCTTAATGACAGGGGTGCTTCATGCAAGCCTCTCATCCGCCTCAAGGAGGCTGCAAATCGGACAGACAGGTGTCATGTGTGCCTGCTTAAGCTGGTGCTTAATGACAGGGGTGCTTCATGCAAGCCTCTCATCCGCCTCAAGGAGGCTGCAAATCGGACAGACAGGTGTCATGTGTGCCTGCTTACAGACAGGTGTCATGTGTGCCTGCCTAAGCTGGTGCTTAATGACAGGGGTGCTTCATGGAAGCCTCTCATCCGCCTCAAGGAGGCTGCAAATCGGACAGACAGGTGTCATGTGTGCCTGCTTACAGACAGGTGTCATGTGTGCCTGCCTAAGCTGGTGCTTAATGACAGGGGTGCTTCATGCAAGCCTCTCATCCGCCTCAAGGAGGCTGCAAATCGGACAGACAGGTGTCATGTGTGCCTGCTTAAGCTGGTGCTTAATGACAGGGGTGCTTCATGCAAGCCTCTCATCCGCCTCAAGGAGGCTGTAAATCGGACAGACAGGTGTCATGTGTGCCTGCTTAAGCTGGTGCTTAATGACAGGGGTGCTTCATGCAAGCCTCTCATCCGCCTCAAGGAGGCTGTAAATCGGACAGACAGGTGTCATGTGTGCCTGCTTACAGACAGGTGTCATGTGTGCCTGCCTAAGCTGGTGCTTCATGACAGGGGTGCTTCATGCAAGCCTCTCATCCGCCTCAAGGAGGCTGCAAATCGGACAGACAGGTGTCATGTGTGCCTGCTTACAGACAGGTGTCATGTGTGCCTGCCTAAGCTGGTGCTTAATGACAGGGGTGCTTCATGCAAGCCTCTCATCCGCCTCAAGGAGGCTGTAAATCGGACAGACAGGTGTCATGTGTGCCTGCCTAAGCTGGTGCTTAATGACAGGGGTGCTTCATGGAAGCCTCTCATCCGCCTCAAGGAGGCTGCAAATCGGACAGACAGGTGTCATGTGTGCCTGCTTACAGACAGGTGTCA
The DNA here is from genome assembly GCA_028022725.1 of Lycodopsis pacificus. Taxonomy (NCBI): domain Eukaryota; kingdom Metazoa; phylum Chordata; class Actinopteri; order Perciformes; family Zoarcidae; genus Lycodopsis; species Lycodopsis pacificus. The sequence goes on along the minus strand of JAQMIO010000002.1, from coordinate 244,664 downwards.
TGTGTGCCTGCCTAAGCTGGTGCTTAATGACAGGGGTGCTTCATGCAAGCCTCTCATCCGCCTCAAGGAGGCTGTAAATCGGACAGACAGGTGTCATGTGTGCCTGCCTAAGCTGGTGCTTAATGACAGGGGTGCTTCATGCAAGCCTCTCATCCGCCTCAAGGAGGCTGTAAATCGGACAGACAGGTGTCATGTGTGCCTGCTTACAGACAGGTGTCATGTGTGCCTGCCTAAGCTGGTGCTTAATGACAGGGGTGCTTCATGCAAGCCTCTCATCCGCCTCAAGGAGGCTGTAAATCGGACAGACAGGTGTCATGTGTGCCTGCTTACAGACAGGTGTCATGTGTGCCTGCCTAAGCTGGTGCTTAATGACAGGGGTGCTTCATGCAAGCCTCTCATCCGCCTCAAGGAGGCTGTAAATCGGACAGACAGGTGTCATGTGTGCCTGCTTACAGACAGGTGTCATGTGTGCCTGCCTAAGCTGGTGCTTAATGACAGGGGTGCTTCATGCAAGCCTCTCATCCGCCTCAAGGAGGCTGTAAATCGGACAGACAGGTGTCATGTGTGCCTGCTTACAGACAGGTGTCATGTGTGCCTGCCTAAGCTGGTGCTTAATGACAGGGGTGCTTCATGCAAGCCTCTCATCCGCCTCAAGGAGGCTGTAAATCGGACAGACAGGTGTCATGTGTGCCTGCCTAAGCTGGTGCTTAATGACAGGGGTGCTTCATGGAAGCCTCTCATCCGCCTCAAGGAGGCTGTAAATCGGACAGACAGGTGTCATGTGTGCCTGCTTACAGACAGGTGTCATGTGTGCCTGCCTAAGCTGGTGCTTAATGACAGGGGTGCTTCATGCAAGCCTCTCATCCGCCTCAAGGAGGCTGCAAATCGGACAGACAGGTGTCATGTGTGCCTGCTTAAGCTGGTGCTTAATGACAGGGGTGCTTCATGCAAGCCTCTCATCCGCCTCAAGGAGGCTGTAAATCGGACAGACAGGTGTCATGTGTGCCTGCTTACAGACAGGTGTCATGTGTGCCTGCCTAAGCTGGTGCTTAATGACAGGGGTGCTTCATGCAAGCCTCTCATCCGCCTCAAGGAGGCTGCAAATCGGACAGACAGGTGTCATGTGTGCCTGCTTAAGCTGGTGCTTAATGACAGGGGTGCTTCATGCAAGCCTCTCATCCGCCTCAAGGAGGCTGCAAATCGGACAGACAGGTGTCATGTGTGCCTGCTTACAGACAGGTGTCATGTGTGCCTGCCTAAGCTGGTGCTTAATGACAGGGGTGCTTCATGGAAGCCTCTCATCCGCCTCAAGGAGGCTGCAAATCGGACAGACAGGTGTCATGCTGGCCTGCTTAAGCTGGTGCTTAATGACAGGGGTGCTTCATGCAAGCCTCTCATCCGCCTCAAGGAGGCTGCAAATCGGACAGACAGGTGTCATGTGTGCCTGCTTAAGCTGGTGCTTAATGACAGGGGTGCTTCATGCAAGCCTCTCATCCGCCTCAAGGAGGCTGTAAATCGGACAGACAGGTGTCATGTGTGCCTGCTTACAGACAGGTGTCATGTGTGCCTGCCTAAGCTGGTGCTTAATGACAGGGGTGCTTCATGCAAGCCTCTCATCCGCCTCAAGGAGGCTGCAAATCGGACAGACAGGTGTCATGCTGGCCTGCTTAAGCTGGTGCTTAATGACAGGGGTGCTTCATGCAAGCCTCTCATCCGCCTCAAGGAGGCTGCAAATCGGACAGACAGGTGTCATGTGTGCCTGCTTAAGCTGGTGCTTAATGACAGGGGTGCTTCATGCAAGCCTCTCATCCGCCTCAAGGAGGCTGCAAATCGGACAGACAGGTGTCATGCTGGCCTGCTTAAGCTGGTGCTTAATGACAGGGGTGCTTCATGCAAGCCTCTCATCCGCCTCAAGGAGGCTGCAAATCGGACAGACAGGTGTCATGTGTGCCTGCTTAAGCTGGTGCTTAATGACAGGGGTGCTTCATGCAAGCCTCTCATCCGCCTCAAGGAGGCTGTAAATCGGACAGACAGGTGTCATGTGTGCCTGCTTAAGCTGGTGCTTAATGACAGGGGTGCTTCATGCAAGCCTCTCATCCGCCTCAAGGAGGCTGCAAATCGGACAGACAGGTGTCATGTGTGCCTGCTTACAGACAGGTGTCATGTGTGCCTGCCTAAGCTGGTGCTTAATGACAGGGGTGCTTCATGCAAGCCTCTCATCCGCCTCAAGGAGGCTGTAAATCGGACAGACAGGTGTCATGTGTGCCTGCCTAAGCTGGTGCTTAATGACAGGGGTGCTTCATGCAAGCCTCTCATCCGCCTCAAGGAGGCTGTAAATCGGACAGACAGGTGTCATGTGTGCCTGCTTACAGACAGGTGTCATGTGTGCCTGCCTAAGCTGGTGCTTAATGACAGGGGTGCTTCATGCAAGCCTCTCATCCGCCTCAAGGAGGCTGTAAATCGGACAGACAGGTGTCATGTGTGCCTGCTTACAGACAGGTGTCATGTGTGCCTGCCTAAGCTGGTGCTTAATGACAGGGGTGCTTCATGCAAGCCTCTCATCCGCCTCAAGGAGGCTGTAAATCGGACAGACAGGTGTCATGTGTGCCTGCTTACAGACAGGTGTCATGTGTGCCTGCCTAAGCTGGTGCTTAATGACAGGGGTGCTTCATGCAAGCCTCTCATCCGCCTCAAGGAGGCTGCAAATCGGATAGACAGGTGTCATGCTGGCCTGCTTAAGCTGGTGCTTAATGACAGGGGTGCTTCATGGAAGCCTCTCATCCGCCTCAAGGAGGCTGCAAATCGGACAGACAGGTGTCATGATGGCCTGCTTAAGCTGGTGCTTAATGACAGGGGTGCTTCATGGAAGCCTCTCATCCGCCTCAAGGAGGCTGTAAGTCGGATAGACAGGTGTCATGTGTGTCTGCCTAAGCTGGTGCTTAATGACAGGGGTGCTTCATGGAAGCCTCTCATCCGCCTCACGGAGGCTGCAAATCGTATAGACAGGTGTCATGTGTGCCTGCTTAAGCTGGTGCTTAATGACAGGGGTGCTTCATGGAAGCCTCTCATCCGCCTCAAGGAGGCTGCAAATCGGATAGACAGGTGTCATGCTGGCCTGCTTAAGCTGGTGCTTAATGACAGGGGTGCTTCATGGAAGCCTCTCATCCGCCTCAAGGAGGCTGTAAATCGGATAGACAGGTGTCATGCTGGCCTGCCTAAGCTGGTGCTTAATGACAGGGGTGCTTCATGGAAGCCTCTCATCCGCCTCAAGGAGGCTGCAAATCGGATAGACAGGTGTCATGCTGGCCTGCTTAAGCTGGTGCTTAATGACCTTGGTGCTTCATGGAAGCCTCTCATCCGCCTCAAGGAGGCTGTAAATCGGATAGACAGGTGTCATGTGTGCCTGCCTAAGCTGGTGCTTAATGACAGGGGTGCTTCATGGAAGCCTCTCATCCGCCTCAAGGAGGCTGCAAATCGTATAGACAGGTGTCATGTGTGCCTGCTTAAGCTGGTGCTTAATGACAGGGGTGCTTCATGGAAGCCTCTCATCCGCCTCAAGGAGGCTGTAAATCGGATAGACAGGTGTCATGCTGGCCTGCTTAAGCTGGTGCTTAATGACAGGGGTGCTTCATGGAAGCCTCTCATCCGCCTCAAGGAGGCTGTAAATCGGACAGACAGGTGTCATGTGTGCCTGCTTAAGCTGGTGCTTAATGACAGGGGTGCTTCATGGAAGCCTCTCATCCGCCTCAAGGAGGCTGCAAATCGGATAGACAGGTGTCATGCTGGCCTGCTTAAGCTGGTGCTTAATGACAGGGGTGCTTCATGGAAGCCTCTCATCCGCCTCAAGGAGGCTGCAAATCGGATAGACAGGTGTCATGTGTGCCTGCTTAAGCTGGTGCTTAATGACAGGGGTGCTTCATGGAAGCCTCTCATCCGCCTCAAGGAGGCTGCAAATCGGATAGACAGGTGTCATGCTGGCCTGCTTAAGCTGGTGCTTAATGACAGGGGTGCTTCATGGAAGCCTCTCATCCGCCTCAAGGAGGCTGTAAATCGGATAGACAGGTGTCATGCTGGCCTGCCTAAGCTGGTGCTTAATGACAGGGGTGCTTCATGGAAGCCTCTCATCCGCCTCAAGGAGGCTGCAAATCGGACAGACAGGTGTCATGCTGGCCTGCTTAAGCTGGTGCTTAATGACAGGGGTGCTTCATGGAAGCCTCTCATCCGCCTCAAGGAGGCTGTAAGTCGGATAGACAGGTGTCATGTGTGTCTGCCTAAGCTGGTGCTTAATGACAGGGGTGCTTCATGGAAGCCTCTCATCCGCCTCAAGGAGGCTGCAAATCGTATAGACAGGTGTCATGTGTGCCTGCTTAAGCTGGTGCTTAATGACAGGGGTGCTTCATGGAAGCCTCTCATCCGCCTCAAGGAGGCTGCAAATCGGATAGACAGGTGTCATGCTGGCCTGCTTAAGCTGGTGCTTAATGACAGGGGTGCTTCATGGAAGCCTCTCATCCGCCTCAAGGAGGCTGTAAATCGGATAGACAGGTGTCATGCTGGCCTGCCTTAGCTGGTGCTTAATGACAGGGGTGCTTCATGGAAGCCTCTCATCCGCCTCAAGGAGGCTGCAAATCGGACAGACAGGTGTCATGCTGGCCTGCTTAAGCTGGTGCTTAATGACCTTGGTGCTTCATGGAAGCCTCTCATCCGCCTCAAGGAGGCTGTAAATCGGATAGACAGGTGTCATGTGTGCCTGCTTAAGCTGGTGCTTAATGACAGGGGTGCTTCATGGAAGCCTCTCATCCGCCTCAAGGAGGCTGTAAATCGGACAGACAGGTGTCATGTGTGCCTGCTTAAGCTGGTGCTTAATGACAGGGGTGCTTCATGGAAGCCTCTCATCCGCCTCAAGGAGGCTGTAAATCGGACAGACAGGTGTCATGTGTGCCTGCTTAAGCTGGTGCTTAATGACAGGGGTGCTTCATGGAAGCCTCTCATCCGCCTCAAGGAGGCTGTAAATCGGATAGACAGGTGTCATGTGTGCCTGCCTAAGCTGGTGCTTAATGACAGGGGTGCTTCATGGAAGCCTCTCATCCGCCTCAAGGAGGCTGCAAATCGGATAGACAGGTGTCATGTGTGCCTGCTTAAGCTGGTGCTTAATGACAGGGGTGCTTCATGGAAGCCTCTCATCCGCCTCAAGGAGGCTGTAAATCGGATAGACAGGTGTCATGCTGGCCTGCTTAAGCTGGTGCTTAATGACAGGGGTGCTTCATGGAAGCCTCTCATCCGCCTCAAGGAGGCTGTAAATCGGATAGACAGGTGTCATGTGTGCCTGCTTAAGCTGGTGCTTAATGACAGGGGTGCTTCATGGAAGCCTCTCATCCGCCTCAAGGAGGCTGTAAATCGGATAGACAGGTGTCATGTGTGCCTGCCTAAGCTGGTGCTTAATGACAGGGGTGCTTCATGGAAGCCTCTCATCCGCCTCAAGGAGGCTGCAAATCGGACAGACAGGTGTCATGCTGGCCTGCTTAAGCTGGTGCTTAATGACAGGGGTGCTTCATGGAAGCCTCTCATCCGCCTCAAGGAGGCTGCAAATCGGACAGACAGGTGTCATGCTGGCCTGCTTAAGCTGGTGCTAAATGACAGGGGTGCTTCATGGAAGCCTCTCATCCGCCTCAAGGAGGCTGTAAATCGGATAGACAGGTGTCATGTGTGCCTGCTTAAGCTGGTGCTTAATGACAGGGGTGCTTCATGGAAGCCTCTCATCCGCCTCAAGGAGGCTGTAAATCGGATAGACAGGTGTCATGTGTGCCTGCTTAAGCTGGTGCTTAATGACAGGGGTGCTTCATGGAAGCCTCTCATCCGCCTCAAGGAGGCTGTAAATCGGATAGACAGGTGTCATGCTGGCCTGCTTAAGCTGGTGCTTAATGACAGGGGTGCTTCATGGAAGCCTCTCATCCGCCTCAAGGAGGCTGTAAATCGGACAGACAGGTGTCATGTGTGCCTGCTTAAGCTGGTGCTTAATGACAGGGGTGCTTCATGGAAGCCTCTCATCCGCCTCAAGGAGGCTGTAAATCGGATAGACAGGTGTCATGCTGGCCTGCTTAAGCTGGTGCTTAATGACAGGGGTGCTTCCTGGAAGTCTCTCATCCGCCTCAAGGAGGCTGCAAATCGTATAGACAGGTGTCATGCTGGCCTGCTTAAGCTGGTGCTTAATGACAGGGGTGCTTCCTGGAAGTCTCTCATCCGCCTCAAGGAGGCTGCAAATCGGATAGACAGGTGTCATGCTGGCCTGCTTAAGCTGGTGCTTAATGACAGGGGTGCTTCATGGAAGCCTCTCATCCGCCTCAAGGAGGCTGTAAATCGGATAGACAGGTGTCATGTGTGCCTGCCTAAGCTGGTGCTTAATGACAGGGGTGCTTCATGGAAGCCTCTCATCCGCCTCAAGGAGGCTGCAAATCGGATAGACAGGTGTCATGTGTGCCTGCCTAAGCTGGTGCTTAATGACAGGGGTGCTTCCTGGAAGCCTCTCATCCGCCTCAAGGAGGCTGTAAATCGGATAGACAGGTGTCATGTGTGCCTGCCTAAGCTGGTGCTTAATGACAGGGGTGCTTCCTGGATGTCTCTCATCCGCCTCAAGGAGGCTGCAAATCGGATAGACAGGTGTCATGCTGGCCTGCTTAAGCTGGTGCTTAATGACAGGGGTGCTTCCTGGAAGTCTCTCATCCGCCTCAAGGAGGCTGCAAATCGGATAGACAGGTGTCATGCAGGCCTGCTTAAGCTGGTGCTTAATGACAGGGGTGCTTCCTGGAAGTCTCTCATCCGCCTCAAGGAGGCTGCAAATCGGATAGACAGGTGTCATGCTGGCCTGCTTAAGCTGGTGCTTAATGACAGGGGTGCTTCCTGGAAGTCTCTCATCCGCCTCAAGGAGGCTGCAAATCGTAGAGACAGGTGTCATGCTGGCCTGCTTAAGCTGGTGCTTAATGACAGGGGTGCTTCCTGGAAGTCTCTCATCCGCCTCAAGGAGGCTGCAAATCGGATAGACAGGTGTCATGTGTGCCTGCTTAAGCTGGTGCTTAATGACAGGGGTGCTTCATGGAAGCCTCTCATCCGCCTCAAGGAGGCTGCAAATCGGATAGACAGGTGTCATGTGTGCCTGCTTAAGCTGGTGCTTAATGACAGGGGTGCTTCATGGAAGCCTCTCATCCGCCTCAAGGAGGCTGCAAATCGGATAGACAGGTGTCATGCTGGCCTGCTTAAGCTGGTGCTTAATGACAGGGGTGCTTCCTGGAAGTCTCTCATCCGCCTCAAGGAGGCTGCAAATCGGATAGACAGGTGTCATGCTGGCCTGCTTAAGCTGGTGCTTAATGACAGGGGTGCTTCCTGGAAGTCTCTCATCCGCCTCAAGGAGGCTGCAAATCGGATAGACAGGTGTCATGCTGGCCTGCTTAAGCTGGTGCTTAATGACAGGGGTGCTTCCTGGAAGTCTCTCATCCGCCTCAAGGAGGCTGCAAATCGTAGAGACAGGTGTCATGCTGGCCTGCTTAAGCTGGTGCTTAATGACAGGGGTGCTTCCTGGAAGTCTCTCATCCGCCTCAAGGAGGCTGCAAATCGGATAGACAGGTGTCATGCTGGCCTGCTTAAGCTGGTGCTTAATGACAGGGGTGCTTCATGGAAGCCTCTCATCCGCCTCAAGGAGGCTGTAAATCGGACAGACAGGTGTCATGTGTGCCTGCTTACAGACAGGTGTCATGTGTGCCTGCCTAAGCTGGTGCTTAATGACAGGGGTGCTTCATGCAAGCCTCTCATCCGCCTCAAGGAGGCTGTAAATCGGACAGACAGGTGTCATGTGTGCCTGCCTAAGCTGGTGCTTAATGACAGGGGTGCTTCATGCAAGCCTCTCATCCGCCTCAAGGAGGCTGTAAATCGGACAGACAGGTGTCATGTGTGCCTGCCTAAGCTGGTGCTTAATGACAGGGGTGCTTCATGCAAGCCTCTCATCCGCCTCAAGGAGGCTGCAAATCGGACAGACAGGTGTCATGTGTGCCTGCTTAAGCTGGTGCTTAATGACAGGGGTGCTTCATGGAAGCCTCTCATCCGCCTCAAGGAGGCTGTAAATCGGACAGACAGGTGTCATGTGTGCCTGCCTAAGCTGGTGCTTAATGACAGGGGTGCTTCATGCAAGCCTCTCATCCGCCTCAAGGAGGCTGTAAATCGGACAGACAGGTGTCATGTGTGCCTGCTTACAGACAGGTGTCATGTGTGCCTGCCTAAGCTGGTGCTTAATGACAGGGGTGCTTCATGCAAGCCTCTCATCCGCCTCAAGGAGGCTGCAAATCGGACAGACAGGTGTCATGTGTGCCTGCTTAAGCTGGTGCTTAATGACAGGGGTGCTTCATGCAAGCCTCTCATCCGCCTCAAGGAGGCTGCAAATCGGACAGACAGGTGTCATGTGTGTGTGCCTGCTTACAGACAGGTGTCATGTGTGCCTGCCTAAGCTGGTGCTTAATGACAGGGGTGCTTCATGCAAGCCTCTCATCCGCCTCAAGGAGGCTGCAAATCGGACAGACAGGTGTCATGTGTGCCTGCTTAAGCTGGTGCTTAATGACAGGGGTGCTTCATGCAAGCCTCTCATCCGCCTCAAGGAGGCTGCAAATCGGACAGACAGGTGTCATGTGTGCCTGCCTAAGCTGGTGCTTAATGACAGGGGTGCTTCATGCAAGCCTCTCATCCGCCTCAAGGAGGCTGTAAATCGGACAGACAGGTGTCATGTGTGCCTGCTTACAGACAGGTGTCATGTGTGCCTGCCTAAGCTGGTGCTTAATGACAGGGGTGCTTCATGCAAGCCTCTCATCCGCCTCAAGGAGGCTGTAAATCGGACAGACAGGTGTCATGTGTGCCTGCTTACAGACAGGTGTCATGTGTGCCTGCCTAAGCTGGTGCTTAATGACAGGGGTGCTTCATGCAAGCCTCTCATCCGCCTCAAGGAGGCTGTAAATCGGACAGACAGGTGTCATGTGTGCCTGCTTACAGACAGGTGTCATGTGTGCCTGCCTAAGCTGGTGCTTAATGACAGGGGTGCTTCATGCAAGCCTCTCATCCGCCTCAAGGAGGCTGTAAATCGGACAGACAGGTGTCATGTGTGCCTGCTTACAGACAGGTGTCATGTGTGCCTGCCTAAGCTGGTGCTTAATGACAGGGGTGCTTCATGCAAGCCTCTCATCCGCCTCAAGGAGGCTGTAAATCGGACAGACAGGTGTCATGTGTGCCTGCTTACAGACAGGTGTCATGTGTGCCTGCCTAAGCTGGTGCTTAATGACAGGGGTGCTTCATGCAAGCCTCTCATCCGCCTCAAGGAGGCTGTAAATCGGACAGACAGGTGTCATGTGTGCCTGCTTACAGACAGGTGTCATGTGTGCCTGCCTAAGCTGGTGCTTAATGACAGGGGTGCTTCATGCAAGCCTCTCATCCGCCTCAAGGAGGCTGTAAATCGGACAGACAGGTGTCATGTGTGCCTGCTTACAGACAGGTGTCATGTGTGCCTGCCTAAGCTGGTGCTTAATGACAGGGGTGCTTCATGCAAGCCTCTCATCCGCCTCAAGGAGGCTGCAAATCGGATAGACAGGTGTCATGCTGGCCTGCTTAAGCTGGTGCTTAATGACAGGGGTGCTTCATGGAAGCCTCTCATCCGCCTCAAGGAGGCTGCAAATCGGATAGACAGGTGTCATGCTGGCCTGCTTAAGCTGGTGCTTAATGACAGGGGTGCTTCATGGAAGCCTCTCATCCGCCTCAAGGAGGCTGTAAATCGGATAGACAGGTGTCATGCTGGCCTGCTTAAGCTGGTGCTTAATGACAGGGGTGCTTCATGGAAGCCTCTCATCCGCCTCAAGGAGGCTGTAAATCGGACAGACAGGTGTCATGTGTGCCTGCTTAAGCTGGTGCTTAATGACAGGGGTGCTTCATGGAAGCCTCTCATCTGCCTCAAGGAGGCTGTAAATCGGACAGACAGGTGTCATGTGTGCCTGCTTAAGCTGGTGCTTAATGACAGGGGTGCTTCATGGAAGCCTCTCATCCGCCTCAAGGAGGCTGTAAATCGGATAGACAGGTGTCATGTGTGCCTGCCTAAGCTGGTGCTTAATGACAGGGGTGCTTCATGGAAGCCTCTCATCCGCCTCAAGGAGGCTGCAAATCGGATAGACAGGTGTCATGTGTGCCTGCTTAAGCTGGTGCTTAATGACAGGGGTGCTTCATGGAAGCCTCTCATCCGCCTCAAGGAGGCTGCAAATCGGATAGACAGGTGTCATGCTGGCCTGCTTAAGCTGGTGCTTAATGACAGGGGTGCTTCCTGGAAGTCTCTCATCCGCCTCAAGGAGGCTGCAAATCGGATAGACAGGTGTCATGCTGGCCTGCTTAAGCTGGTGCTTAATGACAGGGGTGCTTCCTGGAAGTCTCTCATCCGCCTCAAGGAGGCTGCAAATCGGATAGACAGGTGTCATGCTGGCCTGCTTAAGCTGGTGCTTAATGACAGGGGTGCTTCCTGGAAGTCTCTCATCCGCCTCAAGGAGGCTGCAAATCGTAGAGACAGGTGTCATGCTGGCCTGCTTAAGCTGGTGCTTAATGACAGGGGTGCTTCCTGGAAGTCTCTCATCCGCCTCAAGGAGGCTGCAAATCGGATAGACAGGTGTCATGCTGGCCTGCTTAAGCTGGTGCTTAATGACAGGGGTGCTTCATGGAAGCCTCTCATCCGCCTCAAGGAGGCTGTAAATCGGATAGACAGGTGTCATGTGTGCCTGCCTAAGCTGGTGCTTAATGACAGGGGTGCTTCATGGAAGCCTCTCATCCGCCTCAAGGAGGCTGCAAATCGGATAGACAGGTGTCATGTGTGCCTGCTTAAGCTGGTGCTTAATGACAGGGGTGCTTCATGGAAGCCTCTCATCCGCCTCAAGGAGGCTGCAAATCGGATAGACAGGTGTCATGTGTGCCTGCTTAAGCTGGTGCTTAATGACAGGGGTGCTTCATGGAAGCCTCTCATCCGCCTCAAGGAGGCTGTAAATCGGATAGACAGGTGTCATGTGTGCCTGCTTAAGCTGGTGCTTAATGACAGGGGTGCTTCATGGAAGCCTCTCATCCGCCTCAAGGAGGCTGCAAATCGGATAGACAGGTGTCATGCTGGCCTGCTTAAGCTGGTGCTTAATGACAGGGGTGCTTCCTGGAAGTCTCTCATCCGCCTCAAGGAGGCTGCAAATCGGATAGACAGGTGTCATGCTGGCCTGCTTAAGCTGGTGCTTAATGACAGGGGTGCTTCCTGGAAGTCTCTCATCCGCCTCAAGGAGGCTGCAAATCGGATAGACAGGTGTCATGCTGGCCTGCTTAAGCTGGTGCTTAATGACAGGGGTGCTTCCTGGAAGTCTCTCATCCGCCTCAAGGAGGCTGCAAATCGTATAGACAGGTGTCATGCTGGCCTGCTTAAGCTGGTGCTTAATGACAGGGGTGCTTCCTGGAAGTCTCTCATCCGCCTCAAGGAGGCTGCAAATCGGATAGACAGGTGTCATGCTGGCCTGCTTAAGCTGGTGCTTAATGACAGGGGTGCTTCATGGAAGCCTCTCATCCGCCTCAAGGAGGCTGTAAATCGGATAGACAGGTGTCATGTGTGCCTGCCTAAGCTGGTGCTTAATGACAGGGGTGCTTCATGGAAGCCTCTCATCCGCCTCAAGGAGGCTGCAAATCGGATAGACAGGTGTCATGTGTGCCTGCTTAAGCTGGTGCTTAATGACAGGGGTGCTTCCTGGAAGTCTCTCATCCGCCTCAAGGAGGCTGCAAATCGGATAGACAGGTGTCATGCTGGCCTGCTTAAGCTGGTGCTTAATGACAGGGGTGCTTCATGGAAGCCTCTCATCCGCCTCAAGGAGGCTGTAAATCGGATAGACAGGTGTCATGTGTGCCTGCTTAAGCTGGTGCTGAAGGAGAGCGGTGCTGAAGGAGAGCGGTGCTGAAGGAGAGCGGTTGTGGAGGGTGCACAGGCCGACTTTGCCGACTTGCTGCTCCGGCTGTGGGTGTCCGTTTATTGGTCTGACAATTTCCCTGGTTAGCCCATGTCAATGCCGACAATTCGGCTGGCTGGGCCCGGCTGTGCAGTGCATTTCCGGGTAGATACGGCGGGGGGAAGTCGGCGAAATTCCGGTACGGTCCCGGACCTGGTTCGGCAGAATGCAGGCTCGGATCTGAAATCGGTCTCGGCAGCATTGTAGAGGGGAATAAAACGAAGAATTCGGCGTAAGGCACGGGGCTGTGCGAGCTTGTGTCGCGGAGATATGGGGGATGTGGGTCTGCGGTACCGTCCCGGACCTGCTGCGGCCGAACGCAGGCTTGGATCTGAAATCGGCCACGGCAGCATTGTAGAGGGGAATAAAACTTAATTTTCGGTGTAAGGCACGAGGCTGTGCGAGCTTGTGTCGCGGAGATATGGGGATGTGGGTCTGCGGTACCGTCCCGGACCTGGTGCGGCCGAACGCAGGCTCGGATCTGAAATCGGTCTCTGCAGCATTGTAGAGGGGAATAAAACGAAGAATTCGGTGTAAGGCACGAGGCTGTGCGAGCTTGCGTCGCGGAGATATGGGCCTGCAGCACTACCAGAACTGAGTTTGCCTCCCGGAAAAATGACAGAGTATTGAAGCGCTGAAGGTTCAGCGCTTGTCACCCTGGCTCAGGGTTTTGGCCATTTTCATAGGTGGTCACCAAGCCACCTGGGGCACGATTACAGAAACCCAGTTTTCAGAAAAAGCTCTTCCATAGAAATTCAAGGAGAGGTCGTGCAGATGACATCCGACCATGGTGGGCCCTCACTGGACCTAGTCTGAAGCCCGCCTGGGTGTGTTGCTGGTTCTCCTGACTAACATTTTCAAGAATATGTCAGAGTATTGGATTGACGGAAATAAAACAGAGTATTGGATTGACGGAAATAAAACAGAGTATTGGATGGATTGACAGATTGAAGGGGGACTTTGCCCGAGTGTTGTCCCCCAGCGAGCGGCTGAACGAATGGCAAACCTGACCCGCCATCGGAGGGCCTCCGTCGACTGGCTGGTGTGCGGGGTAAGAGGGGTATGTGTCGGAGGTGTCTCTGCGGGGTTTTGGTGCATGATGGGCGGGTGTGGAAGAGTGTTGAGGGGGGGGGGTGTGTGTGTGAGGTATTTTCGGCCTGCTTTAAGCCCACATCTTGGGGGGAGATGCAGCTGGTGCAGGCTGTTGCAGGCTGGTCCAGGCTGGTCCAGGGAGGCGTTGTGGAGGCCCTTTAGCCAGGAATGAAGCCTCTTTCCTTGGGCAACGTGTGATGTGTGCTATTTAATCAGTATCACCTGTTTTTCAGCCTGCTTTAAGCCCACAACTTGGGATGTTATGTGCAGTATGGGGCAGGCTGGTTGATGCTGTTCCAGGGAGGCCTTCTGCATGTAATGTAGCCAGGAATAAAGCCTCTTCTCTGGGGTAACGTGTTGTGTGCTATTTAATCAGTATCACCTGTTTTTCAGCCTGCTTTAAGCCCACCTCTTGGGGGGAGATGCAGCTGGTTGATGCTGTTCCAGTGAGGCCTTCTGCATGTAATGTAGCCAGGAATAAAGCCTCTTCTCTGGGGTAACGTGTTGTGTGCTATTTCATCAGTATCACCTGTTTTTCAGCCTGCTTTAAGCCCACATCTTGGGGGAGATGAGCTGTAGGATGGTGCAGGCTGGATGAGGCTGTTCCAGGGAGGCCTTCTGCATGTAATGTAGCCAGGAATGAAGCCTCTTTCCTGGGGTAACGTGTGTTGTGTGCTATTTCATCAGTATCACCTGTTTTTCAGCCTGCTTTCAGCCCACATCTTGGGGGAGATGAGCTGTAGGATGGTGCAGGCTGGATGAGGCTGTTCCAGGGAGGCCTTCTGCATGTAATGTAGCCAGGAATGAAGCCTCTTTCCTGGGGTAACGTGTGTTGTGTGCTATTTCATCAGTATCACCTGTTTTTCAGCCTGCTTTCAGCCCACAGCTTGGGGGGAGATGCAGATGGTCCAGGCTGGTCCAGGGAGGCGTTGTGGAGGTCCGTTACCCAGGAATAAAGCCTCTTTCCTGGGGTAACATGCACTTGAAGTGGATGTAATGAGATGCAAATGATATGCAAATGAGATGCGGATTTGTTACTTTAATGAGATGCGGATTTGTTACTTTAGCCTCTGTGGAGGTATTTCGCCGGGTTTTTCTTACTTTTCCTTGCTGCTTTCAGTGCATACACTGCGGGTAGGTGCAGGGAGGTGTTGTGGAGGGCCTTTACCCAGGAATAAAGCCTCTTTCCTGGGGTAACATGCACTTGAAGTGGATGTAATGAGATGCGGATTTGTTACTTTAGCCTCTGTGGAGGTATTTCTCCGGGTTTTTCTTACTTTTCCTTGCTGACAGGGGTGCTTCCTGGAAGTCTCTCATCCGCCTCAAGGAGGCTGCAAATCGGATAGACAGGTGTCATGTGTGCCTGCTTAAGCTGGTGCTTAATGACAGGGGTGCTTCATGGAAGCCTCTCATCCGCCTCAAGGAGGCTGCAAATCGGATAGACAGGTGTCATGTGTGCCTGCTTAAGCTGGTGCTTAATGACAGGGGTGCTTCATGGAAGCCTCTCATCCGCCTCAAGGAGGCTGTAAATCGGATAGACAGGTGTCATGTGTGCCTGCTTAAGCTGGTGCTTAATGACAGGGGTGCTTCATGGAAGCCTCTCATCCGCCTCAAGGAGGCTGCAAATCGGATAGACAGGTGTCATGCTGGCCTGCTTAAGCTGGTGCTTAATGACAGGGGTGCTTCCTGGAAGTCTCTCATCCGCCTCAAGGAGGCTGCAAATCGGATAGACAGGTGTCATGCTGGCCTGCTTAAGCTGGTGCTTAATGACAGGGGTGCTTCCTGGAAGTCTCTCATCCGCCTCAAGGAGGCTGCAAATCGGATAGACAGGTGTCATGCTGGCCTGCTTAAGCTGGTGCTTAATGACAGGGGTGCTTCCTGGAAGTCTCTCATCCGCCTCAAGGAGGCTGCAAATCGGATAGACAGGTGTCATGCTGGCCTGCTTAAGCTGGTGCTTAATGACAGGGGTGCTTCATGGAAGCCTCTCATCCGCCTCAAGGAGGCTGTAAATCGGATAGACAGGTGTCATGTGTGCCTGCCTAAGCTGGTGCTTAATGACAGGGGTGCTTCATGGAAGCCTCTCATCCGCCTCAAGGAGGCTGCAAATCGGATAGACAGGTGTCATGTGTGCCTGCTTAAGCTGGTGCTTAATGACAGGGGTGCTTCATGGAAGCCTCTCATCCGCCTCAAGGAGGCTGCAAATCGGATAGACAGGTGTCATGTGTGCCTGCTTAAGCTGGTGCTTAATGACAGGGGTGCTTCATGGAAGCCTCTCATCCGCCTCAAGGAGGCTGCAAATCGGATAGACAGGTGTCATGTGTGCCTGCTTAAGCTGGTGCTTAATGACAGGGGTGCTTCATGGAAGCCTCTCATCCGCCTCAAGGAGGCTGCAAATCGGATAGACAGGTGTCATGCTGGCCTGCTTAAGCTGGTGCTTAATGACAGGGGTGCTTCCTGGAAGTCTCTCATCCGCCTCAAGGAGGCTGCAAATCGGATAGACAGGTGTCATGCTGGCCTGCTTAAGCTGGTGCTTAATGACAGGGGTGCTTCCTGGAAGTCTCTCATCCGCCTCAAGGAGGCTGCAAATCGGATAGACAGGTGTCATGCTGGCCTGCTTAAGCTGGTGCTTAATGACAGGGGTGCTTCCTGGAAGTCTCTCATCCGCCTCAAGGAGGCTGCAAATCGTAGAGACAGGTGTCATGCTGGCCTGCTTAAGCTGGTGCTTAATGACAGGGGTGCTTCCTGGAAGTCTCTCATCCGCCTCAAGGAGGCTGCAAATCGGATAGACAGGTGTCATGCTGGCCTGCTTAAGCTGGTGCTTAATGACAGGGGTGCTTCATGGAAGCCTCTCATCCGCCTCAAGGAGGCTGTAAATCGGATAGACAGGTGTCATGTGTGCCTGCCTAAGCTGGTGCTTAATGACAGGGGTGCTTCATGGAAGCCTCTCATCCGCCTCAAGGAGGCTGCAAATCGGATAGACAGGTGTCATGTGTGCCTGCTTAAGCTGGTGCTTAATGACAGGGGTGCTTCATGGAAGCCTCTCATCCGCCTCAAGGAGGCTGCAAATCGGATAGACAGGTGTCATGTGTGCCTGCTTAAGCTGGTGCTTAATGACAGGGGTGCTTCATGGAAGCCTCTCATCCGCCTCAAGGAGGCTGTAAATCGGATAGACAGGTGTCATGTGTGCCTGCTTAAGCTGGTGCTTAATGACAGGGGTGCTTCATGGAAGCCTCTCATCCGCCTCAAGGAGGCTGCAAATCGGATAGACAGGTGTCATGCTGGCCTGCTTAAGCTGGTGCTTAATGACAGGGGTGCTTCCTGGAAGTCTCTCATCCGCCTCAAGGAGGCTGCAAATCGGATAGACAGGTGTCATGCTGGCCTGCTTAAGCTGGTGCTTAATGACAGGGGTGCTTCCTGGAAGTCTCTCATCCGCCTCAAGGAGGCTGCAAATCGGATAGACAGGTGTCATGCTGGCCTGCTTAAGCTGGTGCTTAATGACAGGGGTGCTTCCTGGAAGTCTCTCATCCGCCTCAAGGAGGCTGCAAATCGTATAGACAGGTGTCATGCTGGCCTGCTTAAGCTGGTGCTTAATGACAGGGGTGCTTCCTGGAAGTCTCTCATCCGCCTCAAGGAGGCTGCAAATCGGATAGACAGGTGTCATGCTGGCCTGCTTAAGCTGGTGCTTAATGACAGGGGTGCTTCATGGAAGCCTCTCATCCGCCTCAAGGAGGCTGCAAATCGGATAGACAGGTGTCATGTGTGCCTGCTTAAGCTGGTGCTTAATGACAGGGGTGCTTCCTGGAAGTCTCTCATCCGCCTCAAGGAGGCTGCAAATCGGATAGACAGGTGTCATGCTGGCCTGCTTAAGCTGGTGCTTAATGACAGGGGTGCTTCATGGAAGCCTCTCATCCGCCTCAAGGAGGCTGTAAATCGGATAGACAGGTGTCATGTGTGCCTGCTTAAGCTGGTGCTGAAGGAGAGCGGTGCTGAAGGAGAGCGGTGCTGAAGGAGAGCGGTTGTGGAGGGTGCACAGGCCGACTTTGCCGACTTGCTGCTCCGGCTGTGGGTGTCCGTTTATTGGTCTGACAATTTCCCTGGTTAGCCCATGTCAATGCCGACAATTCGGCTGGCTGGGCCCGGCTGTGCAGTGCATTTCCGGGTAGATACGGCGGGGGGAAGTCGGCGAAATTCCGGTACGGTCCCGGACCTGGTTCGGCAGAACGCAGGCTCGGATCTGAAATCGGTCTCGGCAGCATTGTAGAGGGGAATAAAACGAAGAATTCGGCGTAAGGCACGGGGCTGTGCGAGCTTGTGTCGCGGAGATATGGGGGATGTGGGTCTGCGGTACCGTCCCGGACCTGCTGCGGCCGAACGCAGGCTTGGATCTGAAATCGGCCACGGCAGCATTGTAGAGGGGAATAAAACTTAATTTTCGGTGTAAGGCACGAGGCTGTGCGAGCTTGTGTCGCGGAGATATGGGGATGTGGGTCTGCGGTACCGTCCCGGACCTGGTGCGGCCGAACGCAGGCTCGGATCTGAAATCGGTCTCTGCAGCATTGTAGAGGGGAATAAAACGAAGAATTCGGTGTAAGGCACGAGGCTGTGCGAGCTTGCGTCGCGGAGATATGGGCCTGCAGCACTACCAGAACTGAGTTTGCCTCCCGGAAAAATGACAGAGTATTGAAGCGCTGAAGGTTCAGCGCTTGTCACCCTGGCTCAGGGTTTTGGCCATTTTCATAGGTGGTCACCAAGCCACCTGGGGCACGATTACAGAAACCCAGTTTTCAGAAAAAGCTCTTCCATAGAAATTCAAGGAGAGGTCGTGCAGATGACATCCGACCATGGTGGGCCCTCACTGGACCTAGTCTGAAGCCCGCCTGGGTGTGTTGCTGGTTCTCCTGACTAACATTTTCAAGAATATGTCAGAGTATTGGATTGACGGAAATAAAACAGAGTATTGGATTGACGGAAATAAAACAGAGTATTGGATGGATTGACAGATTGAAGGGGGACTTTGCCCGAGTGTTGTCCCCCAGCGAGTGGCTGAACGAATGGCAAACCTGACCCGCCATCGGAGGGCCTCCGTCGACTGGCTGGTGTGCGGGGTAAGAGGGGTATGTGTCGGAGGTGTCTCTGCGGGGTTTTGGTGCATGATGGGCGGGTGTGGAAGAGTGTTGAGGGGGGGGGGTGTGTGTGTGAGGTATTTTCGGCCTGCTTTAAGCCCACATCTTGGGGGGAGATGCAGCTGGTGCAGGCTGTTGCAGGCTGGTCCAGGCTGGTCCAGGGAGGCGTTGTGGAGGCCCTTTAGCCAGGAATGAAGCCTCTTTCCTTGGGCAACGTGTGATGTGTGCTATTTAATCAGTATCACCTGTTTTTCAGCCTGCTTTAAGCCCACAACTTGGGATGTTATGTGCAGTATGGGGCAGGCTGGTTGATGCTGTTCCAGGGAGGCCTTCTGCATGTAATGTAGCCAGGAATAAAGCCTCTTCTCTGGGGTAACGTGTTGTGTGCTATTTAATCAGTATCACCTGTTTTTCAGCCTGCTTTAAGCCCACCTCTTGGGGGGAGATGCAGCTGGTTGATGCTGTTCCAGTGAGGCCTTCTGCATGTAATGTAGCCAGGAATAAAGCCTCTTCTCTG
Source organism: Lycodopsis pacificus (assembly GCA_028022725.1). NCBI lineage: Eukaryota > Metazoa > Chordata > Actinopteri > Perciformes > Zoarcidae > Lycodopsis > Lycodopsis pacificus. Next base: position 225,900 of record JAQMIO010000002.1, on the reverse strand, counting down.
GGGTAACGTGTTGTGTGCTATTTCATCAGTATCACCTGTTTTTCAGCCTGCTTTAAGCCCACATCTTGGGGGAGATGAGCTGTAGGATGGTGCAGGCTGGATGAGGCTGTTCCAGGGAGGCCTTCTGCATGTAATGTAGCCAGGAATGAAGCCTCTTTCCTGGGGTAACGTGTGTTGTGTGCTATTTCATCAGTATCACCTGTTTTTCAGCCTGCTTTCAGCCCACATCTTGGGGGAGATGAGCTGTAGGATGGTGCAGGCTGGATGAGGCTGTTCCAGGGAGGCCTTCTGCATGTAATGTAGCCAGGAATGAAGCCTCTTTCCTGGGGTAACGTGTGTTGTGTGCTATTTCATCAGTATCACCTGTTTTTCAGCCTGCTTTCAGCCCACAGCTTGGGGGGAGATGCAGATGGTCCAGGCTGGTCCAGGGAGGCGTTGTGGAGGTCCGTTACCCAGGAATAAAGCCTCTTTCCTGGGGTAACATGCACTTGAAGTGGATGTAATGAGATGCAAATGATATGCAAATGAGATGCGGATTTGTTACTTTAATGAGATGCGGATTTGTTACTTTAGCCTCTGTGGAGGTATTTCGCCGGGTTTTTCTTACTTTTCCTTGCTGCTTTCAGTGCATACACTGCGGGTAGGTGCAGGGAGGTGTTGTGGAGGGCCTTTACCCAGGAATAAAGCCTCTTTCCTGGGGTAACATGCACTTGAAGTGGATGTAATGAGATGCGGATTTGTTACTTTAGCCTCTGTGGAGGTATTTCTCCGGGTTTTTCTTACTTTTCCTTGCTGACAGGGGTGCTTCCTGGAAGTCTCTCATCCGCCTCAAGGAGGCTGCAAATCGGATAGACAGGTGTCATGTGTGCCTGCTTAAGCTGGTGCTTAATGACAGGGGTGCTTCATGGAAGCCTCTCATCCGCCTCAAGGAGGCTGCAAATCGGATAGACAGGTGTCATGTGTGCCTGCTTAAGCTGGTGCTTAATGACAGGGGTGCTTCATGGAAGCCTCTCATCCGCCTCAAGGAGGCTGTAAATCGGATAGACAGGTGTCATGTGTGCCTGCTTAAGCTGGTGCTTAATGACAGGGGTGCTTCATGGAAGCCTCTCATCCGCCTCAAGGAGGCTGCAAATCGGATAGACAGGTGTCATGCTGGCCTGCTTAAGCTGGTGCTTAATGACAGGGGTGCTTCCTGGAAGTCTCTCATCCGCCTCAAGGAGGCTGCAAATCGGATAGACAGGTGTCATGCTGGCCTGCTTAAGCTGGTGCTTAATGACAGGGGTGCTTCCTGGAAGTCTCTCATCCGCCTCAAGGAGGCTGCAAATCGGATAGACAGGTGTCATGCTGGCCTGCTTAAGCTGGTGCTTAATGACAGGGGTGCTTCCTGGAAGTCTCTCATCCGCCTCAAGGAGGCTGCAAATCGGATAGACAGGTGTCATGCTGGCCTGCTTAAGCTGGTGCTTAATGACAGGGGTGCTTCATGGAAGCCTCTCATCCGCCTCAAGGAGGCTGTAAATCGGATAGACAGGTGTCATGTGTGCCTGCCTAAGCTGGTGCTTAATGACAGGGGTGCTTCATGGAAGCCTCTCATCCGCCTCAAGGAGGCTGCAAATCGGATAGACAGGTGTCATGTGTGCCTGCTTAAGCTGGTGCTTAATGACAGGGGTGCTTCATGGAAGCCTCTCATCCGCCTCAAGGAGGCTGCAAATCGGATAGACAGGTGTCATGTGTGCCTGCTTAAGCTGGTGCTTAATGACAGGGGTGCTTCATGGAAGCCTCTCATCCGCCTCAAGGAGGCTGCAAATCGGATAGACAGGTGTCATGCTGGCCTGCTTAAGCTGGTGCTTAATGACAGGGGTGCTTCATGGAAGCCTCTCATCCGCCTCAAGGAGGCTGTAAATCGGATAGACAGGTGTCATGCTGGCCTGCCTAAGCTGGTGCTTAATGACAGGGGTGCTTCATGGAAGCCTCTCATCCGCCTCAAGGAGGCTGCAAATCGGACAGACAGGTGTCATGATGGCCTGCTTAAGCTGGTGCTTAATGACAGGGGTGCTTCATGGAAGCCTCTCATCCGCCTCAAGGAGGCTGTAAGTCGGATAGACAGGTGTCATGTGTGTCTGCCTAAGCTGGTGCTTAATGACAGGGGTGCTTCATGGAAGCCTCTCATCCGCCTCAAGGAGGCTGCAAATCGTATAGACAGGTGTCATGTGTGCCTGCTTAAGCTGGTGCTTAATGACAGGGGTGCTTCATGGAAGCCTCTCATCCGCCTCAAGGAGGCTGCAAATCGGATAGACAGGTGTCATGCTGGCCTGCTTAAGCTGGTGCTTAATGACAGGGGTGCTTCATGGAAGCCTCTCATCCGCCTCAAGGAGGCTGTAAATCGGATAGACAGGTGTCATGCTGGCCTGCCTAAGCTGGTGCTTAATGACAGGGGTGCTTCATGGAAGCCTCTCATCCGCCTCAAGGAGGCTGCAAATCGGACAGACAGGTGTCATGCTGGCCTGCTTAAGCTGGTGCTTAATGACCTTGGTGCTTCATGGAAGCCTCTCATCCGCCTCAAGGAGGCTGTAAATCGGATAGACAGGTGTCATGTGTGCCTGCCTAAGCTGGTGCTTAATGACAGGGGTGCTTCATGGAAGCCTCTCATCCGCCTCAAGGAGGCTGCAAATCGTATAGACAGGTGTCATGTGTGCCTGCTTAAGCTGGTGCTTAATGACAGGGGTGCTTCATGGAAGCCTCTCATCCGCCTCAAGGAGGCTGTAAATCGGATAGACAGGTGTCATGCTGGCCTGCTTAAGCTGGTGCTTAATGACAGGGGTGCTTCATGGAAGCCTCTCATCCGCCTCAAGGAGGCTGTAAATCGGACAGACAGGTGTCATGTGTGCCTGCTTAAGCTGGTGCTTAATGACAGGGGTGCTTCATGGAAGCCTCTCATCCGCCTCAAGGAGGCTGCAAATCGGATAGACAGGTGTCATGCTGGCCTGCTTAAGCTGGTGCTTAATGACAGGGGTGCTTCATGGAAGCCTCTCATCCGCCTCAAGGAGGCTGTAAATCGGATAGACAGGTGTCATGCTGGCCTGCTTAAGCTGGTGCTTAATGACAGGGGTGCTTCATGGAAGCCTCTCATCCGCCTCAAGGAGGCTGTAAATCGGACAGACAGGTGTCATGTGTGCCTGCTTAAGCTGGTGCTTAATGACAGGGGTGCTTCATGGAAGCCTCTCATCCGCCTCAAGGAGGCTGTAAATCGGACAGACAGGTGTCATGTGTGCCTGCTTAAGCTGGTGCTTAATGACAGGGGTGCTTCATGGAAGCCTCTCATCCGCCTCAAGGAGGCTGTAAATCGGATAGACAGGTGTCATGTGTGCCTGCCTAAGCTGGTGCTTAATGACAGGGGTGCTTCATGGAAGCCTCTCATCCGCCTCAAGGAGGCTGCAAATCGGATAGACAGGTGTCATGTGTGCCTGCTTAAGCTGGTGCTTAATGACAGGGGTGCTTCATGGAAGCCTCTCATCCGCCTCAAGGAGGCTGCAAATCGGATAGACAGGTGTCATGCTGGCCTGCTTAAGCTGGTGCTTAATGACAGGGGTGCTTCCTGGAAGTCTCTCATCCGCCTCAAGGAGGCTGCAAATCGGATAGACAGGTGTCATGCTGGCCTGCTTAAGCTGGTGCTTAATGACAGGGGTGCTTCCTGGAAGTCTCTCATCCGCCTCAAGGAGGCTGCAAATCGGATAGACAGGTGTCATGCTGGCCTGCTTAAGCTGGTGCTTAATGACAGGGGTGCTTCCTGGAAGTCTCTCATCCGCCTCAAGGAGGCTGCAAATCGTAGAGACAGGTGTCATGCTGGCCTGCTTAAGCTGGTGCTTAATGACAGGGGTGCTTCCTGGAAGTCTCTCATCCGCCTCAAGGAGGCTGCAAATCGGATAGACAGGTGTCATGCTGGCCTGCTTAAGCTGGTGCTTAATGACAGGGGTGCTTCATGGAAGCCTCTCATCCGCCTCAAGGAGGCTGTAAATCGGATAGACAGGTGTCATGTGTGCCTGCCTAAGCTGGTGCTTAATGACAGGGGTGCTTCATGGAAGCCTCTCATCCGCCTCAAGGAGGCTGCAAATCGGATAGACAGGTGTCATGTGTGCCTGCTTAAGCTGGTGCTTAATGACAGGGGTGCTTCATGGAAGCCTCTCATCCGCCTCAAGGAGGCTGCAAATCGGATAGACAGGTGTCATGTGTGCCTGCTTAAGCTGGTGCTTAATGACAGGGGTGCTTCATGGAAGCCTCTCATCCGCCTCAAGGAGGCTGTAAATCGGATAGACAGGTGTCATGTGTGCCTGCTTAAGCTGGTGCTTAATGACAGGGGTGCTTCATGGAAGCCTCTCATCCGCCTCAAGGAGGCTGCAAATCGGATAGACAGGTGTCATGCTGGCCTGCTTAAGCTGGTGCTTAATGACAGGGGTGCTTCCTGGAAGTCTCTCATCCGCCTCAAGGAGGCTGCAAATCGGATAGACAGGTGTCATGCTGGCCTGCTTAAGCTGGTGCTTAATGACAGGGGTGCTTCCTGGAAGTCTCTCATCCGCCTCAAGGAGGCTGCAAATCGGATAGACAGGTGTCATGCTGGCCTGCTTAAGCTGGTGCTTAATGACAGGGGTGCTTCCTGGAAGTCTCTCATCCGCCTCAAGGAGGCTGCAAATCGTATAGACAGGTGTCATGCTGGCCTGCTTAAGCTGGTGCTTAATGACAGGGGTGCTTCCTGGAAGTCTCTCATCCGCCTCAAGGAGGCTGCAAATCGGATAGACAGGTGTCATGCTGGCCTGCTTAAGCTGGTGCTTAATGACAGGGGTGCTTCATGGAAGCCTCTCATCCGCCTCAAGGAGGCTGCAAATCGGATAGACAGGTGTCATGTGTGCCTGCTTAAGCTGGTGCTTAATGACAGGGGTGCTTCCTGGAAGTCTCTCATCCGCCTCAAGGAGGCTGCAAATCGGATAGACAGGTGTCATGCTGGCCTGCTTAAGCTGGTGCTTAATGACAGGGGTGCTTCATGGAAGCCTCTCATCCGCCTCAAGGAGGCTGTAAATCGGATAGACAGGTGTCATGTGTGCCTGCTTAAGCTGGTGCTGAAGGAGAGCGGTGCTGAAGGAGAGCGGTGCTGAAGGAGAGCGGTGCTGAAGGAGAGCGGTTGTGGAGGGTGCACAGGCCGACTTTGCCGACTTGCTGCTCCGGCTGTGGGTGTCCGTTTATTGGTCTGACAATTTCCCTGGTTAGCCCATGTCAATGCCGACAATTCGGCTGGCTGGGCCCGGCTGTGCAGTGCATTTCCGGGTAGATACGGCGGGGGGAAGTCGGCGAAATTCCGGTACGGTCCCGGACCTGGTTCGGCAGAATGCAGGCTCGGATCTGAAATCGGTCTCGGCAGCATTGTAGAGGGGAATAAAACGAAGAATTCGGCGTAAGGCACGGGGCTGTGCGAGCTTGTGTCGCGGAGATATGGGGGATGTGGGTCTGCGGTACCGTCCCGGACCTGCTGCGGCCGAACGCAGGCTTGGATCTGAAATCGGCCACGGCAGCATTGTAGAGGGGAATAAAACTTAATTTTCGGTGTAAGGCACGAGGCTGTGCGAGCTTGTGTCGCGGAGATATGGGGATGTGGGTCTGCGGTACCGTCCCGGACCTGGTGCGGCCGAACGCAGGCTCGGATCTGAAATCGGTCTCTGCAGCATTGTAGAGGGGAATAAAACGAAGAATTCGGTGTAAGGCACGAGGCTGTGCGAGCTTGCGTCGCGGAGATATGGGCCTGCAGCACTACCAGAACTGAGTTTGCCTCCCGGAAAAATGACAGAGTATTGAAGCGCTGAAGGTTCAGCGCTTGTCACCCTGGCTCAGGGTTTTGGCCATTTTCATAGGTGGTCACCAAGCCACCTGGGGCACGATTACAGAAACCCAGTTTTCAGAAAAAGCTCTTCCATAGAAATTCAAGGAGAGGTCGTGCAGATGACATCCGACCATGGTGGGCCCTCACTGGACCTAGTCTGAAGCCCGCCTGGGTGTGTTGCTGGTTCTCCTGACTAACATTTTCAAGAATATGTCAGAGTATTGGATTGACGGAAATAAAACAGAGTATTGGATTGACGGAAATAAAACAGAGTATTGGATGGATTGACAGATTGAAGGGGGACTTTGCCCGAGTGTTGTCCCCCAGCGAGCGGCTGAACGAATGGCAAACCTGACCCGCCATCGGAGGGCCTCCGTCGACTGGCTGGTGTGCGGGGTAAGAGGGGTATGTGTCGGAGGTGTCTCTGCGGGGTTTTGGTGCATGATGGGCGGGTGTGGAAGAGTGTTGAGGGGGGGGGGGTGTGTGTGTGAGGTATTTTCGGCCTGCTTTAAGCCCACATCTTGGGGGGAGATGCAGCTGGTGCAGGCTGTTGCAGGCTGGTCCAGGCTGGTCCAGGGAGGCGTTGTGGAGGCCCTTTAGCCAGGAATGAAGCCTCTTTCCTTGGGCAACGTGTGATGTGTGCTATTTAATCAGTATCACCTGTTTTTCAGCCTGCTTTAAGCCCACAACTTGGGATGTTATGTGCAGTATGGGGCAGGCTGGTTGATGCTGTTCCAGGGAGGCCTTCTGCATGTAATGTAGCCAGGAATAAAGCCTCTTCTCTGGGGTAACGTGTTGTGTGCTATTTAATCAGTATCACCTGTTTTTCAGCCTGCTTTAAGCCCACCTCTTGGGGGGAGATGCAGCTGGTTGATGCTGTTCCAGTGAGGCCTTCTGCATGTAATGTAGCCAGGAATAAAGCCTCTTCTCTGGGGTAACGTGTTGTGTGCTATTTCATCAGTATCACCTGTTTTTCAGCCTGCTTTAAGCCCACATCTTGGGGGAGATGAGCTGTAGGATGGTGCAGGCTGGATGAGGCTGTTCCAGGGAGGCCTTCTGCATGTAATGTAGCCAGGAATGAAGCCTCTTTCCTGGGGTAACGTGTGTTGTGTGCTATTTCATCAGTATCACCTGTTTTTCAGCCTGCTTTCAGCCCACATCTTGGGGGAGATGAGCTGTAGGATGGTGCAGGCTGGATGAGGCTGTTCCAGGGAGGCCTTCTGCATGTAATGTAGCCAGGAATGAAGCCTCTTTCCTGGGGTAACGTGTGTTGTGTGCTATTTCATCAGTATCACCTGTTTTTCAGCCTGCTTTCAGCCCACAGCTTGGGGGGAGATGCAGATGGTCCAGGCTGGTCCAGGGAGGCGTTGTGGAGGTCCGTTACCCAGGAATAAAGCCTCTTTCCTGGGGTAACATGCACTTGAAGTGGATGTAATGAGATGCAAATGATATGCAAATGAGATGCGGATTTGTTACTTTAATGAGATGCGGATTTGTTACTTTAGCCTCTGTGGAGGTATTTCGCCGGGTTTTTCTTACTTTTCCTTGCTGCTTTCAGTGCATACACTGCGGGTAGGTGCAGGGAGGTGTTGTGGAGGGCCTTTACCCAGGAATAAAGCCTCTTTCCTGGGGTAACATGCACTTGAAGTGGATGTAATGAGATGCGGATTTGTTACTTTAGCCTCTGTGGAGGTATTTCTCCGGGTTTTTCTTACTTTTCCTTGCTGACAGGGGTGCTTCCTGGAAGTCTCTCATCCGCCTCAAGGAGGCTGCAAATCGGATAGACAGGTGTCATGTGTGCCTGCTTAAGCTGGTGCTTAATGACAGGGGTGCTTCATGGAAGCCTCTCATCCGCCTCAAGGAGGCTGCAAATCGGATAGACAGGTGTCATGTGTGCCTGCTTAAGCTGGTGCTTAATGACAGGGGTGCTTCATGGAAGCCTCTCATCCGCCTCAAGGAGGCTGTAAATCGGATAGACAGGTGTCATGTGTGCCTGCTTAAGCTGGTGCTTAATGACAGGGGTGCTTCATGGAAGCCTCTCATCCGCCTCAAGGAGGCTGCAAATCGGATAGACAGGTGTCATGCTGGCCTGCTTAAGCTGGTGCTTAATGACAGGGGTGCTTCCTGGAAGTCTCTCATCCGCCTCAAGGAGGCTGCAAATCGGATAGACAGGTGTCATGCTGGCCTGCTTAAGCTGGTGCTTAATGACAGGGGTGCTTCCTGGAAGTCTCTCATCCGCCTCAAGGAGGCTGCAAATCGGATAGACAGGTGTCATGCTGGCCTGCTTAAGCTGGTGCTTAATGACAGGGGTGCTTCCTGGAAGTCTCTCATCCGCCTCAAGGAGGCTGCAAATCGGATAGACAGGTGTCATGCTGGCCTGCTTAAGCTGGTGCTTAATGACAGGGGTGCTTCATGGAAGCCTCTCATCCGCCTCAAGGAGGCTGTAAATCGGATAGACAGGTGTCATGTGTGCCTGCCTAAGCTGGTGCTTAATGACAGGGGTGCTTCATGGAAGCCTCTCATCCGCCTCAAGGAGGCTGCAAATCGGATAGACAGGTGTCATGTGTGCCTGCTTAAGCTGGTGCTTAATGACAGGGGTGCTTCATGGAAGCCTCTCATCCGCCTCAAGGAGGCTGCAAATCGGATAGACAGGTGTCATGTGTGCCTGCTTAAGCTGGTGCTTAATGACAGGGGTGCTTCATGGAAGCCTCTCATCCGCCTCAAGGAGGCTGCAAATCGGATAGACAGGTGTCATGTGTGCCTGCTTAAGCTGGTGCTTAATGACAGGGGTGCTTCATGGAAGCCTCTCATCCGCCTCAAGGAGGCTGCAAATCGGATAGACAGGTGTCATGCTGGCCTGCTTAAGCTGGTGCTTAATGACAGGGGTGCTTCCTGGAAGTCTCTCATCCGCCTCAAGGAGGCTGCAAATCGGATAGACAGGTGTCATGCTGGCCTGCTTAAGCTGGTGCTTAATGACAGGGGTGCTTCCTGGAAGTCTCTCATCCGCCTCAAGGAGGCTGCAAATCGGATAGACAGGTGTCATGCTGGCCTGCTTAAGCTGGTGCTTAATGACAGGGGTGCTTCCTGGAAGTCTCTCATCCGCCTCAAGGAGGCTGCAAATCGTAGAGACAGGTGTCATGCTGGCCTGCTTAAGCTGGTGCTTAATGACAGGGGTGCTTCCTGGAAGTCTCTCATCCGCCTCAAGGAGGCTGCAAATCGGATAGACAGGTGTCATGCTGGCCTGCTTAAGCTGGTGCTTAATGACAGGGGTGCTTCATGGAAGCCTCTCATCCGCCTCAAGGAGGCTGTAAATCGGATAGACAGGTGTCATGTGTGCCTGCCTAAGCTGGTGCTTAATGACAGGGGTGCTTCATGGAAGCCTCTCATCCGCCTCAAGGAGGCTGCAAATCGGATAGACAGGTGTCATGTGTGCCTGCTTAAGCTGGTGCTTAATGACAGGGGTGCTTCATGGAAGCCTCTCATCCGCCTCAAGGAGGCTGCAAATCGGATAGACAGGTGTCATGTGTGCCTGCTTAAGCTGGTGCTTAATGACAGGGGTGCTTCATGGAAGCCTCTCATCCGCCTCAAGGAGGCTGTAAATCGGATAGACAGGTGTCATGTGTGCCTGCTTAAGCTGGTGCTTAATGACAGGGGTGCTTCATGGAAGCCTCTCATCCGCCTCAAGGAGGCTGCAAATCGGATAGACAGGTGTCATGCTGGCCTGCTTAAGCTGGTGCTTAATGACAGGGGTGCTTCCTGGAAGTCTCTCATCCGCCTCAAGGAGGCTGCAAATCGGATAGACAGGTGTCATGCTGGCCTGCTTAAGCTGGTGCTTAATGACAGGGGTGCTTCCTGGAAGTCTCTCATCCGCCTCAAGGAGGCTGCAAATCGGATAGACAGGTGTCATGCTGGCCTGCTTAAGCTGGTGCTTAATGACAGGGGTGCTTCCTGGAAGTCTCTCATCCGCCTCAAGGAGGCTGCAAATCGTATAGACAGGTGTCATGCTGGCCTGCTTAAGCTGGTGCTTAATGACAGGGGTGCTTCCTGGAAGTCTCTCATCCGCCTCAAGGAGGCTGCAAATCGGATAGACAGGTGTCATGCTGGCCTGCTTAAGCTGGTGCTTAATGACAGGGGTGCTTCATGGAAGCCTCTCATCCGCCTCAAGGAGGCTGCAAATCGGATAGACAGGTGTCATGTGTGCCTGCTTAAGCTGGTGCTTAATGACAGGGGTGCTTCCTGGAAGTCTCTCATCCGCCTCAAGGAGGCTGCAAATCGGATAGACAGGTGTCATGCTGGCCTGCTTAAGCTGGTGCTTAATGACAGGGGTGCTTCATGGAAGCCTCTCATCCGCCTCAAGGAGGCTGTAAATCGGATAGACAGGTGTCATGTGTGCCTGCTTAAGCTGGTGCTGAAGGAGAGCGGTGCTGAAGGAGAGCGGTGCTGAAGGAGAGCGGTTGTGGAGGGTGCACAGGCCGACTTTGCCGACTTGCTGCTCCGGCTGTGGGTGTCCGTTTATTGGTCTGACAATTTCCCTGGTTAGCCCATGTCAATGCCGACAATTCGGCTGGCTGGGCCCGGCTGTGCAGTGCATTTCCGGGTAGATACGGCGGGGGGAAGTCGGCGAAATTCCGGTACGGTCCCGGACCTGGTTCGGCAGAACGCAGGCTCGGATCTGAAATCGGTCTCGGCAGCATTGTAGAGGGGAATAAAACGAAGAATTCGGCGTAAGGCACGGGGCTGTGCGAGCTTGTGTCGCGGAGATATGGGGGATGTGGGTCTGCGGTACCGTCCCGGACCTGCTGCGGCCGAACGCAGGCTTGGATCTGAAATCGGCCACGGCAGCATTGTAGAGGGGAATAAAACTTAATTTTCGGTGTAAGGCACGAGGCTGTGCGAGCTTGTGTCGCGGAGATATGGGGATGTGGGTCTGCGGTACCGTCCCGGACCTGGTGCGGCCGAACGCAGGCTCGGATCTGAAATCGGTCTCTGCAGCATTGTAGAGGGGAATAAAACGAAGAATTCGGTGTAAGGCACGAGGCTGTGCGAGCTTGCGTCGCGGAGATATGGGCCTGCAGCACTACCAGAACTGAGTTTGCCTCCCGGAAAAATGACAGAGTATTGAAGCGCTGAAGGTTCAGCGCTTGTCACCCTGGCTCAGGGTTTTGGCCATTTTCATAGGTGGTCACCAAGCCACCTGGGGCACGATTACAGAAACCCAGTTTTCAGAAAAAGCTCTTCCATAGAAATTCAAGGAGAGGTCGTGCAGATGACATCCGACCATGGTGGGCCCTCACTGGACCTAGTCTGAAGCCCGCCTGGGTGTGTTGCTGGTTCTCCTGACTAACATTTTCAAGAATATGTCAGAGTATTGGATTGACGGAAATAAAACAGAGTATTGGATTGACGGAAATAAAACAGAGTATTGGATGGATTGACAGATTGAAGGGGGACTTTGCCCGAGTGTTGTCCCCCAGCGAGTGGCTGAACGAATGGCAAACCTGACCCGCCATCGGAGGGCCTCCGTCGACTGGCTGGTGTGCGGGGTAAGAGGGGTATGTGTCGGAGGTGTCTCTGCGGGGTTTTGGTGCATGATGGGCGGGTGTGGAAGAGTGTTGAGGGGGGGGGGTGTGTGTGTGAGGTATTTTCGGCCTGCTTTAAGCCCACATCTTGGGGGGAGATGCAGCTGGTGCAGGCTGTTGCAGGCTGGTCCAGGCTGGTCCAGGGAGGCGTTGTGGAGGCCCTTTAGCCAGGAATGAAGCCTCTTTCCTTGGGCAACGTGTGATGTGTGCTATTTAATCAGTATCACCTGTTTTTCAGCCTGCTTTAAGCCCACAACTTGGGATGTTATGTGCAGTATGGGGCAGGCTGGTTGATGCTGTTCCAGGGAGGCCTTCTGCATGTAATGTAGCCAGGAATAAAGCCTCTTCTCTGGGGTAACGTGTTGTGTGCTATTTAATCAGTATCACCTGTTTTTCAGCCTGCTTTAAGCCCACCTCTTGGGGGGAGATGCAGCTGGTTGATGCTGTTCCAGTGAGGCCTTCTGCATGTAATGTAGCCAGGAATAAAGCCTCTTCTCTGGGGTAACGTGTTGTGTGCTATTTCATCAGTATCACCTGTTTTTCAGCCTGCTTTAAGCCCACATCTTGGGGGAGATGAGCTGTAGGATGGTGCAGGCTGGATGAGGCTGTTCCAGGGAGGCCTTCTGCATGTAATGTAGCCAGGAATGAAGCCTCTTTCCTGGGGTAACGTGTGTTGTGTGCTATTTCATCAGTATCACCTGTTTTTCAGCCTGCTTTCAGCCCACATCTTGGGGGAGATGAGCTGTAGGATGGTGCAGGCTGGATGAGGCTGTTCCAGGGAGGCCTTCTGCATGTAATGTAGCCAGGAATGAAGCCTCTTTCCTGGGGTAACGTGTGTTGTGTGCTATTTCATCAGTATCACCTGTTTTTCAGCCTGCTTTCAGCCCACAGCTTGGGGGGAGATGCAGATGGTCCAGGCTGGTCCAGGGAGGCGTTGTGGAGGTCCGTTACCCAGGAATAAAGCCTCTTTCCTGGGGTAACATGCACTTGAAGTGGATGTAATGAGATGCAAATGATATGCAAATGAGATGCGGATTTGTTACTTTAATGAGATGCGGATTTGTTACTTTAGCCTCTGTGGAGGTATTTCGCCGGGTTTTTCTTACTTTTCCTTGCTGCTTTCAGTGCATACACTGCGGGTAGGTGCAGGGAGGTGTTGTGGAGGGCCTTTACCCAGGAATAAAGCCTCTTTCCTGGGGTAACATGCACTTGAAGTGGATGTAATGAGATGCGGATTTGTTACTTTAGCCTCTGTGGAGGTATTTCTCCGGGTTTTTCTTACTTTTCCTTGCTGACAGGGGTGCTTCCTGGAAGTCTCTCATCCGCCTCAAGGAGGCTGCAAATCGGATAGACAGGTGTCATGTGTGCCTGCTTAAGCTGGTGCTTAATGACAGGGGTGCTTCATGGAAGCCTCTCATCCGCCTCAAGGAGGCTGCAAATCGGATAGACAGGTGTCATGTGTGCCTGCTTAAGCTGGTGCTTAATGACAGGGGTGCTTCATGGAAGCCTCTCATCCGCCTCAAGGAGGCTGTAAATCGGATAGACAGGTGTCATGTGTGCCTGCTTAAGCTGGTGCTTAATGACAGGGGTGCTTCATGGAAGCCTCTCATCCGCCTCAAGGAGGCTGCAAATCGGATAGACAGGTGTCATGCTGGCCTGCTTAAGCTGGTGCTTAATGACAGGGGTGCTTCCTGGAAGTCTCTCATCCGCCTCAAGGAGGCTGCAAATCGGATAGACAGGTGTCATGCTGGCCTGCTTAAGCTGGTGCTTAATGACAGGGGTGCTTCCTGGAAGTCTCTCATCCGCCTCAAGGAGGCTGCAAATCGGATAGACAGGTGTCATGCTGGCCTGCTTAAGCTGGTGCTTAATGACAGGGGTGCTTCCTGGAAGTCTCTCATCCGCCTCAAGGAGGCTGCAAATCGGATAGACAGGTGTCATGCTGGCCTGCTTAAGCTGGTGCTTAATGACAGGGGTGCTTCATGGAAGCCTCTCATCCGCCTCAAGGAGGCTGTAAATCGGATAGACAGGTGTCATGTGTGCCTGCCTAAGCTGGTGCTTAATGACAGGGGTGCTTCATGGAAGCCTCTCATCCGCCTCAAGGAGGCTGCAAATCGGATAGACAGGTGTCATGTGTGCCTGCTTAAGCTGGTGCTTAATGACAGGGGTGCTTCATGGAAGCCTCTCATCCGCCTCAAGGAGGCTGCAAATCGGATAGACAGGTGTCATGTGTGCCTGCTTAAGCTGGTGCTTAATGACAGGGGTGCTTCATGGAAGCCTCTCATCCGCCTCAAGGAGGCTGCAAATCGGATAGACAGGTGTCATGCTGGCCTGCTTAAGCTGGTGCTTAATGACAGGGGTGCTTCCTGGAAGTCTCTCATCCGCCTCAAGGAGGCTGCAAATCGTAGAGACAGGTGTCATGCTGGCCTGCTTAAGCTGGTGCTTAATGACAGGGGTGCTTCCTGGAAGTCTCTCATCCGCCTCAAGGAGGCTGCAAATCGGATAGACAGGTGTCATGCTGGCCTGCTTAAGCTGGTGCTTAATGACAGGGGTGCTTCATGGAAGCCTCTCATCCGCCTCAAGGAGGCTGTAAATCGGATAGACAGGTGTCATGTGTGCCTGCCTAAGCTGGTGCTTAATGACAGGGGTGCTTCATGGAAGCCTCTCATCCGCCTCAAGGAGGCTGCAAATCGGATAGACAGGTGTCATGTGTGCCTGCTTAAGCTGGTGCTTAATGACAGGGGTGCTTCATGGAAGCCTCTCATCCGCCTCAAGGAGGCTGCAAATCGGATAGACAGGTGTCATGTGTGCCTGCTTAAGCTGGTGCTTAATGACAGGGGTGCTTCATGGAAGCCTCTCATCCGCCTCAAGGAGGCTGTAAATCGGATAGACAGGTGTCATGTGTGCCTGCTTAAGCTGGTGCTTAATGACAGGGGTGCTTCATGGAAGCCTCTCATCCGCCTCAAGGAGGCTGCAAATCGGATAGACAGGTGTCATGCTGGCCTGCTTAAGCTGGTGCTTAATGACAGGGGTGCTTCCTGGAAGTCTCTCATCCGCCTCAAGGAGGCTGCAAATCGGATAGACAGGTGTCATGCTGGCCTGCTTAAGCTGGTGCTTAATGACAGGGGTGCTTCCTGGAAGTCTCTCATCCGCCTCAAGGAGGCTGCAAATCGGATAGACAGGTGTCATGCTGGCCTGCTTAAGCTGGTGCTTAATGACAGGGGTGCTTCCTGGAAGTCTCTCATCCGCCTCAAGGAGGCTGCAAATCGGATAGACAGGTGTCATGCTGGCCTGCTTAAGCTGGTGCTTAATGACAGGGGTGCTTCCTGGAAGTCTCTCATCCGCCTCAAGGAGGCTGCAAATCGGATAGACAGGTGTCATGCTGGCCTGCTTAAGCTGGTGCTTAATGACAGGGGTGCTTCATGGAAGCCTCTCATCCGCCTCAAGGAGGCTGTAAATCGGATAGACAGGTGTCATGTGTGCCTGCCTAAGCTGGTGCTTAATGACAGGGGTGCTTCATGGAAGCCTCTCATCCGCCTCAAGGAGGCTGCAAATCGGATAGACAGGTGTCATGTGTGCCTGCTTAAGCTGGTGCTTAATGACAGGGGTGCTTCCTGGAAGTCTCTCATCCGCCTCAAGGAGGCTGCAAATCGGATAGACAGGTGTCATGCTGGCCTGCTTAAGCTGGTGCTTAATGACAGGGGTGCTTCATGGAAGCCTCTCATCCGCCTCAAGGAGGCTGTAAATCGGATAGACAGGTGTCATGTGTGCCTGCTTAAGCTGGTGCTGAAGGAGAGCGGTGCTGAAGGAGAGCGGTGCTGAAGGAGAGCGGTTGTGGAGGGTGCACAGGCCGACTTTGCCGACTTGCTGCTCCGGCTGTGGGTGTCCGTTTATTGGTCTGACAATTTCCCTGGTTAGCCCATGTCAATGCCGACAATTCGGCTGGCTGGGCCCGGCTGTGCAGTGCATTTCCGGGTAGATACGGCGGGGGGAAGTCGGCGAAATTCCGGTACGGTCCCGGACCTGGTTCGGCAGAATGCAGGCTCGGATCTGAAATCGGTCTCGGCAGCATTGTAGAGGGGAATAAAACGAAGAATTCGGCGTAAGGCACGGGGCTGTGCGAGCTTGTGTCGCGGAGATATGGGGGATGTGGGTCTGCGGTACCGTCCCGGACCTGCTGCGGCCGAACGCAGGCTTGGATCTGAAATCGGCCACGGCAGCATTGTAGAGGGGAATAAAACTTAATTTTCGGTGTAAGGCACGAGGCTGTGCGAGCTTGTGTCGCGGAGATATGGGGATGTGGGTCTGCGGTACCGTCCCGGACCTGGTGCGGCCGAACGCAGGCTCGGATCTGAAATCGGTCTCTGCAGCATTGTAGAGGGGAATAAAACGAAGAATTCGGTGTAAGGCACGAGGCTGTGCGAGCTTGCGTCGCGGAGATATGGGCCTGCAGCACTACCAGAACTGAGTTTGCCTCCCGGAAAAATGACAGAGTATTGAAGCGCTGAAGGTTCAGCGCTTGTCACCCTGGCTCAGGGTTTTGGCCATTTTCATAGGTGGTCACCAAGCCACCTGGGGCACGATTACAGAAACCCAGTTTTCAGAAAAAGCTCTTCCATAGAAATTCAAGGAGAGGTCGTGCAGATGACATCCGACCATGGTGGGCCCTCACTGGACCTAGTCTGAAGCCCGCCTGGGTGTGTTGCTGGTTCTCCTGACTAACATTTTCAAGAATATGTCAGAGTATTGGATTGACGGAAATAAAACAGAGTATTGGATTGACGGAAATAAAACAGAGTATTGGATGGATTGACAGATTGAAGGGGGACTTTGCCCGAGTGTTGTCCCCCAGCGAGCGGCTGAACGAATGGCAAACCTGACCCGCCATCGGAGGGCCTCCGTCGACTGGCTGGTGTGCGGGGTAAGAGGGGTATGTGTCGGAGGTGTCTCTGCGGGGTTTTGGTGCATGATGGGCGGGTGTGGAAGAGTGTTGAGGGGGGGGGGTGTGTGTGTGAGGTATTTTCGGCCTGCTTTAAGCCCACATCTTGGGGGGAGATGCAGCTGGTGCAGGCTGTTGCAGGCTGGTCCAGGCTGGTCCAGGGAGGCGTTGTGGAGGCCCTTTAGCCAGGAATGAAGCCTCTTTCCTTGGGCAACGTGTGATGTGTGCTATTTAATCAGTATCACCTGTTTTTCAGCCTGCTTTAAGCCCACAACTTGGGATGTTATGTGCAGTATGGGGCAGGCTGGTTGATGCTGTTCCAGGGAGGCCTTCTGCATGTAATGTAGCCAGGAATAAAGCCTCTTCTCTGGGGTAACGTGTTGTGTGCTATTTAATCAGTATCACCTGTTTTTCAGCCTGCTTTAAGCCCACCTCTTGGGGGGAGATGCAGCTGGTTGATGCTGTTCCAGTGAGGCCTTCTGCATGTAATGTAGCCAGGAATAAAGCCTCTTCTCTGGGGTAACGTGTTGTGTGCTATTTCATCAGTATCACCTGTTTTTCAGCCTGCTTTAAGCCCACATCTTGGGGGAGATGAGCTGTAGGATGGTGCAGGCTGGATGAGGCTGTTCCAGGGAGGCCTTCTGCATGTAATGTAGCCAGGAATGAAGCCTCTTTCCTGGGGTAACGTGTGTTGTGTGCTATTTCATCAGTATCACCTGTTTTTCAGCCTGCTTTCAGCCCACATCTTGGGGGAGATGAGCTGTAGGATGGTGCAGGCTGGATGAGGCTGTTCCAGGGAGGCCTTCTGCATGTAATGTAGCCAGGAATGAAGCCTCTTTCCTGGGGTAACGTGTGTTGTGTGCTATTTCATCAGTATCACCTGTTTTTCAGCCTGCTTTCAGCCCACAGCTTGGGGGGAGATGCAGATGGTCCAGGCTGGTCCAGGGAGGCGTTGTGGAGGTCCGTTACCCAGGAATAAAGCCTCTTTCCTGGGGTAACATGCACTTGAAGTGGATGTAATGAGATGCAAATGATATGCAAATGAGATGCGGATTTGTTACTTTAATGAGATGCGGATTTGTTACTTTAGCCTCTGTGGAGGTATTTCGCCGGGTTTTTCTTACTTTTCCTTGCTGCTTTCAGTGCATACACTGCGGGTAGGTGCAGGGAGGTGTTGTGGAGGGCCTTTACCCAGGAATAAAGCCTCTTTCCTGGGGTAACATGCACTTGAAGTGGATGTAATGAGATGCGGATTTGTTACTTTAGCCTCTGTGGAGGTATTTCTCCGGGTTTTTCTTACTTTTCCTTGCTGACAGGGGTGCTTCCTGGAAGTCTCTCATCCGCCTCAAGGAGGCTGCAAATCGGATAGACAGGTGTCATGTGTGCCTGCTTAAGCTGGTGCTTAATGACAGGGGTGCTTCATGGAAGCCTCTCATCCGCCTCAAGGAGGCTGCAAATCGGATAGACAGGTGTCATGTGTGCCTGCTTAAGCTGGTGCTTAATGACAGGGGTGCTTCATGGAAGCCTCTCATCCGCCTCAAGGAGGCTGTAAATCGGATAGACAGGTGTCATGTGTGCCTGCTTAAGCTGGTGCTTAATGACAGGGGTGCTTCATGGAAGCCTCTCATCCGCCTCAAGGAGGCTGCAAATCGGATAGACAGGTGTCATGCTGGCCTGCTTAAGCTGGTGCTTAATGACAGGGGTGCTTCCTGGAAGTCTCTCATCCGCCTCAAGGAGGCTGCAAATCGGATAGACAGGTGTCATGCTGGCCTGCTTAAGCTGGTGCTTAATGACAGGGGTGCTTCCTGGAAGTCTCTCATCCGCCTCAAGGAGGCTGCAAATCGGATAGACAGGTGTCATGCTGGCCTGCTTAAGCTGGTGCTTAATGACAGGGGTGCTTCCTGGAAGTCTCTCATCCGCCTCAAGGAGGCTGCAAATCGGATAGACAGGTGTCATGCTGGCCTGCTTAAGCTGGTGCTTAATGACAGGGGTGCTTCATGGAAGCCTCTCATCCGCCTCAAGGAGGCTGTAAATCGGATAGACAGGTGTCATGTGTGCCTGCCTAAGCTGGTGCTTAATGACAGGGGTGCTTCATGGAAGCCTCTCATCCGCCTCAAGGAGGCTGCAAATCGGATAGACAGGTGTCATGTGTGCCTGCTTAAGCTGGTGCTTAATGACAGGGGTGCTTCATGGAAGCCTCTCATCCGCCTCAAGGAGGCTGCAAATCGGATAGACAGGTGTCATGTGTGCCTGCTTAAGCTGGTGCTTAATGACAGGGGTGCTTCATGGAAGCCTCTCATCCGCCTCAAGGAGGCTGCAAATCGGATAGACAGGTGTCATGTGTGCCTGCTTAAGCTGGTGCTTAATGACAGGGGTGCTTCATGGAAGCCTCTCATCCGCCTCAAGGAGGCTGCAAATCGGATAGACAGGTGTCATGCTGGCCTGCTTAAGCTGGTGCTTAATGACAGGGGTGCTTCCTGGAAGTCTCTCATCCGCCTCAAGGAGGCTGCAAATCGGATAGACAGGTGTCATGCTGGCCTGCTTAAGCTGGTGCTTAATGACAGGGGTGCTTCCTGGAAGTCTCTCATCCGCCTCAAGGAGGCTGCAAATCGGATAGACAGGTGTCATGCTGGCCTGCTTAAGCTGGTGCTTAATGACAGGGGTGCTTCCTGGAAGTCTCTCATCCGCCTCAAGGAGGCTGCAAATCGTAGAGACAGGTGTCATGCTGGCCTGCTTAAGCTGGTGCTTAATGACAGGGGTGCTTCCTGGAAGTCTCTCATCCGCCTCAAGGAGGCTGCAAATCGGATAGACAGGTGTCATGCTGGCCTGCTTAAGCTGGTGCTTAATGACAGGGGTGCTTCATGGAAGCCTCTCATCCGCCTCAAGGAGGCTGTAAATCGGATAGACAGGTGTCATGTGTGCCTGCCTAAGCTGGTGCTTAATGACAGGGGTGCTTCATGGAAGCCTCTCATCCGCCTCAAGGAGGCTGCAAATCGGATAGACAGGTGTCATGTGTGCCTGCTTAAGCTGGTGCTTAATGACAGGGGTGCTTCATGGAAGCCTCTCATCCGCCTCAAGGAGGCTGCAAATCGGATAGACAGGTGTCATGTGTGCCTGCTTAAGCTGGTGCTTAATGACAGGGGTGCTTCATGGAAGCCTCTCATCCGCCTCAAGGAGGCTGTAAATCGGATAGACAGGTGTCATGTGTGCCTGCTTAAGCTGGTGCTTAATGACAGGGGTGCTTCATGGAAGCCTCTCATCCGCCTCAAGGAGGCTGCAAATCGGATAGACAGGTGTCATGCTGGCCTGCTTAAGCTGGTGCTTAATGACAGGGGTGCTTCCTGGAAGTCTCTCATCCGCCTCAAGGAGGCTGCAAATCGGATAGACAGGTGTCATGCTGGCCTGCTTAAGCTGGTGCTTAATGACAGGGGTGCTTCCTGGAAGTCTCTCATCCGCCTCAAGGAGGCTGCAAATCGGATAGACAGGTGTCATGCTGGCCTGCTTAAGCTGGTGCTTAATGACAGGGGTGCTTCCTGGAAGTCTCTCATCCGCCTCAAGGAGGCTGCAAATCGTATAGACAGGTGTCATGCTGGCCTGCTTAAGCTGGTGCTTAATGACAGGGGTGCTTCCTGGAAGTCTCTCATCCGCCTCAAGGAGGCTGCAAATCGGATAGACAGGTGTCATGCTGGCCTGCTTAAGCTGGTGCTTAATGACAGGGGTGCTTCATGGAAGCCTCTCATCCGCCTCAAGGAGGCTGTAAATCGGATAGACAGGTGTCATGTGTGCCTGCCTAAGCTGGTGCTTAATGACAGGGGTGCTTCATGGAAGCCTCTCATCCGCCTCAAGGAGGCTGCAAATCGGATAGACAGGTGTCATGTGTGCCTGCTTAAGCTGGTGCTTAATGACAGGGGTGCTTCCTGGAAGTCTCTCATCCGCCTCAAGGAGGCTGCAAATCGGATAGACAGGTGTCATGCTGGCCTGCTTAAGCTGGTGCTTAATGACAGGGGTGCTTCATGGAAGCCTCTCATCCGCCTCAAGGAGGCTGTAAATCGGATAGACAGGTGTCATGTGTGCCTGCTTAAGCTGGTGCTGAAGGAGAGCGGTGCTGAAGGAGAGCGGTGCTGAAGGAGAGCGGTTGTGGAGGGTGCACAGGCCGACTTTGCCGACTTGCTGCTCCGGCTGTGGGTGTCCGTTTATTGGTCTGACAATTTCCCTGGTTAGCCCATGTCAATGCCGACAATTCGGCTGGCTGGGCCCGGCTGTGCAGTGCATTTCCGGGTAGATACGGCGGGGGGAAGTCGGCGAAATTCCGGTACGGTCCCGGACCTGGTTCGGCAGAATGCAGGCTCGGATCTGAAATCGGTCTCGGCAGCATTGTAGAGGGGAATAAAACGAAGAATTCGGCGTAAGGCACGGGGCTGTGCGAGCTTGTGTCGCGGAGATATGGGGGATGTGGGTCTGCGGTACCGTCCCGGACCTGCTGCGGCCGAACGCAGGCTTGGATCTGAAATCGGCCACGGCAGCATTGTAGAGGGGAATAAAACTTAATTTTCGGTGTAAGGCACGAGGCTGTGCGAGCTTGTGTCGCGGAGATATGGGGATGTGGGTCTGCGGTACCGTCCCGGACCTGGTGCGGCCGAACGCAGGCTCGGATCTGAAATCGGTCTCTGCAGCATTGTAGAGGGGAATAAAACGAAGAATTCGGTGTAAGGCACGAGGCTGTGCGAGCTTGCGTCGCGGAGATATGGGCCTGCAGCACTACCAGAACTGAGTTTGCCTCCCGGAAAAATGACAGAGTATTGAAGCGCTGAAGGTTCAGCGCTTGTCACCCTGGCTCAGGGTTTTGGCCATTTTCATAGGTGGTCACCAAGCCACCTGGGGCACGATTACAGAAACCCAGTTTTCAGAAAAAGCTCTTCCATAGAAATTCAAGGAGAGGTCGTGCAGATGACATCCGACCATGGTGGGCCCTCACTGGACCTAGTCTGAAGCCCGCCTGGGTGTGTTGCTGGTTCTCCTGACTAACATTTTCAAGAATATGTCAGAGTATTGGATTGACGGAAATAAAACAGAGTATTGGATTGACGGAAATAAAACAGAGTATTGGATGGATTGACAGATTGAAGGGGGACTTTGCCCGAGTGTTGTCCCCCAGCGAGCGGCTGAACGAATGGCAAACCTGACCCGCCATCGGAGGGCCTCCGTCGACTGGCTGGTGTGCGGGGTAAGAGGGGTATGTGTCGGAGGTGTCTCTGCGGGGTTTTGGTGCATGATGGGCGGGTGTGGAAGAGTGTTGAGGGGGGGGGGTGTGTGTGTGAGGTATTTTCGGCCTGCTTTAAGCCCACATCTTGGGGGGAGATGCAGCTGGTGCAGGCTGTTGCAGGCTGGTCCAGGCTGGTCCAGGGAGGCGTTGTGGAGGCCCTTTAGCCAGGAATGAAGCCTCTTTCCTTGGGCAACGTGTGATGTGTGCTATTTAATCAGTATCACCTGTTTTTCAGCCTGCTTTAAGCCCACAACTTGGGATGTTATGTGCAGTATGGGGCAGGCTGGTTGATGCTGTTCCAGGGAGGCCTTCTGCATGTAATGTAGCCAGGAATAAAGCCTCTTCTCTGGGGTAACGTGTTGTGTGCTATTTAATCAGTATCACCTGTTTTTCAGCCTGCTTTAAGCCCACCTCTTGGGGGGAGATGCAGCTGGTTGATGCTGTTCCAGTGAGGCCTTCTGCATGTAATGTAGCCAGGAATAAAGCCTCTTCTCTGGGGTAACGTGTTGTGTGCTATTTCATCAGTATCACCTGTTTTTCAGCCTGCTTTAAGCCCACATCTTGGGGGAGATGAGCTGTAGGATGGTGCAGGCTGGATGAGGCTGTTCCAGGGAGGCCTTCTGCATGTAATGTAGCCAGGAATGAAGCCTCTTTCCTGGGGTAACGTGTGTTGTGTGCTATTTCATCAGTATCACCTGTTTTTCAGCCTGCTTTCAGCCCACATCTTGGGGGAGATGAGCTGTAGGATGGTGCAGGCTGGATGAGGCTGTTCCAGGGAGGCCTTCTGCATGTAATGTAGCCAGGAATGAAGCCTCTTTCCTGGGGTAACGTGTGTTGTGTGCTATTTCATCAGTATCACCTGTTTTTCAGCCTGCTTTCAGCCCACAGCTTGGGGGGAGATGCAGATGGTCCAGGCTGGTCCAGGGAGGCGTTGTGGAGGTCCGTTACCCAGGAATAAAGCCTCTTTCCTGGGGTAACATGCACTTGAAGTGGATGTAATGAGATGCAAATGATATGCAAATGAGATGCGGATTTGTTACTTTAATGAGATGCGGATTTGTTACTTTAGCCTCTGTGGAGGTATTTCGCCGGGTTTTTCTTACTTTTCCTTGCTGCTTTCAGTGCATACACTGCGGGTAGGTGCAGGGAGGTGTTGTGGAGGGCCTTTACCCAGGAATAAAGCCTCTTTCCTGGGGTAACATGCACTTGAAGTGGATGTAATGAGATGCGGATTTGTTACTTTAGCCTCTGTGGAGGTATTTCTCCGGGTTTTTCTTACTTTTCCTTGCTGACAGGGGTGCTTCCTGGAAGTCTCTCATCCGCCTCAAGGAGGCTGCAAATCGGATAGACAGGTGTCATGTGTGCCTGCTTAAGCTGGTGCTTAATGACAGGGGTGCTTCATGGAAGCCTCTCATCCGCCTCAAGGAGGCTGCAAATCGGATAGACAGGTGTCATGTGTGCCTGCTTAAGCTGGTGCTTAATGACAGGGGTGCTTCATGGAAGCCTCTCATCCGCCTCAAGGAGGCTGTAAATCGGATAGACAGGTGTCATGTGTGCCTGCTTAAGCTGGTGCTTAATGACAGGGGTGCTTCATGGAAGCCTCTCATCCGCCTCAAGGAGGCTGCAAATCGGATAGACAGGTGTCATGCTGGCCTGCTTAAGCTGGTGCTTAATGACAGGGGTGCTTCCTGGAAGTCTCTCATCCGCCTCAAGGAGGCTGCAAATCGGATAGACAGGTGTCATGCTGGCCTGCTTAAGCTGGTGCTTAATGACAGGGGTGCTTCCTGGAAGTCTCTCATCCGCCTCAAGGAGGCTGCAAATCGGATAGACAGGTGTCATGCTGGCCTGCTTAAGCTGGTGCTTAATGACAGGGGTGCTTCCTGGAAGTCTCTCATCCGCCTCAAGGAGGCTGCAAATCGGATAGACAGGTGTCATGCTGGCCTGCTTAAGCTGGTGCTTAATGACAGGGGTGCTTCATGGAAGCCTCTCATCCGCCTCAAGGAGGCTGTAAATCGGATAGACAGGTGTCATGTGTGCCTGCCTAAGCTGGTGCTTAATGACAGGGGTGCTTCATGGAAGCCTCTCATCCGCCTCAAGGAGGCTGCAAATCGGATAGACAGGTGTCATGTGTGCCTGCTTAAGCTGGTGCTTAATGACAGGGGTGCTTCATGGAAGCCTCTCATCCGCCTCAAGGAGGCTGCAAATCGGATAGACAGGTGTCATGTGTGCCTGCTTAAGCTGGTGCTTAATGACAGGGGTGCTTCATGGAAGCCTCTCATCCGCCTCAAGGAGGCTGCAAATCGGATAGACAGGTGTCATGTGTGCCTGCTTAAGCTGGTGCTTAATGACAGGGGTGCTTCATGGAAGCCTCTCATCCGCCTCAAGGAGGCTGCAAATCGGATAGACAGGTGTCATGCTGGCCTGCTTAAGCTGGTGCTTAATGACAGGGGTGCTTCCTGGAAGTCTCTCATCCGCCTCAAGGAGGCTGCAAATCGGATAGACAGGTGTCATGCTGGCCTGCTTAAGCTGGTGCTTAATGACAGGGGTGCTTCCTGGAAGTCTCTCATCCGCCTCAAGGAGGCTGCAAATCGGATAGACAGGTGTCATGCTGGCCTGCTTAAGCTGGTGCTTAATGACAGGGGTGCTTCCTGGAAGTCTCTCATCCGCCTCAAGGAGGCTGCAAATCGTAGAGACAGGTGTCATGCTGGCCTGCTTAAGCTGGTGCTTAATGACAGGGGTGCTTCCTGGAAGTCTCTCATCCGCCTCAAGGAGGCTGCAAATCGGATAGACAGGTGTCATGCTGGCCTGCTTAAGCTGGTGCTTAATGACAGGGGTGCTTCATGGAAGCCTCTCATCCGCCTCAAGGAGGCTGTAAATCGGATAGACAGGTGTCATGTGTGCCTGCCTAAGCTGGTGCTTAATGACAGGGGTGCTTCATGGAAGCCTCTCATCCGCCTCAAGGAGGCTGCAAATCGGATAGACAGGTGTCATGTGTGCCTGCTTAAGCTGGTGCTTAATGACAGGGGTGCTTCATGGAAGCCTCTCATCCGCCTCAAGGAGGCTGCAAATCGGATAGACAGGTGTCATGTGTGCCTGCTTAAGCTGGTGCTTAATGACAGGGGTGCTTCATGGAAGCCTCTCATCCGCCTCAAGGAGGCTGTAAATCGGATAGACAGGTGTCATGTGTGCCTGCTTAAGCTGGTGCTTAATGACAGGGGTGCTTCATGGAAGCCTCTCATCCGCCTCAAGGAGGCTGCAAATCGGATAGACAGGTGTCATGCTGGCCTGCTTAAGCTGGTGCTTAATGACAGGGGTGCTTCCTGGAAGTCTCTCATCCGCCTCAAGGAGGCTGCAAATCGGATAGACAGGTGTCATGCTGGCCTGCTTAAGCTGGTGCTTAATGACAGGGGTGCTTCCTGGAAGTCTCTCATCCGCCTCAAGGAGGCTGCAAATCGGATAGACAGGTGTCATGCTGGCCTGCTTAAGCTGGTGCTTAATGACAGGGGTGCTTCCTGGAAGTCTCTCATCCGCCTCAAGGAGGCTGCAAATCGTATAGACAGGTGTCATGCTGGCCTGCTTAAGCTGGTGCTTAATGACAGGGGTGCTTCCTGGAAGTCTCTCATCCGCCTCAAGGAGGCTGCAAATCGGATAGACAGGTGTCATGCTGGCCTGCTTAAGCTGGTGCTTAATGACAGGGGTGCTTCATGGAAGCCTCTCATCCGCCTCAAGGAGGCTGCAAATCGGATAGACAGGTGTCATGTGTGCCTGCTTAAGCTGGTGCTTAATGACAGGGGTGCTTCCTGGAAGTCTCTCATCCGCCTCAAGGAGGCTGCAAATCGGATAGACAGGTGTCATGCTGGCCTGCTTAAGCTGGTGCTTAATGACAGGGGTGCTTCATGGAAGCCTCTCATCCGCCTCAAGGAGGCTGTAAATCGGATAGACAGGTGTCATGTGTGCCTGCTTAAGCTGGTGCTGAAGGAGAGCGGTGCTGAAGGAGAGCGGTGCTGAAGGAGAGCGGTTGTGGAGGGTGCACAGGCCGACTTTGCCGACTTGCTGCTCCGGCTGTGGGTGTCCGTTTATTGGTCTGACAATTTCCCTGGTTAGCCCATGTCAATGCCGACAATTCGGCTGGCTGGGCCCGGCTGTGCAGTGCATTTCCGGGTAGATACGGCGGGGGGAAGTCGGCGAAATTCCGGTACGGTCCCGGACCTGGTTCGGCAGAACGCAGGCTCGGATCTGAAATCGGTCTCGGCAGCATTGTAGAGGGGAATAAAACGAAGAATTCGGCGTAAGGCACGGGGCTGTGCGAGCTTGTGTCGCGGAGATATGGGGGATGTGGGTCTGCGGTACCGTCCCGGACCTGCTGCGGCCGAACGCAGGCTTGGATCTGAAATCGGCCACGGCAGCATTGTAGAGGGGAATAAAACTTAATTTTCGGTGTAAGGCACGAGGCTGTGCGAGCTTGTGTCGCGGAGATATGGGGATGTGGGTCTGCGGTACCGTCCCGGACCTGGTGCGGCCGAACGCAGGCTCGGATCTGAAATCGGTCTCTGCAGCATTGTAGAGGGGAATAAAACGAAGAATTCGGTGTAAGGCACGAGGCTGTGCGAGCTTGCGTCGCGGAGATATGGGCCTGCAGCACTACCAGAACTGAGTTTGCCTCCCGGAAAAATGACAGAGTATTGAAGCGCTGAAGGTTCAGCGCTTGTCACCCTGGCTCAGGGTTTTGGCCATTTTCATAGGTGGTCACCAAGCCACCTGGGGCACGATTACAGAAACCCAGTTTTCAGAAAAAGCTCTTCCATAGAAATTCAAGGAGAGGTCGTGCAGATGACATCCGACCATGGTGGGCCCTCACTGGACCTAGTCTGAAGCCCGCCTGGGTGTGTTGCTGGTTCTCCTGACTAACATTTTCAAGAATATGTCAGAGTATTGGATTGACGGAAATAAAACAGAGTATTGGATTGACGGAAATAAAACAGAGTATTGGATGGATTGACAGATTGAAGGGGGACTTTGCCCGAGTGTTGTCCCCCAGCGAGTGGCTGAACGAATGGCAAACCTGACCCGCCATCGGAGGGCCTCCGTCGACTGGCTGGTGTGCGGGGTAAGAGGGGTATGTGTCGGAGGTGTCTCTGCGGGGTTTTGGTGCATGATGGGCGGGTGTGGAAGAGTGTTGAGGGGGGGGGGTGTGTGTGTGAGGTATTTTCGGCCTGCTTTAAGCCCACATCTTGGGGGGAGATGCAGCTGGTGCAGGCTGTTGCAGGCTGGTCCAGGCTGGTCCAGGGAGGCGTTGTGGAGGCCCTTTAGCCAGGAATGAAGCCTCTTTCCTTGGGCAACGTGTGATGTGTGCTATTTAATCAGTATCACCTGTTTTTCAGCCTGCTTTAAGCCCACAACTTGGGATGTTATGTGCAGTATGGGGCAGGCTGGTTGATGCTGTTCCAGGGAGGCCTTCTGCATGTAATGTAGCCAGGAATAAAGCCTCTTCTCTGGGGTAACGTGTTGTGTGCTATTTAATCAGTATCACCTGTTTTTCAGCCTGCTTTAAGCCCACCTCTTGGGGGGAGATGCAGCTGGTTGATGCTGTTCCAGTGAGGCCTTCTGCATGTAATGTAGCCAGGAATAAAGCCTCTTCTCTGGGGTAACGTGTTGTGTGCTATTTCATCAGTATCACCTGTTTTTCAGCCTGCTTTAAGCCCACATCTTGGGGGAGATGAGCTGTAGGATGGTGCAGGCTGGATGAGGCTGTTCCAGGGAGGCCTTCTGCATGTAATGTAGCCAGGAATGAAGCCTCTTTCCTGGGGTAACGTGTGTTGTGTGCTATTTCATCAGTATCACCTGTTTTTCAGCCTGCTTTCAGCCCACATCTTGGGGGAGATGAGCTGTAGGATGGTGCAGGCTGGATGAGGCTGTTCCAGGGAGGCCTTCTGCATGTAATGTAGCCAGGAATGAAGCCTCTTTCCTGGGGTAACGTGTGTTGTGTGCTATTTCATCAGTATCACCTGTTTTTCAGCCTGCTTTCAGCCCACAGCTTGGGGGGAGATGCAGATGGTCCAGGCTGGTCCAGGGAGGCGTTGTGGAGGTCCGTTACCCAGGAATAAAGCCTCTTTCCTGGGGTAACATGCACTTGAAGTGGATGTAATGAGATGCAAATGATATGCAAATGAGATGCGGATTTGTTACTTTAATGAGATGCGGATTTGTTACTTTAGCCTCTGTGGAGGTATTTCGCCGGGTTTTTCTTACTTTTCCTTGCTGCTTTCAGTGCATACACTGCGGGTAGGTGCAGGGAGGTGTTGTGGAGGGCCTTTACCCAGGAATAAAGCCTCTTTCCTGGGGTAACATGCACTTGAAGTGGATGTAATGAGATGCGGATTTGTTACTTTAGCCTCTGTGGAGGTATTTCTCCGGGTTTTTCTTACTTTTCCTTGCTGACAGGGGTGCTTCCTGGAAGTCTCTCATCCGCCTCAAGGAGGCTGCAAATCGGATAGACAGGTGTCATGTGTGCCTGCTTAAGCTGGTGCTTAATGACAGGGGTGCTTCATGGAAGCCTCTCATCCGCCTCAAGGAGGCTGCAAATCGGATAGACAGGTGTCATGTGTGCCTGCTTAAGCTGGTGCTTAATGACAGGGGTGCTTCATGGAAGCCTCTCATCCGCCTCAAGGAGGCTGTAAATCGGATAGACAGGTGTCATGTGTGCCTGCTTAAGCTGGTGCTTAATGACAGGGGTGCTTCATGGAAGCCTCTCATCCGCCTCAAGGAGGCTGCAAATCGGATAGACAGGTGTCATGCTGGCCTGCTTAAGCTGGTGCTTAATGACAGGGGTGCTTCCTGGAAGTCTCTCATCCGCCTCAAGGAGGCTGCAAATCGGATAGACAGGTGTCATGCTGGCCTGCTTAAGCTGGTGCTTAATGACAGGGGTGCTTCCTGGAAGTCTCTCATCCGCCTCAAGGAGGCTGCAAATCGGATAGACAGGTGTCATGCTGGCCTGCTTAAGCTGGTGCTTAATGACAGGGGTGCTTCCTGGAAGTCTCTCATCCGCCTCAAGGAGGCTGCAAATCGGATAGACAGGTGTCATGCTGGCCTGCTTAAGCTGGTGCTTAATGACAGGGGTGCTTCATGGAAGCCTCTCATCCGCCTCAAGGAGGCTGTAAATCGGATAGACAGGTGTCATGTGTGCCTGCCTAAGCTGGTGCTTAATGACAGGGGTGCTTCATGGAAGCCTCTCATCCGCCTCAAGGAGGCTGCAAATCGGATAGACAGGTGTCATGTGTGCCTGCTTAAGCTGGTGCTTAATGACAGGGGTGCTTCATGGAAGCCTCTCATCCGCCTCAAGGAGGCTGCAAATCGGATAGACAGGTGTCATGTGTGCCTGCTTAAGCTGGTGCTTAATGACAGGGGTGCTTCATGGAAGCCTCTCATCCGCCTCAAGGAGGCTGCAAATCGGATAGACAGGTGTCATGCTGGCCTGCTTAAGCTGGTGCTTAATGACAGGGGTGCTTCATGGAAGCCTCTCATCCGCCTCAAGGAGGCTGTAAATCGGATAGACAGGTGTCATGCTGGCCTGCCTAAGCTGGTGCTTAATGACAGGGGTGCTTCATGGAAGCCTCTCATCCGCCTCAAGGAGGCTGCAAATCGGACAGACAGGTGTCATGATGGCCTGCTTAAGCTGGTGCTTAATGACAGGGGTGCTTCATGGAAGCCTCTCATCCGCCTCAAGGAGGCTGTAAGTCGGATAGACAGGTGTCATGTGTGTCTGCCTAAGCTGGTGCTTAATGACAGGGGTGCTTCATGGAAGCCTCTCATCCGCCTCAAGGAGGCTGCAAATCGTATAGACAGGTGTCATGTGTGCCTGCTTAAGCTGGTGCTTAATGACAGGGGTGCTTCATGGAAGCCTCTCATCCGCCTCAAGGAGGCTGCAAATCGGATAGACAGGTGTCATGCTGGCCTGCTTAAGCTGGTGCTTAATGACAGGGGTGCTTCATGGAAGCCTCTCATCCGCCTCAAGGAGGCTGTAAATCGGATAGACAGGTGTCATGCTGGCCTGCCTAAGCTGGTGCTTAATGACAGGGGTGCTTCATGGAAGCCTCTCATCCGCCTCAAGGAGGCTGCAAATCGGACAGACAGGTGTCATGCTGGCCTGCTTAAGCTGGTGCTTAATGACCTTGGTGCTTCATGGAAGCCTCTCATCCGCCTCAAGGAGGCTGTAAATCGGATAGACAGGTGTCATGTGTGCCTGCCTAAGCTGGTGCTTAATGACAGGGGTGCTTCATGGAAGCCTCTCATCCGCCTCAAGGAGGCTGCAAATCGTATAGACAGGTGTCATGTGTGCCTGCTTAAGCTGGTGCTTAATGACAGGGGTGCTTCATGGAAGCCTCTCATCCGCCTCAAGGAGGCTGTAAATCGGATAGACAGGTGTCATGCTGGCCTGCTTAAGCTGGTGCTTAATGACAGGGGTGCTTCATGGAAGCCTCTCATCCGCCTCAAGGAGGCTGTAAATCGGACAGACAGGTGTCATGTGTGCCTGCTTAAGCTGGTGCTTAATGACAGGGGTGCTTCATGGAAGCCTCTCATCCGCCTCAAGGAGGCTGCAAATCGGATAGACAGGTGTCATGCTGGCCTGCTTAAGCTGGTGCTTAATGACAGGGGTGCTTCATGGAAGCCTCTCATCCGCCTCAAGGAGGCTGTAAATCGGATAGACAGGTGTCATGCTGGCCTGCTTAAGCTGGTGCTTAATGACAGGGGTGCTTCATGGAAGCCTCTCATCCGCCTCAAGGAGGCTGTAAATCGGACAGACAGGTGTCATGTGTGCCTGCTTAAGCTGGTGCTTAATGACAGGGGTGCTTCATGGAAGCCTCTCATCCGCCTCAAGGAGGCTGTAAATCGGACAGACAGGTGTCATGTGTGCCTGCTTAAGCTGGTGCTTAATGACAGGGGTGCTTCATGGAAGCCTCTCATCCGCCTCAAGGAGGCTGTAAATCGGATAGACAGGTGTCATGTGTGCCTGCCTAAGCTGGTGCTTAATGACAGGGGTGCTTCATGGAAGCCTCTCATCCGCCTCAAGGAGGCTGCAAATCGGATAGACAGGTGTCATGTGTGCCTGCTTAAGCTGGTGCTTAATGACAGGGGTGCTTCATGGAAGCCTCTCATCCGCCTCAAGGAGGCTGCAAATCGGATAGACAGGTGTCATGCTGGCCTGCTTAAGCTGGTGCTTAATGACAGGGGTGCTTCCTGGAAGTCTCTCATCCGCCTCAAGGAGGCTGCAAATCGGATAGACAGGTGTCATGCTGGCCTGCTTAAGCTGGTGCTTAATGACAGGGGTGCTTCCTGGAAGTCTCTCATCCGCCTCAAGGAGGCTGCAAATCGGATAGACAGGTGTCATGCTGGCCTGCTTAAGCTGGTGCTTAATGACAGGGGTGCTTCCTGGAAGTCTCTCATCCGCCTCAAGGAGGCTGCAAATCGTAGAGACAGGTGTCATGCTGGCCTGCTTAAGCTGGTGCTTAATGACAGGGGTGCTTCCTGGAAGTCTCTCATCCGCCTCAAGGAGGCTGCAAATCGGATAGACAGGTGTCATGCTGGCCTGCTTAAGCTGGTGCTTAATGACAGGGGTGCTTCATGGAAGCCTCTCATCCGCCTCAAGGAGGCTGTAAATCGGATAGACAGGTGTCATGTGTGCCTGCCTAAGCTGGTGCTTAATGACAGGGGTGCTTCATGGAAGCCTCTCATCCGCCTCAAGGAGGCTGCAAATCGGATAGACAGGTGTCATGTGTGCCTGCTTAAGCTGGTGCTTAATGACAGGGGTGCTTCATGGAAGCCTCTCATCCGCCTCAAGGAGGCTGCAAATCGGATAGACAGGTGTCATGTGTGCCTGCTTAAGCTGGTGCTTAATGACAGGGGTGCTTCATGGAAGCCTCTCATCCGCCTCAAGGAGGCTGTAAATCGGATAGACAGGTGTCATGTGTGCCTGCTTAAGCTGGTGCTTAATGACAGGGGTGCTTCATGGAAGCCTCTCATCCGCCTCAAGGAGGCTGCAAATCGGATAGACAGGTGTCATGCTGGCCTGCTTAAGCTGGTGCTTAATGACAGGGGTGCTTCCTGGAAGTCTCTCATCCGCCTCAAGGAGGCTGCAAATCGGATAGACAGGTGTCATGCTGGCCTGCTTAAGCTGGTGCTTAATGACAGGGGTGCTTCCTGGAAGTCTCTCATCCGCCTCAAGGAGGCTGCAAATCGGATAGACAGGTGTCATGCTGGCCTGCTTAAGCTGGTGCTTAATGACAGGGGTGCTTCCTGGAAGTCTCTCATCCGCCTCAAGGAGGCTGCAAATCGTATAGACAGGTGTCATGCTGGCCTGCTTAAGCTGGTGCTTAATGACAGGGGTGCTTCCTGGAAGTCTCTCATCCGCCTCAAGGAGGCTGCAAATCGGATAGACAGGTGTCATGCTGGCCTGCTTAAGCTGGTGCTTAATGACAGGGGTGCTTCATGGAAGCCTCTCATCCGCCTCAAGGAGGCTGCAAATCGGATAGACAGGTGTCATGTGTGCCTGCTTAAGCTGGTGCTTAATGACAGGGGTGCTTCCTGGAAGTCTCTCATCCGCCTCAAGGAGGCTGCAAATCGGATAGACAGGTGTCATGCTGGCCTGCTTAAGCTGGTGCTTAATGACAGGGGTGCTTCATGGAAGCCTCTCATCCGCCTCAAGGAGGCTGTAAATCGGATAGACAGGTGTCATGTGTGCCTGCTTAAGCTGGTGCTGAAGGAGAGCGGTGCTGAAGGAGAGCGGTGCTGAAGGAGAGCGGTGCTGAAGGAGAGCGGTTGTGGAGGGTGCACAGGCCGACTTTGCCGACTTGCTGCTCCGGCTGTGGGTGTCCGTTTATTGGTCTGACAATTTCCCTGGTTAGCCCATGTCAATGCCGACAATTCGGCTGGCTGGGCCCGGCTGTGCAGTGCATTTCCGGGTAGATACGGCGGGGGGAAGTCGGCGAAATTCCGGTACGGTCCCGGACCTGGTTCGGCAGAATGCAGGCTCGGATCTGAAATCGGTCTCGGCAGCATTGTAGAGGGGAATAAAACGAAGAATTCGGCGTAAGGCACGGGGCTGTGCGAGCTTGTGTCGCGGAGATATGGGGGATGTGGGTCTGCGGTACCGTCCCGGACCTGCTGCGGCCGAACGCAGGCTTGGATCTGAAATCGGCCACGGCAGCATTGTAGAGGGGAATAAAACTTAATTTTCGGTGTAAGGCACGAGGCTGTGCGAGCTTGTGTCGCGGAGATATGGGGATGTGGGTCTGCGGTACCGTCCCGGACCTGGTGCGGCCGAACGCAGGCTCGGATCTGAAATCGGTCTCTGCAGCATTGTAGAGGGGAATAAAACGAAGAATTCGGTGTAAGGCACGAGGCTGTGCGAGCTTGCGTCGCGGAGATATGGGCCTGCAGCACTACCAGAACTGAGTTTGCCTCCCGGAAAAATGACAGAGTATTGAAGCGCTGAAGGTTCAGCGCTTGTCACCCTGGCTCAGGGTTTTGGCCATTTTCATAGGTGGTCACCAAGCCACCTGGGGCACGATTACAGAAACCCAGTTTTCAGAAAAAGCTCTTCCATAGAAATTCAAGGAGAGGTCGTGCAGATGACATCCGACCATGGTGGGCCCTCACTGGACCTAGTCTGAAGCCCGCCTGGGTGTGTTGCTGGTTCTCCTGACTAACATTTTCAAGAATATGTCAGAGTATTGGATTGACGGAAATAAAACAGAGTATTGGATTGACGGAAATAAAACAGAGTATTGGATGGATTGACAGATTGAAGGGGGACTTTGCCCGAGTGTTGTCCCCCAGCGAGCGGCTGAACGAATGGCAAACCTGACCCGCCATCGGAGGGCCTCCGTCGACTGGCTGGTGTGCGGGGTAAGAGGGGTATGTGTCGGAGGTGTCTCTGCGGGGTTTTGGTGCATGATGGGCGGGTGTGGAAGAGTGTTGAGGGGGGGGGGTGTGTGTGTGAGGTATTTTCGGCCTGCTTTAAGCCCACATCTTGGGGGGAGATGCAGCTGGTGCAGGCTGTTGCAGGCTGGTCCAGGCTGGTCCAGGGAGGCGTTGTGGAGGCCCTTTAGCCAGGAATGAAGCCTCTTTCCTTGGGCAACGTGTGATGTGTGCTATTTAATCAGTATCACCTGTTTTTCAGCCTGCTTTAAGCCCACAACTTGGGATGTTATGTGCAGTATGGGGCAGGCTGGTTGATGCTGTTCCAGGGAGGCCTTCTGCATGTAATGTAGCCAGGAATAAAGCCTCTTCTCTGGGGTAACGTGTTGTGTGCTATTTAATCAGTATCACCTGTTTTTCAGCCTGCTTTAAGCCCACCTCTTGGGGGGAGATGCAGCTGGTTGATGCTGTTCCAGTGAGGCCTTCTGCATGTAATGTAGCCAGGAATAAAGCCTCTTCTCTGGGGTAACGTGTTGTGTGCTATTTCATCAGTATCACCTGTTTTTCAGCCTGCTTTAAGCCCACATCTTGGGGGAGATGAGCTGTAGGATGGTGCAGGCTGGATGAGGCTGTTCCAGGGAGGCCTTCTGCATGTAATGTAGCCAGGAATGAAGCCTCTTTCCTGGGGTAACGTGTGTTGTGTGCTATTTCATCAGTATCACCTGTTTTTCAGCCTGCTTTCAGCCCACATCTTGGGGGAGATGAGCTGTAGGATGGTGCAGGCTGGATGAGGCTGTTCCAGGGAGGCCTTCTGCATGTAATGTAGCCAGGAATGAAGCCTCTTTCCTGGGGTAACGTGTGTTGTGTGCTATTTCATCAGTATCACCTGTTTTTCAGCCTGCTTTCAGCCCACAGCTTGGGGGGAGATGCAGATGGTCCAGGCTGGTCCAGGGAGGCGTTGTGGAGGTCCGTTACCCAGGAATAAAGCCTCTTTCCTGGGGTAACATGCACTTGAAGTGGATGTAATGAGATGCAAATGATATGCAAATGAGATGCGGATTTGTTACTTTAATGAGATGCGGATTTGTTACTTTAGCCTCTGTGGAGGTATTTCGCCGGGTTTTTCTTACTTTTCCTTGCTGCTTTCAGTGCATACACTGCGGGTAGGTGCAGGGAGGTGTTGTGGAGGGCCTTTACCCAGGAATAAAGCCTCTTTCCTGGGGTAACATGCACTTGAAGTGGATGTAATGAGATGCGGATTTGTTACTTTAGCCTCTGTGGAGGTATTTCTCCGGGTTTTTCTTACTTTTCCTTGCTGACAGGGGTGCTTCCTGGAAGTCTCTCATCCGCCTCAAGGAGGCTGCAAATCGGATAGACAGGTGTCATGTGTGCCTGCTTAAGCTGGTGCTTAATGACAGGGGTGCTTCATGGAAGCCTCTCATCCGCCTCAAGGAGGCTGCAAATCGGATAGACAGGTGTCATGTGTGCCTGCTTAAGCTGGTGCTTAATGACAGGGGTGCTTCATGGAAGCCTCTCATCCGCCTCAAGGAGGCTGTAAATCGGATAGACAGGTGTCATGTGTGCCTGCTTAAGCTGGTGCTTAATGACAGGGGTGCTTCATGGAAGCCTCTCATCCGCCTCAAGGAGGCTGCAAATCGGATAGACAGGTGTCATGCTGGCCTGCTTAAGCTGGTGCTTAATGACAGGGGTGCTTCCTGGAAGTCTCTCATCCGCCTCAAGGAGGCTGCAAATCGGATAGACAGGTGTCATGCTGGCCTGCTTAAGCTGGTGCTTAATGACAGGGGTGCTTCCTGGAAGTCTCTCATCCGCCTCAAGGAGGCTGCAAATCGGATAGACAGGTGTCATGCTGGCCTGCTTAAGCTGGTGCTTAATGACAGGGGTGCTTCCTGGAAGTCTCTCATCCGCCTCAAGGAGGCTGCAAATCGGATAGACAGGTGTCATGCTGGCCTGCTTAAGCTGGTGCTTAATGACAGGGGTGCTTCATGGAAGCCTCTCATCCGCCTCAAGGAGGCTGTAAATCGGATAGACAGGTGTCATGTGTGCCTGCCTAAGCTGGTGCTTAATGACAGGGGTGCTTCATGGAAGCCTCTCATCCGCCTCAAGGAGGCTGCAAATCGGATAGACAGGTGTCATGTGTGCCTGCTTAAGCTGGTGCTTAATGACAGGGGTGCTTCATGGAAGCCTCTCATCCGCCTCAAGGAGGCTGCAAATCGGATAGACAGGTGTCATGTGTGCCTGCTTAAGCTGGTGCTTAATGACAGGGGTGCTTCATGGAAGCCTCTCATCCGCCTCAAGGAGGCTGCAAATCGGATAGACAGGTGTCATGCTGGCCTGCTTAAGCTGGTGCTTAATGACAGGGGTGCTTCATGGAAGCCTCTCATCCGCCTCAAGGAGGCTGTAAATCGGATAGACAGGTGTCATGCTGGCCTGCCTAAGCTGGTGCTTAATGACAGGGGTGCTTCATGGAAGCCTCTCATCCGCCTCAAGGAGGCTGCAAATCGGACAGACAGGTGTCATGATGGCCTGCTTAAGCTGGTGCTTAATGACAGGGGTGCTTCATGGAAGCCTCTCATCCGCCTCAAGGAGGCTGTAAGTCGGATAGACAGGTGTCATGTGTGTCTGCCTAAGCTGGTGCTTAATGACAGGGGTGCTTCATGGAAGCCTCTCATCCGCCTCAAGGAGGCTGCAAATCGTATAGACAGGTGTCATGTGTGCCTGCTTAAGCTGGTGCTTAATGACAGGGGTGCTTCATGGAAGCCTCTCATCCGCCTCAAGGAGGCTGCAAATCGGATAGACAGGTGTCATGCTGGCCTGCTTAAGCTGGTGCTTAATGACAGGGGTGCTTCATGGAAGCCTCTCATCCGCCTCAAGGAGGCTGTAAATCGGATAGACAGGTGTCATGCTGGCCTGCCTAAGCTGGTGCTTAATGACAGGGGTGCTTCATGGAAGCCTCTCATCCGCCTCAAGGAGGCTGCAAATCGGACAGACAGGTGTCATGCTGGCCTGCTTAAGCTGGTGCTTAATGACCTTGGTGCTTCATGGAAGCCTCTCATCCGCCTCAAGGAGGCTGTAAATCGGATAGACAGGTGTCATGTGTGCCTGCCTAAGCTGGTGCTTAATGACAGGGGTGCTTCATGGAAGCCTCTCATCCGCCTCAAGGAGGCTGCAAATCGTATAGACAGGTGTCATGTGTGCCTGCTTAAGCTGGTGCTTAATGACAGGGGTGCTTCATGGAAGCCTCTCATCCGCCTCAAGGAGGCTGTAAATCGGATAGACAGGTGTCATGCTGGCCTGCTTAAGCTGGTGCTTAATGACAGGGGTGCTTCATGGAAGCCTCTCATCCGCCTCAAGGAGGCTGTAAATCGGACAGACAGGTGTCATGTGTGCCTGCTTAAGCTGGTGCTTAATGACAGGGGTGCTTCATGGAAGCCTCTCATCCGCCTCAAGGAGGCTGCAAATCGGATAGACAGGTGTCATGCTGGCCTGCTTAAGCTGGTGCTTAATGACAGGGGTGCTTCATGCAAGCCTCTCATCCGCCTCAAGGAGGCTGCAAATCGGACAGACAGGTGTCATGTGTGTGTGCCTGCTTACAGACAGGTGTCATGTGTGCCTGCCTAAGCTGGTGCTTAATGACAGGGGTGCTTCATGCAAGCCTCTCATCCGCCTCAAGGAGGCTGTAAATCGGACAGACAGGTGTCATGTGTGCCTGCTTACAGACAGGTGTCATGTGTGCCTGCCTAAGCTGGTGCTTAATGACAGGGGTGCTTCATGCAAGCCTCTCATCCGCCTCAAGGAGGCTGTAAATCGGACAGACAGGTGTCATGTGTGCCTGCTTACAGACAGGTGTCATGTGTGCCTGCCTAAGCTGGTGCTTAATGACAGGGGTGCTTCATGCAAGCCTCTCATCCGCCTCAAGGAGGCTGTAAATCGGACAGACAGGTGTCATGTGTGCCTGCTTACAGACAGGTGTCATGTGTGCCTGCCTAAGCTGGTGCTTAATGACAGGGGTGCTTCATGCAAGCCTCTCATCCGCCTCAAGGAGGCTGTAAATCGGACAGACAGGTGTCATGTGTGCCTGCCTAAGCTGGTGCTTAATGACAGGGGTGCTTCATGCAAGCCTCTCATCCGCCTCAAGGAGGCTGTAAATCGGACAGACAGGTGTCATGTGTGCCTGCTTACAGACAGGTGTCATGTGTGCCTGCCTAAGCTGGTGCTTAATGACAGGGGTGCTTCATGCAAGCCTCTCATCCGCCTCAAGGAGGCTGCAAATCGGACAGACAGGTGTCATGTGTGCCTGCTTAAGCTGGTGCTTAATGACAGGGGTGCTTCATGGAAGCCTCTCATCCGCCTCAAGGAGGCTGTAAATCGGACAGACAGGTGTCATGTGTGCCTGCCTAAGCTGGTGCTTAATGACAGGGGTGCTTCATGCAAGCCTCTCATCCGCCTCAAGGAGGCTGTAAATCGGACAGACAGGTGTCATGTGTGCCTGCTTACAGACAGGTGTCATGTGTGCCTGCCTAAGCTGGTGCTTAATGACAGGGGTGCTTCATGCAAGCCTCTCATCCGCCTCAAGGAGGCTGCAAATCGGACAGACAGGTGTCATGTGTGCCTGCTTAAGCTGGTGCTTAATGACAGGGGTGCTTCATGCAAGCCTCTCATCCGCCTCAAGGAGGCTGCAAATCGGACAGACAGGTGTCATGTGTGTGTGCCTGCTTACAGACAGGTGTCATGTGTGCCTGCCTAAGCTGGTGCTTAATGACAGGGGTGCTTCATGCAAGCCTCTCATCCGCCTCAAGGAGGCTGCAAATCGGACAGACAGGTGTCATGTGTGCCTGCTTAAGCTGGTGCTTAATGACAGGGGTGCTTCATGCAAGCCTCTCATCCGCCTCAAGGAGGCTGCAAATCGGACAGACAGGTGTCATGTGTGCCTGCCTAAGCTGGTGCTTAATGACAGGGGTGCTTCATGCAAGCCTCTCATCCGCCTCAAGGAGGCTGTAAATCGGACAGACAGGTGTCATGTGTGCCTGCTTACAGACAGGTGTCATGTGTGCCTGCCTAAGCTGGTGCTTAATGACAGGGGTGCTTCATGCAAGCCTCTCATCCGCCTCAAGGAGGCTGTAAATCGGACAGACAGGTGTCATGTGTGCCTGCCTAAGCTGGTGCTTAATGACAGGGGTGCTTCATGCAAGCCTCTCATCCGCCTCAAGGAGGCTGTAAATCGGACAGACAGGTGTCATGTGTGCCTGCCTAAGCTGGTGCTTAATGACAGGGGTGCTTCATGCAAGCCTCTCATCCGCCTCAAGGAGGCTGTAAATCGGACAGACAGGTGTCATGTGTGCCTGCTTACAGACAGGTGTCATGTGTGCCTGCCTAAGCTGGTGCTTAATGACAGGGGTGCTTCATGCAAGCCTCTCATCCGCCTCAAGGAGGCTGCAAATCGGACAGACAGGTGTCATGTGTGCCTGCTTAAGCTGGTGCTTAATGACAGGGGTGCTTCATGGAAGCCTCTCATCCGCCTCAAGGAGGCTGTAAATCGGACAGACAGGTGTCATGTGTGCCTGCCTAAGCTGGTGCTTAATGACAGGGGTGCTTCATGCAAGCCTCTCATCCGCCTCAAGGAGGCTGTAAATCGGACAGACAGGTGTCATGTGTGCCTGCTTACAGACAGGTGTCATGTGTGCCTGCCTAAGCTGGTGCTTAATGACAGGGGTGCTTCATGCAAGCCTCTCATCCGCCTCAAGGAGGCTGCAAATCGGACAGACAGGTGTCATGTGTGCCTGCTTAAGCTGGTGCTTAATGACAGGGGTGCTTCATGCAAGCCTCTCATCCGCCTCAAGGAGGCTGCAAATCGGACAGACAGGTGTCATGTGTGTGTGCCTGCTTACAGACAGGTGTCATGTGTGCCTGCCTAAGCTGGTGCTTAATGACAGGGGTGCTTCATGCAAGCCTCTCATCCGCCTCAAGGAGGCTGCAAATCGGACAGACAGGTGTCATGTGTGCCTGCTTAAGCTGGTGCTTAATGACAGGGGTGCTTCATGCAAGCCTCTCATCCGCCTCAAGGAGGCTGCAAATCGGACAGACAGGTGTCATGTGTGCCTGCCTAAGCTGGTGCTTAATGACAGGGGTGCTTCATGCAAGCCTCTCATCCGCCTCAAGGAGGCTGTAAATCGGACAGACAGGTGTCATGTGTGCCTGCTTACAGACAGGTGTCATGTGTGCCTGCCTAAGCTGGTGCTTAATGACAGGGGTGCTTCATGCAAGCCTCTCATCCGCCTCAAGGAGGCTGTAAATCGGACAGACAGGTGTCATGTGTGCCTGCTTACAGACAGGTGTCATGTGTGCCTGCCTAAGCTGGTGCTTAATGACAGGGGTGCTTCATGCAAGCCTCTCATCCGCCTCAAGGAGGCTGTAAATCGGACAGACAGGTGTCATGTGTGCCTGCTTACAGACAGGTGTCATGTGTGCCTGCCTAAGCTGGTGCTTAATGACAGGGGTGCTTCATGCAAGCCTCTCATCCGCCTCAAGGAGGCTGTAAATCGGACAGACAGGTGTCATGTGTGCCTGCTTACAGACAGGTGTCATGTGTGCCTGCCTAAGCTGGTGCTTAATGACAGGGGTGCTTCATGCAAGCCTCTCATCCGCCTCAAGGAGGCTGTAAATCGGACAGACAGGTGTCATGTGTGCCTGCCTAAGCTGGTGCTTAATGACAGGGGTGCTTCATGCAAGCCTCTCATCCGCCTCAAGGAGGCTGTAAATCGGACAGACAGGTGTCATGTGTGCCTGCTTACAGACAGGTGTCATGTGTGCCTGCCTAAGCTGGTGCTTAATGACAGGGGTGCTTCATGCAAGCCTCTCATCCGCCTCAAGGAGGCTGCAAATCGGACAGACAGGTGTCATGTGTGCCTGCTTAAGCTGGTGCTTAATGACAGGGGTGCTTCATGGAAGCCTCTCATCCGCCTCAAGGAGGCTGTAAATCGGACAGACAGGTGTCATGTGTGCCTGCCTAAGCTGGTGCTTAATGACAGGGGTGCTTCATGCAAGCCTCTCATCCGCCTCAAGGAGGCTGTAAATCGGACAGACAGGTGTCATGTGTGCCTGCTTACAGACAGGTGTCATGTGTGCCTGCTTAAGCTGGTGCTTAATGACAGGGGTGCTTCATGCAAGCCTCTCATCCGCCTCAAGGAGGCTGCAAATCGGACAGACAGGTGTCATGTGTGTGTGCCTGCTTACAGACAGGTGTCATGTGTGCCTGCCTAAGCTGGTGCTTAATGACAGGGGTGCTTCATGCAAGCCTCTCATCCGCCTCAAGGAGGCTGCAAATCGGACAGACAGGTGTCATGTGTGCCTGCTTAAGCTGGTGCTTAATGACAGGGGTGCTTCATGCAAGCCTCTCATCCGCCTCAAGGAGGCTGCAAATCGGACAGACAGGTGTCATGTGTGCCTGCCTAAGCTGGTGCTTAATGACAGGGGTGCTTCATGCAAGCCTCTCATCCGCCTCAAGGAGGCTGTAAATCGGACAGACAGGTGTCATGTGTGCCTGCTTACAGACAGGTGTCATGTGTGCCTGCCTAAGCTGGTGCTTAATGACAGGGGTGCTTCATGCAAGCCTCTCATCCGCCTCAAGGAGGCTGTAAATCGGACAGACAGGTGTCATGTGTGCCTGCTTACAGACAGGTGTCATGTGTGCCTGCCTAAGCTGGTGCTTAATGACAGGGGTGCTTCATGCAAGCCTCTCATCCGCCTCAAGGAGGCTGTAAATCGGACAGACAGGTGTCATGTGTGCCTGCCTAAGCTGGTGCTTAATGACAGGGGTGCTTCATGCAAGCCTCTCATCCGCCTCAAGGAGGCTGTAAATCGGACAGACAGGTGTCATGTGTGCCTGCTTACAGACAGGTGTCATGTGTGCCTGCCTAAGCTGGTGCTTAATGACAGGGGTGCTTCATGCAAGCCTCTCATCCGCCTCAAGGAGGCTGCAAATCGGACAGACAGGTGTCATGTGTGCCTGCTTAAGCTGGTGCTTAATGACAGGGGTGCTTCATGGAAGCCTCTCATCCGCCTCAAGGAGGCTGTAAATCGGACAGACAGGTGTCATGTGTGCCTGCCTAAGCTGGTGCTTAATGACAGGGGTGCTTCATGCAAGCCTCTCATCCGCCTCAAGGAGGCTGCAAATCGGACAGACAGGTGTCATGTGTGCCTGCTTAAGCTGGTGCTTAATGACAGGGGTGCTTCATGCAAGCCTCTCATCCGCCTCAAGGAGGCTGCAAATCGGACAGACAGGTGTCATGTGTGTGTGCCTGCTTACAGACAGGTGTCATGTGTGCCTGCCTAAGCTGGTGCTTAATGACAGGGGTGCTTCATGCAAGCCTCTCATCCGCCTCAAGGAGGCTGCAAATCGGACAGACAGGTGTCATGTGTGCCTGCTTAAGCTGGTGCTTAATGACAGGGGTGCTTCATGCAAGCCTCTCATCCGCCTCAAGGAGGCTGCAAATCGGACAGACAGGTGTCATGTGTGCCTGCCTAAGCTGGTGCTTAATGACAGGGGTGCTTCATGCAAGCCTCTCATCCGCCTCAAGGAGGCTGTAAATCGGACAGACAGGTGTCATGTGTGCCTGCTTACAGACAGGTGTCATGTGTGCCTGCCTAAGCTGGTGCTTAATGACAGGGGTGCTTCATGCAAGCCTCTCATCCGCCTCAAGGAGGCTGTAAATCGGACAGACAGGTGTCATGTGTGCCTGCTTACAGACAGGTGTCATGTGTGCCTGCCTAAGCTGGTGCTTAATGACAGGGGTGCTTCATGCAAGCCTCTCATCCGCCTCAAGGAGGCTGTAAATCGGACAGACAGGTGTCATGTGTGCCTGCTTACAGACAGGTGTCATGTGTGCCTGCCTAAGCTGGTGCTTAATGACAGGGGTGCTTCATGCAAGCCTCTCATCCGCCTCAAGGAGGCTGTAAATCGGACAGACAGGTGTCATGTGTGCCTGCTTACAGACAGGTGTCATGTGTGCCTGCCTAAGCTGGTGCTTAATGACAGGGGTGCTTCATGCAAGCCTCTCATCCGCCTCAAGGAGGCTGTAAATCGGACAGACAGGTGTCATGTGTGCCTGCTTACAGACAGGTGTCATGTGTGCCTGCCTAAGCTGGTGCTTAATGACAGGGGTGCTTCATGCAAGCCTCTCATCCGCCTCAAGGAGGCTGTAAATCGGACAGACAGGTGTCATGTGTGCCTGCTTACAGACAGGTGTCATGTGTGCCTGCCTAAGCTGGTGCTTAATGACAGGGGTGCTTCATGCAAGCCTCTCATCCGCCTCAAGGAGGCTGTAAATCGGACAGACAGGTGTCATGTGTGCCTGCTTACAGACAGGTGTCATGTGTGCCTGCCTAAGCTGGTGCTTAATGACAGGGGTGCTTCATGCAAGCCTCTCATCCGCCTCAAGGAGGCTGTAAATCGGACAGACAGGTGTCATGTGTGCCTGCCTAAGCTGGTGCTTAATGACAGGGGTGCTTCATGCAAGCCTCTCATCCGCCTCAAGGAGGCTGTAAATCGGACAGACAGGTGTCATGTGTGCCTGCTTACAGACAGGTGTCATGTGTGCCTGCCTAAGCTGGTGCTTAATGACAGGGGTGCTTCATGCAAGCCTCTCATCCGCCTCAAGGAGGCTGTAAATCGGACAGACAGGTGTCATGTGTGCCTGCCTAAGCTGGTGCTTAATGACAGGGGTGCTTCATGCAAGCCTCTCATCCGCCTCAAGGAGGCTGTAAATCGGACAGACAGGTGTCATGTGTGCCTGCCTAAGCTGGTGCTTAATGACAGGGGTGCTTCATGCAAGCCTCTCATCCGCCTCAAGGAGGCTGTAAATCGGACAGACAGGTGTCATGTGTGCCTGCTTACAGACAGGTGTCATGTGTGCCTGCCTAAGCTGGTGCTTAATGACAGGGGTGCTTCATGCAAGCCTCTCATCCGCCTCAAGGAGGCTGCAAATCGGACAGACAGGTGTCATGTGTGCCTGCTTAAGCTGGTGCTTAATGACAGGGGTGCTTCATGCAAGCCTCTCATCCGCCTCAAGGAGGCTGCAAATCGGACAGACAGGTGTCATGTGTGTGTGCCTGCTTACAGACAGGTGTCATGTGTGCCTGCCTAAGCTGGTGCTTAATGACAGGGGTGCTTCATGCAAGCCTCTCATCCGCCTCAAGGAGGCTGCAAATCGGACAGACAGGTGTCATGTGTGCCTGCTTAACCTGGTGCTTAATGACAGGGGTGCTTCATGCAAGCCTCTCATCCGCCTCAAGGAGGCTGCAAATCGGACAGACAGGTGTCATGTGTGCCTGCCTAAGCTGGTGCTTAATGACAGGGGTGCTTCATGCAAGCCTCTCATCCGCCTCAAGGAGGCTGTAAATCGGACAGACAGGTGT
Organism: Lycodopsis pacificus; assembly: GCA_028022725.1. Lineage (NCBI taxonomy): Eukaryota > Metazoa > Chordata > Actinopteri > Perciformes > Zoarcidae > Lycodopsis > Lycodopsis pacificus. The sequence continues at coordinate 181,915 of JAQMIO010000002.1, read as the reverse complement.
CATGTGTGCCTGCTTACAGACAGGTGTCATGTGTGCCTGCCTAAGCTGGTGCTTAATGACAGGGGTGCTTCATGCAAGCCTCTCATCCGCCTCAAGGAGGCTGTAAATCGGACAGACAGGTGTCATGTGTGCCTGCTTACAGACAGGTGTCATGTGTGCCTGCCTAAGCTGGTGCTTAATGACAGGGGTGCTTCATGCAAGCCTCTCATCCGCCTCAAGGAGGCTGTAAATCGGACAGACAGGTGTCATGTGTGCCTGCTTACAGACAGGTGTCATGTGTGCCTGCCTAAGCTGGTGCTTAATGACAGGGGTGCTTCATGCAAGCCTCTCATCCGCCTCAAGGAGGCTGTAAATCGGACAGACAGGTGTCATGTGTGCCTGCTTACAGACAGGTGTCATGTGTGCCTGCCTAAGCTGGTGCTTAATGACAGGGGTGCTTCATGCAAGCCTCTCATCCGCCTCAAGGAGGCTGTAAATCGGACAGACAGGTGTCATGTGTGCCTGCTTACAGACAGGTGTCATGTGTGCCTGCCTAAGCTGGTGCTTAATGACAGGGGTGCTTCATGCAAGCCTCTCATCCGCCTCAAGGAGGCTGTAAATCGGACAGACAGGTGTCATGTGTGCCTGCTTACAGACAGGTGTCATGTGTGCCTGCCTAAGCTGGTGCTTAATGACAGGGGTGCTTCATGCAAGCCTCTCATCCGCCTCAAGGAGGCTGTAAATCGGACAGACAGGTGTCATGTGTGCCTGCTTACAGACAGGTGTCATGTGTGCCTGCCTAAGCTGGTGCTTAATGACAGGGGTGCTTCATGCAAGCCTCTCATCCGCCTCAAGGAGGCTGCAAATCGGATAGACAGGTGTCATGCTGGCCTGCTTAAGCTGGTGCTTAATGACAGGGGTGCTTCATGGAAGCCTCTCATCCGCCTCAAGGAGGCTGCAAATCGGATAGACAGGTGTCATGCTGGCCTGCTTAAGCTGGTGCTTAATGACAGGGGTGCTTCATGGAAGCCTCTCATCCGCCTCAAGGAGGCTGTAAATCGGATAGACAGGTGTCATGCTGGCCTGCTTAAGCTGGTGCTTAATGACAGGGGTGCTTCATGGAAGCCTCTCATCCGCCTCAAGGAGGCTGTAAATCGGACAGACAGGTGTCATGTGTGCCTGCTTAAGCTGGTGCTTAATGACAGGGGTGCTTCATGGAAGCCTCTCATCTGCCTCAAGGAGGCTGTAAATCGGACAGACAGGTGTCATGTGTGCCTGCTTAAGCTGGTGCTTAATGACAGGGGTGCTTCATGGAAGCCTCTCATCCGCCTCAAGGAGGCTGTAAATCGGATAGACAGGTGTCATGTGTGCCTGCCTAAGCTGGTGCTTAATGACAGGGGTGCTTCATGGAAGCCTCTCATCCGCCTCAAGGAGGCTGCAAATCGGATAGACAGGTGTCATGTGTGCCTGCTTAAGCTGGTGCTTAATGACAGGGGTGCTTCATGGAAGCCTCTCATCCGCCTCAAGGAGGCTGCAAATCGGATAGACAGGTGTCATGCTGGCCTGCTTAAGCTGGTGCTTAATGACAGGGGTGCTTCCTGGAAGTCTCTCATCCGCCTCAAGGAGGCTGCAAATCGGATAGACAGGTGTCATGCTGGCCTGCTTAAGCTGGTGCTTAATGACAGGGGTGCTTCCTGGAAGTCTCTCATCCGCCTCAAGGAGGCTGCAAATCGGATAGACAGGTGTCATGCTGGCCTGCTTAAGCTGGTGCTTAATGACAGGGGTGCTTCCTGGAAGTCTCTCATCCGCCTCAAGGAGGCTGCAAATCGTAGAGACAGGTGTCATGCTGGCCTGCTTAAGCTGGTGCTTAATGACAGGGGTGCTTCCTGGAAGTCTCTCATCCGCCTCAAGGAGGCTGCAAATCGGATAGACAGGTGTCATGCTGGCCTGCTTAAGCTGGTGCTTAATGACAGGGGTGCTTCATGGAAGCCTCTCATCCGCCTCAAGGAGGCTGTAAATCGGATAGACAGGTGTCATGTGTGCCTGCCTAAGCTGGTGCTTAATGACAGGGGTGCTTCATGGAAGCCTCTCATCCGCCTCAAGGAGGCTGCAAATCGGATAGACAGGTGTCATGTGTGCCTGCTTAAGCTGGTGCTGAAGGAGAGCGGTGCTGAAGGAGAGCGGTGCTGAAGGAGAGCGGTTGTGGAGGGTGCACAGGCCGACTTTGCCGACTTGCTGCTCCGGCTGTGGGTGTCCGTTTATTGGTCTGACAATTTCCCTGGTTAGCCCATGTCAATGCCGACAATTCGGCTGGCTGGGCCCGGCTGTGCAGTGCATTTCCGGGTAGATACGGCGGGGGGAAGTCGGCGAAATTCCGGTACGGTCCCGGACCTGGTTCGGCAGAACGCAGGCTCGGATCTGAAATCGGTCTCGGCAGCATTGTAGAGGGGAATAAAACGAAGAATTCGGCGTAAGGCACGGGGCTGTGCGAGCTTGTGTCGCGGAGATATGGGGGATGTGGGTCTGCGGTACCGTCCCGGACCTGCTGCGGCCGAACGCAGGCTTGGATCTGAAATCGGCCACGGCAGCATTGTAGAGGGGAATACAACTTAATTTTCGGTGTAAGGCACGAGGCTGTGCGAGCTTGTGTCGCGGAGATATGGGGATGTGGGTCTGCGGTACCGTCCCGGACCTGGTGCGGCCGAACGCAGGCTCGGATCTGAAATCGGTCTCTGCAGCATTGTAGAGGGGAATAAAACGAAGAATTCGGTGTAAGGCACGAGGCTGTGCGAGCTTGCGTCGCGGAGATATGGGCCTGCAGCACTACCAGAACTGAGTTTGCCTCCCGGAAAAATGACAGAGTATTGAAGCGCTGAAGGTTCAGCGCTTGTCACCCTGGCTCAGGGTTTTGGCCATTTTCATAGGTGGTCACCAAGCCACCTGGGGCACGATTACAGAAACCCAGTTTTCAGAAAAAGCTCTTCCATAGAAATTCAAGGAGAGGTCGTGCAGATGACATCCGACCATGGTGGGCCCTCACTGGACCTAGTCTGAAGCCCGCCTGGGTGTGTTGCTGGTTCTCCTGACTAACATTTTCAAGAATATGTCAGAGTATTGGATTGACGGAAATAAAACAGAGTATTGGATTGACGGAAATAAAACAGAGTATTGGATGGATTGACAGATTGAAGGGGGACTTTGCCCGAGTGTTGTCCCCCAGCGAGCGGCTGAACGAATGGCAAACCTGACCCGCCATCGGAGGGCCTCCGTCGACTGGCTGGTGTGCGGGGTAAGAGGGGTATGTGTCGGAGGTGTCTCTGCGGGGTTTTGGTGCATGATGGGCGGGTGTGGAAGAGTGTTGAGGGGGGGGGGTGTGTGTGTGAGGTATTTTCGGCCTGCTTTAAGCCCACATCTTGGGGGGAGATGCAGCTGGTGCAGGCTGTTGCAGGCTGGTCCAGGCTGGTCCAGGGAGGCGTTGTGGAGGCCCTTTAGCCAGGAATGAAGCCTCTTTCCTTGGGCAACGTGTGATGTGTGCTATTTAATCAGTATCACCTGTTTTTCAGCCTGCTTTAAGCCCACAACTTGGGATGTTATGTGCAGTATGGGGCAGGCTGGTTGATGCTGTTCCAGGGAGGCCTTCTGCATGTAATGTAGCCAGGAATAAAGCCTCTTCTCTGGGGTAACGTGTTGTGTGCTATTTAATCAGTATCACCTGTTTTTCAGCCTGCTTTAAGCCCACCTCTTGGGGGGAGATGCAGCTGGTTGATGCTGTTCCAGTGAGGCCTTCTGCATGTAATGTAGCCAGGAATAAAGCCTCTTCTCTGGGGTAACGTGTTGTGTGCTATTTCATCAGTATCACCTGTTTTTCAGCCTGCTTTCAGCCCACATCTTGGGGGAGATGAGCTGTAGGATGGTGCAGGCTGGATGAGGCTGTTCCAGGGAGGCCTTCTGCATGTAATGTAGCCAGGAATGAAGCCTCTTTCCTGGGGTAACGTGTGTTGTGTGCTATTTCATCAGTATCACCTGTTTTTCAGCCTGCTTTCAGCCCACAGCTTGGGGGGAGATGCAGATGGTCCAGGCTGGTCCAGGGAGGCGTTGTGGAGGTCCGTTACCCAGGAATAAAGCCTCTTTCCTGGGGTAACATGCACTTGAAGTGGATGTAATGAGATGCAAATGATATGCAAATGAGATGCGGATTTGTTACTTTAATGAGATGCGGATTTGTTACTTTAGCCTCTGTGGAGGTATTTCGCCGGGTTTTTCTTACTTTTCCTTGCTGCTTTCAGTGCATACACTGCGGGTAGGTGCAGGGAGGTGTTGTGGAGGGCCTTTACCCAGGAATAAAGCCTCTTTCCTGGGGTAACATGCACTTGAAGTGGATGTAATGAGATGCGGATTTGTTACTTTAGCCTCTGTGGAGGTATTTCTCCGGGTTTTTCTTACTTTTCCTTGCTGACAGGGGTGCTTCCTGGAAGTCTCTCATCCGCCTCAAGGAGGCTGCAAATCGGATAGACAGGTGTCATGCTGGCCTGCTTAAGCTGGTGCTTAATGACAGGGGTGCTTCCTGGAAGTCTCTCATCCGCCTCAAGGAGGCTGCAAATCGGATAGACAGGTGTCATGCTGGCCTGCTTAAGCTGGTGCTTAATGACAGGGGTGCTTCCTGGAAGTCTCTCATCCGCCTCAAGGAGGCTGCAAATCGGATAGACAGGTGTCATGCTGGCCTGCTTAAGCTGGTGCTTAATGACAGGGGTGCTTCCTGGAAGTCTCTCATCCGCCTCAAGGAGGCTGCAAATCGGATAGACAGGTGTCATGCTGGCCTGCTTAAGCTGGTGCTTAATGACAGGGGTGCTTCCTGGAAGTCTCTCATCCGCCTCAACGAGGCTGCAAATCGGATAGACAGGTGTCATGCTGGCCTGCTTAAGCTGGTGCTTAATGACAGGGGTGCTTCCTGGAAGTCTCTCATCCGCCTCAAGGAGGCTGCAAATCGGATAGACAGGTGTCATGCTGGCCTGCTTAAGCTGGTGCTTAATGACAGGGGTGCTTCCTGGAAGTCTCTCATCCGCCTCAAGGAGGCTGCAAATCGGATAGACAGGTGTCATGCTGGCCTGCTTAAGCTGGTGCTTAATGACAGGGGTGCTTCCTGGAAGTCTCTCATCCGCCTCAAGGAGGCTGCAAATCGGATAGACAGGTGTCATGCTGGCCTGCTTAAGCTGGTGCTTAATGACAGGGGTGCTTCCTGGAAGTCTCTCATCCGCCTCAAGGAGGCTGCAAATCGTAGAGACAGGTGTCATGCTGGCCTGCTTAAGCTGGTGCTTAATGACAGGGGTGCTTCCTGGAAGTCTCTCATCCGCCTCAAGGAGGCTGCAAATCGGATAGACAGGTGTCATGCTGGCCTGCTTAAGCTGGTGCTTAATGACAGGGGTGCTTCATGGAAGCCTCTCATCCGCCTCAAGGAGGCTGTAAATCGGATAGACAGGTGTCATGTGTGCCTGCCTAAGCTGGTGCTTAATGACAGGGGTGCTTCATGGAAGCCTCTCATCCGCCTCAAGGAGGCTGCAAATCGGATAGACAGGTGTCATGTGTGCCTGCTTAAGCTGGTGCTTAATGACAGGGGTGCTTCATGGAAGCCTCTCATCCGCCTCAAGGAGGCTGCAAATCGGATAGACAGGTGTCATGTGTGCCTGCTTAAGCTGGTGCTTAATGACAGGGGTGCTTCATGGAAGCCTCTCATCCGCCTCAAGGAGGCTGTAAATCGGATAGACAGGTGTCATGTGTGCCTGCTTAAGCTGGTGCTTAATGACAGGGGTGCTTCATGGAAGCCTCTCATCCGCCTCAAGGAGGCTGCAAATCGGATAGACAGGTGTCATGCTGGCCTGCTTAAGCTGGTGCTTAATGACAGGGGTGCTTCCTGGAAGTCTCTCATCCGCCTCAAGGAGGCTGCAAATCGGATAGACAGGTGTCATGCTGGCCTGCTTAAGCTGGTGCTTAATGACAGGGGTGCTTCCTGGAAGTCTCTCATCCGCCTCAAGGAGGCTGCAAATCGGATAGACAGGTGTCATGTGTGCCTGCCTAAGCTGGTGCTTAATGACAGGGGTGCTTCATGGAAGCCTCTCATCCGCCTCAAGGAGGCTGCAAATCGGATAGACAGGTGTCATGTGTGCCTGCTTAAGCTGGTGCTTAATGACAGGGGTGCTTCATGGAAGCCTCTCATCCGCCTCAAGGAGGCTGCAAATCGGATAGACAGGTGTCATGTGTGCCTGCTTAAGCTGGTGCTTAATGACAGGGGTGCTTCATGGAAGCCTCTCATCCGCCTCAAGGAGGCTGCAAATCGGATAGACAGGTGTCATGCTGGCCTGCTTAAGCTGGTGCTTAATGACAGGGGTGCTTCATGGAAGCCTCTCATCCGCCTCAAGGAGGCTGTAAATCGGATAGACAGGTGTCATGCTGGCCTGCCTAAGCTGGTGCTTAATGACAGGGGTGCTTCATGGAAGCCTCTCATCCGCCTCAAGGAGGCTGCAAATCGGACAGACAGGTGTCATGCTGGCCTGCTTAAGCTGGTGCTTAATGACCTTGGTGCTTCATGGAAGCCTCTCATCCGCCTCAAGGAGGCTGTAAATCGGATAGACAGGTGTCATGTGTGCCTGCCTAAGCTGGTGCTTAATGACAGGGGTGCTTCATGGAAGCCTCTCATCCGCCTCAAGGAGGCTGCAAATCGTATAGACAGGTGTCATGTGTGCCTGCTTAAGCTGGTGCTTAATGACAGGGGTGCTTCATGGAAGCCTCTCATCCGCCTCAAGGAGGCTGTAAATCGGATAGACAGGTGTCATGCTGGCCTGCTTAAGCTGGTGCTTAATGACAGGGGTGCTTCATGGAAGCCTCTCATCCGCCTCAAGGAGGCTGTAAATCGGACAGACAGGTGTCATGTGTGCCTGCTTAAGCTGGTGCTTAATGACAGGGGTGCTTCATGGAAGCCTCTCATCCGCCTCAAGGAGGCTGCAAATCGGATAGACAGGTGTCATGCTGGCCTGCTTAAGCTGGTGCTTAATGACAGGGGTGCTTCATGGAAGCCTCTCATCCGCCTCAAGGAGGCTGTAAATCGGATAGACAGGTGTCATGCTGGCCTGCTTAAGCTGGTGCTTAATGACAGGGGTGCTTCATGCAAGCCTCTCATCCGCCTCAAGGAGGCTGTAAATCGGACAGACAGGTGTCATGTGTGCCTGCTTACAGACAGGTGTCATGTGTGCCTGCCTAAGCTGGTGCTTAATGACAGGGGTGCTTCATGCAAGCCTCTCATCCGCCTCAAGGAGGCTGTAAATCGGACAGACAGGTGTCATGTGTGCCTGCTTAAGCTGGTGCTTAATGACAGGGGTGCTTCATGGAAGCCTCTCATCCGCCTCAAGGAGGCTGTAAATCGGACAGACAGGTGTCATGTGTGCCTGCCTAAGCTGGTGCTTAATGACAGGGGTGCTTCATGCAAGCCTCTCATCCGCCTCAAGGAGGCTGTAAATCGGACAGACAGGTGTCATGTGTGCCTGCTTACAGACAGGTGTCATGTGTGCCTGCCTAAGCTGGTGCTTAATGACAGGGGTGCTTCATGCAAGCCTCTCATCCGCCTCAAGGAGCCTGCAAATCGGACAGACAGGTGTCATGTGTGCCTGCTTAAGCTGGTGCTTAATGACAGGGGTGCTTCATGCAAGCCTCTCATCCGCCTCAAGGAGGCTGCAAATCGGACAGACAGGTGTCATGTGTGTGTGCCTGCTTACAGACAGGTGTCATGTGTGCCTGCCTAAGCTGGTGCTTAATGACAGGGGTGCTTCATGCAAGCCTCTCATCCGCCTCAAGGAGGCTGTAAATCGGACAGACAGGTGTCATGTGTGCCTGCTTACAGACAGGTGTCATGTGTGCCTGCCTAAGCTGGTGCTTAATGACAGGGGTGCTTCATGCAAGCCTCTCATCCGCCTCAAGGAGGCTGTAAATCGGACAGACAGGTGTCATGTGTGCCTGCTTACAGACAGGTGTCATGTGTGCCTGCCTAAGCTGGTGCTTAATGACAGGGGTGCTTCATGCAAGCCTCTCATCCGCCTCAAGGAGGCTGTAAATCGGACAGACAGGTGTCATGTGTGCCTGCTTACAGACAGGTGTCATGTGTGCCTGCCTAAGCTGGTGCTTAATGACAGGGGTGCTTCATGCAAGCCTCTCATCCGCCTCAAGGAGGCTGTAAATCGGACAGACAGGTGTCATGTGTGCCTGCCTAAGCTGGTGCTTAATGACAGGGGTGCTTCATGCAAGCCTCTCATCCGCCTCAAGGAGGCTGTAAATCGGACAGACAGGTGTCATGTGTGCCTGCTTACAGACAGGTGTCATGTGTGCCTGCCTAAGCTGGTGCTTAATGACAGGGGTGCTTCATGCAAGCCTCTCATCCGCCTCAAGGAGGCTGCAAATCGGACAGACAGGTGTCATGTGTGCCTGCTTAAGCTGGTGCTTAATGACAGGGGTGCTTCATGGAAGCCTCTCATCCGCCTCAAGGAGGCTGTAAATCGGACAGACAGGTGTCATGTGTGCCTGCCTAAGCTGGTGCTTAATGACAGGGGTGCTTCATGCAAGCCTCTCATCCGCCTCAAGGAGGCTGTAAATCGGACAGACAGGTGTCATGTGTGCCTGCTTACAGACAGGTGTCATGTGTGCCTGCCTAAGCTGGTGCTTAATGACAGGGGTGCTTCATGCAAGCCTCTCATCCGCCTCAAGGAGGCTGCAAATCGGACAGACAGGTGTCATGTGTGTGTGCCTGCTTACAGACAGGTGTCATGTGTGCCTGCCTAAGCTGGTGCTTAATGACAGGGGTGCTTCATGCAAGCCTCTCATCCGCCTCAAGGAGGCTGCAAATCGGACAGACAGGTGTCATGTGTGCCTGCTTAAGCTGGTGCTTAATGACAGGGGTGCTTCATGCAAGCCTCTCATCCGCCTCAAGGAGGCTGCAAATCGGACAGACAGGTGTCATGTGTGCCTGCCTAAGCTGGTGCTTAATGACAGGGGTGCTTCATGCAAGCCTCTCATCCGCCTCAAGGAGGCTGTAAATCGGACAGACAGGTGTCATGTGTGCCTGCTTACAGACAGGTGTCATGTGTGCCTGCCTAAGCTGGTGCTTAATGACAGGGGTGCTTCATGCAAGCCTCTCATCCGCCTCAAGGAGGCTGTAAATCGGACAGACAGGTGTCATGTGTGCCTGCTTACAGACAGGTGTCATGTGTGCCTGCCTAAGCTGGTGCTTAATGACAGGGGTGCTTCATGCAAGCCTCTCATCCGCCTCAAGGAGGCTGTAAATCGGACAGACAGGTGTCATGTGTGCCTGCTTACAGACAGGTGTCATGTGTGCCTGCCTAAGCTGGTGCTTAATGACAGGGGTGCTTCATGCAAGCCTCTCATCCGCCTCAAGGAGGCTGTAAATCGGACAGACAGGTGTCATGTGTGCCTGCTTACAGACAGGTGTCATGTGTGCCTGCCTAAGCTGGTGCTTAATGACAGGGGTGCTTCATGCAAGCCTCTCATCCGCCTCAAGGAGGCTGTAAATCGGACAGACAGGTGTCATGTGTGCCTGCCTAAGCTGGTGCTTAATGACAGGGGTGCTTCATGCAAGCCTCTCATCCGCCTCAAGGAGGCTGTAAATCGGACAGACAGGTGTCATGTGTGCCTGCTTACAGACAGGTGTCATGTGTGCCTGCCTAAGCTGGTGCTTAATGACAGGGGTGCTTCATGCAAGCCTCTCATCCGCCTCAAGGAGGCTGCAAATCGGACAGACAGGTGTCATGTGTGCCTGCTTAAGCTGGTGCTTAATGACAGGGGTGCTTCATGGAAGCCTCTCATCCGCCTCAAGGAGGCTGTAAATCGGACAGACAGGTGTCATGTGTGCCTGCCTAAGCTGGTGCTTAATGACAGGGGTGCTTCATGCAAGCCTCTCATCCGCCTCAAGGAGGCTGTAAATCGGACAGACAGGTGTCATGTGTGCCTGCTTACAGACAGGTGTCATGTGTGCCTGCTTAAGCTGGTGCTTAATGACAGGGGTGCTTCATGCAAGCCTCTCATCCGCCTCAAGGAGGCTGCAAATCGGACAGACAGGTGTCATGTGTGTGTGCCTGCTTACAGACAGGTGTCATGTGTGCCTGCCTAAGCTGGTGCTTAATGACAGGGGTGCTTCATGCAAGCCTCTCATCCGCCTCAAGGAGGCTGCAAATCGGACAGACAGGTGTCATGTGTGCCTGCTTAAGCTGGTGCTTAATGACAGGGGTGCTTCATGCAAGCCTCTCATCCGCCTCAAGGAGGCTGCAAATCGGACAGACAGGTGTCATGTGTGCCTGCCTAAGCTGGTGCTTAATGACAGGGGTGCTTCATGCAAGCCTCTCATCCGCCTCAAGGAGGCTGTAAATCGGACAGACAGGTGTCATGTGTGCCTGCTTACAGACAGGTGTCATGTGTGCCTGCCTAAGCTGGTGCTTAATGACAGGGGTGCTTCATGCAAGCCTCTCATCCGCCTCAAGGAGGCTGTAAATCGGACAGACAGGTGTCATGTGTGCCTGCCTAAGCTGGTGCTTAATGACAGGGGTGCTTCATGCAAGCCTCTCATCCGCCTCAAGGAGGCTGTAAATCGGACAGACAGGTGTCATGTGTGCCTGCCTAAGCTGGTGCTTAATGACAGGGGTGCTTCATGCAAGCCTCTCATCCGCCTCAAGGAGGCTGTAAATCGGACAGACAGGTGTCATGTGTGCCTGCTTACAGACAGGTGTCATGTGTGCCTGCCTAAGCTGGTGCTTAATGACAGGGGTGCTTCATGCAAGCCTCTCATCCGCCTCAAGGAGGCTGCAAATCGGACAGACAGGTGTCATGTGTGCCTGCTTAAGCTGGTGCTTAATGACAGGGGTGCTTCATGGAAGCCTCTCATCCGCCTCAAGGAGGCTGTAAATCGGACAGACAGGTGTCATGTGTGCCTGCCTAAGCTGGTGCTTAATGACAGGGGTGCTTCATGCAAGCCTCTCATCCGCCTCAAGGAGGCTGTAAATCGGACAGACAGGTGTCATGTGTGCCTGCTTACAGACAGGTGTCATGTGTGCCTGCCTAAGCTGGTGCTTAATGACAGGGGTGCTTCATGCAAGCCTCTCATCCGCCTCAAGGAGGCTGCAAATCGGACAGACAGGTGTCATGTGTGCCTGCTTAAGCTGGTGCTTAATGACAGGGGTGCTTCATGCAAGCCTCTCATCCGCCTCAAGGAGGCTGCAAATCGGACAGACAGGTGTCATGTGTGCCTGCCTAAGCTGGTGCTTAATGACAGGGGTGCTTCATGCAAGCCTCTCATCCGCCTCAAGGAGGCTGTAAATCGGACAGACAGGTGTCATGTGTGCCTGCTTACAGACAGGTGTCATGTGTGCCTGCCTAAGCTGGTGCTTAATGACAGGGGTGCTTCATGCAAGCCTCTCATCCGCCTCAAGGAGGCTGTAAATCGGACAGACAGGTGTCATGTGTGCCTGCTTACAGACAGGTGTCATGTGTGCCTGCCTAAGCTGGTGCTTAATGACAGGGGTGCTTCATGCAAGCCTCTCATCCGCCTCAAGGAGGCTGTAAATCGGACAGACAGGTGTCATGTGTGCCTGCTTACAGACAGGTGTCATGTGTGCCTGCCTAAGCTGGTGCTTAATGACAGGGGTGCTTCATGCAAGCCTCTCATCCGCCTCAAGGAGGCTGTAAATCGGACAGACAGGTGTCATGTGTGCCTGCTTACAGACAGGTGTCATGTGTGCCTGCCTAAGCTGGTGCTTAATGACAGGGGTGCTTCATGCAAGCCTCTCATCCGCCTCAAGGAGGCTGTAAATCGGACAGACAGGTGTCATGTGTGCCTGCTTACAGACAGGTGTCATGTGTGCCTGCCTAAGCTGGTGCTTAATGACAGGGGTGCTTCATGCAAGCCTCTCATCCGCCTCAAGGAGGCTGTAAATCGGACAGACAGGTGTCATGTGTGCCTGCTTACAGACAGGTGTCATGTGTGCCTGCCTAAGCTGGTGCTTAATGACAGGGGTGCTTCATGCAAGCCTCTCATCCGCCTCAAGGAGGCTGCAAATCGGATAGACAGGTGTCATGCTGGCCTGCTTAAGCTGGTGCTTAATGACAGGGGTGCTTCATGGAAGCCTCTCATCCGCCTCAAGGAGGCTGCAAATCGGATAGACAGGTGTCATGCTGGCCTGCTTAAGCTGGTGCTTAATGACAGGGGTGCTTCATGGAAGCCTCTCATCCGCCTCAAGGAGGCTGTAAATCGGATAGACAGGTGTCATGCTGGCCTGCTTAAGCTGGTGCTTAATGACAGGGGTGCTTCATGGAAGCCTCTCATCCGCCTCAAGGAGGCTGTAAATCGGACAGACAGGTGTCATGTGTGCCTGCTTAAGCTGGTGCTTAATGACAGGGGTGCTTCATGGAAGCCTCTCATCTGCCTCAAGGAGGCTGTAAATCGGACAGACAGGTGTCATGTGTGCCTGCTTAAGCTGGTGCTTAATGACAGGGGTGCTTCATGGAAGCCTCTCATCCGCCTCAAGGAGGCTGTAAATCGGATAGACAGGTGTCATGTGTGCCTGCCTAAGCTGGTGCTTAATGACAGGGGTGCTTCATGGAAGCCTCTCATCCGCCTCAAGGAGGCTGCAAATCGGATAGACAGGTGTCATGTGTGCCTGCTTAAGCTGGTGCTTAATGACAGGGGTGCTTCATGGAAGCCTCTCATCCGCCTCAAGGAGGCTGCAAATCGGATAGACAGGTGTCATGCTGGCCTGCTTAAGCTGGTGCTTAATGACAGGGGTGCTTCCTGGAAGTCTCTCATCCGCCTCAAGGAGGCTGCAAATCGGATAGACAGGTGTCATGCTGGCCTGCTTAAGCTGGTGCTTAATGACAGGGGTGCTTCCTGGAAGTCTCTCATCCGCCTCAAGGAGGCTGCAAATCGGATAGACAGGTGTCATGCTGGCCTGCTTAAGCTGGTGCTTAATGACAGGGGTGCTTCCTGGAAGTCTCTCATCCGCCTCAAGGAGGCTGCAAATCGTAGAGACAGGTGTCATGCTGGCCTGCTTAAGCTGGTGCTTAATGACAGGGGTGCTTCCTGGAAGTCTCTCATCCGCCTCAAGGAGGCTGCAAATCGGATAGACAGGTGTCATGCTGGCCTGCTTAAGCTGGTGCTTAATGACAGGGGTGCTTCATGGAAGCCTCTCATCCGCCTCAAGGAGGCTGTAAATCGGATAGACAGGTGTCATGTGTGCCTGCCTAAGCTGGTGCTTAATGACAGGGGTGCTTCATGGAAGCCTCTCATCCGCCTCAAGGAGGCTGCAAATCGGATAGACAGGTGTCATGTGTGCCTGCTTAAGCTGGTGCTTAATGACAGGGGTGCTTCATGGAAGCCTCTCATCCGCCTCAAGGAGGCTGCAAATCGGATAGACAGGTGTCATGTGTGCCTGCTTAAGCTGGTGCTTAATGACAGGGGTGCTTCATGGAAGCCTCTCATCCGCCTCAAGGAGGCTGTAAATCGGATAGACAGGTGTCATGTGTGCCTGCTTAAGCTGGTGCTTAATGACAGGGGTGCTTCATGGAAGCCTCTCATCCGCCTCAAGGAGGCTGCAAATCGGATAGACAGGTGTCATGCTGGCCTGCTTAAGCTGGTGCTTAATGACAGGGGTGCTTCCTGGAAGTCTCTCATCCGCCTCAAGGAGGCTGCAAATCGGATAGACAGGTGTCATGCTGGCCTGCTTAAGCTGGTGCTTAATGACAGGGGTGCTTCCTGGAAGTCTCTCATCCGCCTCAAGGAGGCTGCAAATCGGATAGACAGGTGTCATGCTGGCCTGCTTAAGCTGGTGCTTAATGACAGGGGTGCTTCCTGGAAGTCTCTCATCCGCCTCAAGGAGGCTGCAAATCGTATAGACAGGTGTCATGCTGGCCTGCTTAAGCTGGTGCTTAATGACAGGGGTGCTTCCTGGAAGTCTCTCATCCGCCTCAAGGAGGCTGCAAATCGGATAGACAGGTGTCATGCTGGCCTGCTTAAGCTGGTGCTTAATGACAGGGGTGCTTCATGGAAGCCTCTCATCCGCCTCAAGGAGGCTGTAAATCGGATAGACAGGTGTCATGTGTGCCTGCTTAAGCTGGTGCTGAAGGAGAGCGGTGCTGAAGGAGAGCGGTGCTGAAGGAGAGCGGTTGTGGAGGGTGCACAGGCCGACTTTGCCGACTTGCTGCTCCGGCTGTGGGTGTCCGTTTATTGGTCTGACAATTTCCCTGGTTAGCCCATGGCAATGCCGACAATTCGGCTGGCTGGGCCCGGCTGTGCAGTGCATTTCCGGGTAGATACGGCGGGGGGAAGTCGGCGAAATTCCGGTACGGTCCCGGACCTGGTTCGGCAGAACGCAGGCTCGGATCTGAAATCGGTCTCGGCAGCATTGTAGAGGGGAATAAAACGAAGAATTCGGCGTAAGGCACGGGGCTGTGCGAGCTTGTGTCGCGGAGATATGGGGGATGTGGGTCTGCGGTACCGTCCCGGACCTGCTGCGGCCGAACGCAGGCTTGGATCTGAAATCGGCCACGGCAGCATTGTAGAGGGGAATAAAACTTAATTTTCGGTGTAAGGCACGAGGCTGTGCGAGCTTGTGTCGCGGAGATATGGGGATGTGGGTCTGCGGTACCGTCCCGGACCTGGTGCGGCCGAACGCAGGCTCGGATCTGAAATCGGTCTCTGCAGCATTGTAGAGGGGAATAAAACGAAGAATTCGGTGTAAGGCACGAGGCTGTGCGAGCTTGCGTCGCGGAGATATGGGCCTGCAGCACTACCAGAACTGAGTTTGCCTCCCGGAAAAATGACAGAGTATTGAAGCGCTGAAGGTTCAGCGCTTGTCACCCTGGCTCAGGGTTTTGGCCATTTTCATAGGTGGTCACCAAGCCACCTGGGGCACGATTACAGAAACCCAGTTTTCAGAAAAAGCTCTTCCATAGAAATTCAAGGAGAGGTCGTGCAGATGACATCCGACCATGGTGGGCCCTCACTGGACCTAGTCTGAAGCCCGCCTGGGTGTGTTGCTGGTTCTCCTGACTAACATTTTCAAGAATATGTCAGAGTATTGGATTGACGGAAATAAAACAGAGTATTGGATTGACGGAAATAAAACAGAGTATTGGATGGATTGACAGATTGAAGGGGGACTTTGCCCGAGTGTTGTCCCCCAGCGAGCGGCTGAACGAATGGCAAACCTGACCCGCCATCGGAGGGCCTCCGTCGACTGGCTGGTGTGCGGGGTAAGAGGGGTATGTGTCGGAGGTGTCTCTGCGGGGTTTTGGTGCATGATGGGCGGGTGTGGAAGAGTGTTGAGGGGGGGGGGTGTGTGTGTGAGGTATTTTCGGCCTGCTTTAAGCCCACATCTTGGGGGGAGATGCAGCTGGTGCAGGCTGTTGCAGGCTGGTCCAGGCTGGTCCAGGGAGGCGTTGTGGAGGCCCTTTAGCCAGGAATGAAGCCTCTTTCCTTGGGCAACGTGTGATGTGTGCTATTTAATCAGTATCACCTGTTTTTCAGCCTGCTTTAAGCCCACAACTTGGGATGTTATGTGCAGTATGGGGCAGGCTGGTTGATGCTGTTCCAGGGAGGCCTTCTGCATGTAATGTAGCCAGGAATAAAGCCTCTTCTCTGGGGTAACGTGTTGTGTGCTATTTAATCAGTATCACCTGTTTTTCAGCCTGCTTTAAGCCCACCTCTTGGGGGGAGATGCAGCTGGTTGATGCTGTTCCAGTGAGGCCTTCTGCATGTAATGTAGCCAGGAATAAAGCCTCTTCTCTGGGGTAACGTGTTGTGTGCTATTTCATCAGTATCACCTGTTTTTCAGCCTGCTTTAAGCCCACATCTTGGGGGAGATGAGCTGTAGGATGGTGCAGGCTGGATGAGGCTGTTCCAGGGAGGCCTTCTGCATGTAATGTAGCCAGGAATGAAGCCTCTTTCCTGGGGTAACGTGTGTTGTGTGCTATTTCATCAGTATCACCTGTTTTTCAGCCTGCTTTCAGCCCACATCTTGGGGGAGATGAGCTGTAGGATGGTGCAGGCTGGATGAGGCTGTTCCAGGGAGGCCTTCTGCATGTAATGTAGCCAGGAATGAAGCCTCTTTCCTGGGGTAACGTGTGTTGTGTGCTATTTCATCAGTATCACCTGTTTTTCAGCCTGCTTTCAGCCCACAGCTTGGGGGGAGATGCAGATGGTCCAGGCTGGTCCAGGGAGGCGTTGTGGAGGTCCGTTACCCAGGAATAAAGCCTCTTTCCTGGGGTAACATGCACTTGAAGTGGATGTAATGAGATGCAAATGATATGCAAATGAGATGCGGATTTGTTACTTTAATGAGATGCGGATTTGTTACTTTAGCCTCTGTGGAGGTATTTCGCCGGGTTTTTCTTACTTTTCCTTGCTGCTTTCAGTGCATACACTGCGGGTAGGTGCAGGGAGGTGTTGTGGAGGGCCTTTACCCAGGAATAAAGCCTCTTTCCTGGGGTAACATGCACTTGAAGTGGATGTAATGAGATGCGGATTTGTTACTTTAGCCTCTGTGGAGGTATTTCTCCGGGTTTTTCTTACTTTTCCTTGCTGACAGGGGTGCTTCCTGGAAGTCTCTCATCCGCCTCAAGGAGGCTGCAAATCGGATAGACAGGTGTCATGTGTGCCTGCTTAAGCTGGTGCTTAATGACAGGGGTGCTTCATGGAAGCCTCTCATCCGCCTCAAGGAGGCTGCAAATCGGATAGACAGGTGTCATGTGTGCCTGCTTAAGCTGGTGCTTAATGACAGGGGTGCTTCATGGAAGCCTCTCATCCGCCTCAAGGAGGCTGTAAATCGGATAGACAGGTGTCATGTGTGCCTGCTTAAGCTGGTGCTTAATGACAGGGGTGCTTCATGGAAGCCTCTCATCCGCCTCAAGGAGGCTGCAAATCGGATAGACAGGTGTCATGCTGGCCTGCTTAAGCTGGTGCTTAATGACAGGGGTGCTTCCTGGAAGTCTCTCATCCGCCTCAAGGAGGCTGCAAATCGGATAGACAGGTGTCATGCTGGCCTGCTTAAGCTGGTGCTTAATGACAGGGGTGCTTCCTGGAAGTCTCTCATCCGCCTCAAGGAGGCTGCAAATCGGATAGACAGGTGTCATGCTGGCCTGCTTAAGCTGGTGCTTAATGACAGGGGTGCTTCCTGGAAGTCTCTCATCCGCCTCAAGGAGGCTGCAAATCGGATAGACAGGTGTCATGCTGGCCTGCTTAAGCTGGTGCTTAATGACAGGGGTGCTTCATGGAAGCCTCTCATCCGCCTCAAGGAGGCTGTAAATCGGATAGACAGGTGTCATGTGTGCCTGCCTAAGCTGGTGCTTAATGACAGGGGTGCTTCATGGAAGCCTCTCATCCGCCTCAAGGAGGCTGCAAATCGGATAGACAGGTGTCATGTGTGCCTGCTTAAGCTGGTGCTTAATGACAGGGGTGCTTCATGGAAGCCTCTCATCCGCCTCAAGGAGGCTGCAAATCGGATAGACAGGTGTCATGTGTGCCTGCTTAAGCTGGTGCTTAATGACAGGGGTGCTTCATGGAAGCCTCTCATCCGCCTCAAGGAGGCTGCAAATCGGATAGACAGGTGTCATGCTGGCCTGCTTAAGCTGGTGCTTAATGACAGGGGTGCTTCATGGAAGCCTCTCATCCGCCTCAAGGAGGCTGTAAATCGGATAGACAGGTGTCATGCTGGCCTGCCTAAGCTGGTGCTTAATGACAGGGGTGCTTCATGGAAGCCTCTCATCCGCCTCAAGGAGGCTGCAAATCGGACAGACAGGTGTCATGCTGGCCTGCTTAAGCTGGTGCTTAATGACCTTGGTGCTTCATGGAAGCCTCTCATCCGCCTCAAGGAGGCTGTAAATCGGATAGACAGGTGTCATGTGTGCCTGCCTAAGCTGGTGCTTAATGACAGGGGTGCTTCATGGAAGCCTCTCATCCGCCTCAAGGAGGCTGCAAATCGTATAGACAGGTGTCATGTGTGCCTGCTTAAGCTGGTGCTTAATGACAGGGGTGCTTCATGGAAGCCTCTCATCCGCCTCAAGGAGGCTGTAAATCGGATAGACAGGTGTCATGCTGGCCTGCTTAAGCTGGTGCTTAATGACAGGGGTGCTTCATGGAAGCCTCTCATCCGCCTCAAGGAGGCTGTAAATCGGACAGACAGGTGTCATGTGTGCCTGCTTAAGCTGGTGCTTAATGACAGGGGTGCTTCATGGAAGCCTCTCATCCGCCTCAAGGAGGCTGCAAATCGGATAGACAGGTGTCATGCTGGCCTGCTTAAGCTGGTGCTTAATGACAGGGGTGCTTCATGCAAGCCTCTCATCCGCCTCAAGGAGGCTGCAAATCGGACAGACAGGTGTCATGTGTGTGTGCCTGCTTACAGACAGGTGTCATGTGTGCCTGCCTAAGCTGGTGCTTAATGACAGGGGTGCTTCATGCAAGCCTCTCATCCGCCTCAAGGAGGCTGTAAATCGGACAGACAGGTGTCATGTGTGCCTGCTTACAGACAGGTGTCATGTGTGCCTGCCTAAGCTGGTGCTTAATGACAGGGGTGCTTCATGCAAGCCTCTCATCCGCCTCAAGGAGGCTGTAAATCGGACAGACAGGTGTCATGTGTGCCTGCTTACAGACAGGTGTCATGTGTGCCTGCCTAAGCTGGTGCTTAATGACAGGGGTGCTTCATGCAAGCCTCTCATCCGCCTCAAGGAGGCTGTAAATCGGACAGACAGGTGTCATGTGTGCCTGCTTACAGACAGGTGTCATGTGTGCCTGCCTAAGCTGGTGCTTAATGACAGGGGTGCTTCATGCAAGCCTCTCATCCGCCTCAAGGAGGCTGTAAATCGGACAGACAGGTGTCATGTGTGCCTGCCTAAGCTGGTGCTTAATGACAGGGGTGCTTCATGCAAGCCTCTCATCCGCCTCAAGGAGGCTGTAAATCGGACAGACAGGTGTCATGTGTGCCTGCTTACAGACAGGTGTCATGTGTGCCTGCCTAAGCTGGTGCTTAATGACAGGGGTGCTTCATGCAAGCCTCTCATCCGCCTCAAGGAGGCTGCAAATCGGACAGACAGGTGTCATGTGTGCCTGCTTAAGCTGGTGCTTAATGACAGGGGTGCTTCATGGAAGCCTCTCATCCGCCTCAAGGAGGCTGTAAATCGGACAGACAGGTGTCATGTGTGCCTGCCTAAGCTGGTGCTTAATGACAGGGGTGCTTCATGCAAGCCTCTCATCCGCCTCAAGGAGGCTGTAAATCGGACAGACAGGTGTCATGTGTGCCTGCTTACAGACAGGTGTCATGTGTGCCTGCCTAAGCTGGTGCTTAATGACAGGGGTGCTTCATGCAAGCCTCTCATCCGCCTCAAGGAGGCTGCAAATCGGACAGACAGGTGTCATGTGTGCCTGCCTAAGCTGGTGCTTAATGACAGGGGTGCTTCATGCAAGCCTCTCATCCGCCTCAAGGAGGCTGTAAATCGGACAGACAGGTGTCATGTGTGCCTGCTTACAGACAGGTGTCATGTGTGCCTGCCTAAGCTGGTGCTTAATGACAGGGGTGCTTCATGCAAGCCTCTCATCCGCCTCAAGGAGGCTGTAAATCGGACAGACAGGTGTCATGTGTGCCTGCCTAAGCTGGTGCTTAATGACAGGGGTGCTTCATGCAAGCCTCTCATCCGCCTCAAGGAGGCTGTAAATCGGACAGACAGGTGTCATGTGTGCCTGCCTAAGCTGGTGCTTAATGACAGGGGTGCTTCATGCAAGCCTCTCATCCGCCTCAAGGAGGCTGTAAATCGGACAGACAGGTGTCATGTGTGCCTGCTTACAGACAGGTGTCATGTGTGCCTGCCTAAGCTGGTGCTTAATGACAGGGGTGCTTCATGCAAGCCTCTCATCCGCCTCAAGGAGGCTGCAAATCGGACAGACAGGTGTCATGTGTGCCTGCTTAAGCTGGTGCTTAATGACAGGGGTGCTTCATGGAAGCCTCTCATCCGCCTCAAGGAGGCTGTAAATCGGACAGACAGGTGTCATGTGTGCCTGCCTAAGCTGGTGCTTAATGACAGGGGTGCTTCATGCAAGCCTCTCATCCGCCTCAAGGAGGCTGTAAATCGGACAGACAGGTGTCATGTGTGCCTGCTTACAGACAGGTGTCATGTGTGCCTGCCTAAGCTGGTGCTTAATGACAGGGGTGCTTCATGCAAGCCTCTCATCCGCCTCAAGGAGGCTGCAAATCGGACAGACAGGTGTCATGTGTGCCTGCTTAAGCTGGTGCTTAATGACAGGGGTGCTTCATGCAAGCCTCTCATCCGCCTCAAGGAGGCTGCAAATCGGACAGACAGGTGTCATGTGTGTGTGCCTGCTTACAGACAGGTGTCATGTGTGCCTGCCTAAGCTGGTGCTTAATGACAGGGGTGCTTCATGCAAGCCTCTCATCCGCCTCAAGGAGGCTGCAAATCGGACAGACAGGTGTCATGTGTGCCTGCTTAAGCTGGTGCTTAATGACAGGGGTGCTTCATGCAAGCCTCTCATCCGCCTCAAGGAGGCTGCAAATCGGACAGACAGGTGTCATGTGTGCCTGCCTAAGCTGGTGCTTAATGACAGGGGTGCTTCATGCAAGCCTCTCATCCGCCTCAAGGAGGCTGTAAATCGGACAGACAGGTGTCATGTGTGCCTGCTTACAGACAGGTGTCATGTGTGCCTGCCTAAGCTGGTGCTTAATGACAGGGGTGCTTCATGCAAGCCTCTCATCCGCCTCAAGGAGGCTGTAAATCGGACAGACAGGTGTCATGTGTGCCTGCTTACAGACAGGTGTCATGTGTGCCTGCCTAAGCTGGTGCTTAATGACAGGGGTGCTTCATGCAAGCCTCTCATCCGCCTCAAGGAGGCTGTAAATCGGACAGACAGGTGTCATGTGTGCCTGCTTACAGACAGGTGTCATGTGTGCCTGCCTAAGCTGGTGCTTAATGACAGGGGTGCTTCATGCAAGCCTCTCATCCGCCTCAAGGAGGCTGTAAATCGGACAGACAGGTGTCATGTGTGCCTGCTTACAGACAGGTGTCATGTGTGCCTGCCTAAGCTGGTGCTTAATGACAGGGGTGCTTCATGCAAGCCTCTCATCCGCCTCAAGGAGGCTGTAAATCGGACAGACAGGTGTCATGTGTGCCTGCCTAAGCTGGTGCTTAATGACAGGGGTGCTTCATGCAAGCCTCTCATCCGCCTCAAGGAGGCTGTAAATCGGACAGACAGGTGTCATGTGTGCCTGCTTACAGACAGGTGTCATGTGTGCCTGCCTAAGCTGGTGCTTAATGACAGGGGTGCTTCATGCAAGCCTCTCATCCGCCTCAAGGAGGCTGCAAATCGGACAGACAGGTGTCATGTGTGCCTGCTTAAGCTGGTGCTTAATGACAGGGGTGCTTCATGGAAGCCTCTCATCCGCCTCAAGGAGGCTGTAAATCGGACAGACAGGTGTCATGTGTGCCTGCCTAAGCTGGTGCTTAATGACAGGGGTGCTTCATGCAAGCCTCTCATCCGCCTCAAGGAGGCTGTAAATCGGACAGACAGGTGTCATGTGTGCCTGCTTACAGACAGGTGTCATGTGTGCCTGCTTAAGCTGGTGCTTAATGACAGGGGTGCTTCATGCAAGCCTCTCATCCGCCTCAAGGAGGCTGCAAATCGGACAGACAGGTGTCATGTGTGTGTGCCTGCTTACAGACAGGTGTCATGTGTGCCTGCCTAAGCTGGTGCTTAATGACAGGGGTGCTTCATGCAAGCCTCTCATCCGCCTCAAGGAGGCTGCAAATCGGACAGACAGGTGTCATGTGTGCCTGCTTAAGCTGGTGCTTAATGACAGGGGTGCTTCATGCAAGCCTCTCATCCGCCTCAAGGAGGCTGCAAATCGGACAGACAGGTGTCATGTGTGCCTGCCTAAGCTGGTGCTTAATGACAGGGGTGCTTCATGCAAGCCTCTCATCCGCCTCAAGGAGGCTGTAAATCGGACAGACAGGTGTCATGTGTGCCTGCTTACAGACAGGTGTCATGTGTGCCTGCCTAAGCTGGTGCTTAATGACAGGGGTGCTTCATGCAAGCCTCTCATCCGCCTCAAGGAGGCTGTAAATCGGACAGACAGGTGTCATGTGTGCCTGCTTACAGACAGGTGTCATGTGTGCCTGCCTAAGCTGGTGCTTAATGACAGGGGTGCTTCATGCAAGCCTCTCATCCGCCTCAAGGAGGCTGTAAATCGGACAGACAGGTGTCATGTGTGCCTGCCTAAGCTGGTGCTTAATGACAGGGGTGCTTCATGCAAGCCTCTCATCCGCCTCAAGGAGGCTGTAAATCGGACAGACAGGTGTCATGTGTGCCTGCTTACAGACAGGTGTCATGTGTGCCTGCCTAAGCTGGTGCTTAATGACAGGGGTGCTTCATGCAAGCCTCTCATCCGCCTCAAGGAGGCTGCAAATCGGACAGACAGGTGTCATGTGTGCCTGCTTAAGCTGGTGCTTAATGACAGGGGTGCTTCATGGAAGCCTCTCATCCGCCTCAAGGAGGCTGTAAATCGGACAGACAGGTGTCATGTGTGCCTGCCTAAGCTGGTGCTTAATGACAGGGGTGCTTCATGCAAGCCTCTCATCCGCCTCAAGGAGGCTGTAAATCGGACAGACAGGTGTCATGTGTGCCTGCTTACAGACAGGTGTCATGTGTGCCTGCCTAAGCTGGTGCTTAATGACAGGGGTGCTTCATGCAAGCCTCTCATCCGCCTCAAGGAGGCTGCAAATCGGACAGACAGGTGTCATGTGTGCCTGCTTAAGCTGGTGCTTAATGACAGGGGTGCTTCATGCAAGCCTCTCATCCGCCTCAAGGAGGCTGCAAATCGGACAGACAGGTGTCATGTGTGTGTGCCTGCTTACAGACAGGTGTCATGTGTGCCTGCCTAAGCTGGTGCTTAATGACAGGGGTGCTTCATGCAAGCCTCTCATCCGCCTCAAGGAGGCTGCAAATCGGACAGACAGGTGTCATGTGTGCCTGCTTAAGCTGGTGCTTAATGACAGGGGTGCTTCATGCAAGCCTCTCATCCGCCTCAAGGAGGCTGCAAATCGGACAGACAGGTGTCATGTGTGCCTGCCTAAGCTGGTGCTTAATGACAGGGGTGCTTCATGCAAGCCTCTCATCCGCCTCAAGGAGGCTGTAAATCGGACAGACAGGTGTCATGTGTGCCTGCTTACAGACAGGTGTCATGTGTGCCTGCCTAAGCTGGTGCTTAATGACAGGGGTGCTTCATGCAAGCCTCTCATCCGCCTCAAGGAGGCTGTAAATCGGACAGACAGGTGTCATGTGTGCCTGCTTACAGACAGGTGTCATGTGTGCCTGCCTAAGCTGGTGCTTAATGACAGGGGTGCTTCATGCAAGCCTCTCATCCGCCTCAAGGAGGCTGTAAATCGGACAGACAGGTGTCATGTGTGCCTGCTTACAGACAGGTGTCATGTGTGCCTGCCTAAGCTGGTGCTTAATGACAGGGGTGCTTCATGCAAGCCTCTCATCCGCCTCAAGGAGGCTGTAAATCGGACAGACAGGTGTCATGTGTGCCTGCTTACAGACAGGTGTCATGTGTGCCTGCCTAAGCTGGTGCTTAATGACAGGGGTGCTTCATGCAAGCCTCTCATCCGCCTCAAGGAGGCTGTAAATCGGACAGACAGGTGTCATGTGTGCCTGCTTACAGACAGGTGTCATGTGTGCCTGCCTAAGCTGGTGCTTAATGACAGGGGTGCTTCATGCAAGCCTCTCATCCGCCTCAAGGAGGCTGTAAATCGGACAGACAGGTGTCATGTGTGCCTGCTTACAGACAGGTGTCATGTGTGCCTGCCTAAGCTGGTGCTTAATGACAGGGGTGCTTCATGCAAGCCTCTCATCCGCCTCAAGGAGGCTGTAAATCGGACAGACAGGTGTCATGTGTGCCTGCTTACAGACAGGTGTCATGTGTGCCTGCCTAAGCTGGTGCTTAATGACAGGGGTGCTTCATGCAAGCCTCTCATCCGCCTCAAGGAGGCTGTAAATCGGACAGACAGGTGTCATGTGTGCCTGCCTAAGCTGGTGCTTAATGACAGGGGTGCTTCATGCAAGCCTCTCATCCGCCTCAAGGAGGCTGTAAATCGGACAGACAGGTGTCATGTGTGCCTGCTTACAGACAGGTGTCATGTGTGCCTGCCTAAGCTGGTGCTTAATGACAGGGGTGCTTCATGCAAGCCTCTCATCCGCCTCAAGGAGGCTGTAAATCGGACAGACAGGTGTCATGTGTGCCTGCCTAAGCTGGTGCTTAATGACAGGGGTGCTTCATGCAAGCCTCTCATCCGCCTCAAGGAGGCTGTAAATCGGACAGACAGGTGTCATGTGTGCCTGCCTAAGCTGGTGCTTAATGACAGGGGTGCTTCATGCAAGCCTCTCATCCGCCTCAAGGAGGCTGTAAATCGGACAGACAGGTGTCATGTGTGCCTGCTTACAGACAGGTGTCATGTGTGCCTGCCTAAGCTGGTGCTTAATGACAGGGGTGCTTCATGCAAGCCTCTCATCCGCCTCAAGGAGGCTGCAAATCGGACAGACAGGTGTCATGTGTGCCTGCTTAAGCTGGTGCTTAATGACAGGGGTGCTTCATGGAAGCCTCTCATCCGCCTCAAGGAGGCTGTAAATCGGACAGACAGGTGTCATGTGTGCCTGCCTAAGCTGGTGCTTAATGACAGGGGTGCTTCATGCAAGCCTCTCATCCGCCTCAAGGAGGCTGTAAATCGGACAGACAGGTGTCATGTGTGCCTGCTTACAGACAGGTGTCATGTGTGCCTGCCTAAGCTGGTGCTTAATGACAGGGGTGCTTCATGCAAGCCTCTCATCCGCCTCAAGGAGGCTGCAAATCGGACAGACAGGTGTCATGTGTGCCTGCTTAAGCTGGTGCTTAATGACAGGGGTGCTTCATGCAAGCCTCTCATCCGCCTCAAGGAGGCTGCAAATCGGACAGACAGGTGTCATGTGTGTGTGCCTGCTTACAGACAGGTGTCATGTGTGCCTGCCTAAGCTGGTGCTTAATGACAGGGGTGCTTCATGCAAGCCTCTCATCCGCCTCAAGGAGGCTGCAAATCGGACAGACAGGTGTCATGTGTGCCTGCTTAACCTGGTGCTTAATGACAGGGGTGCTTCATGCAAGCCTCTCATCCGCCTCAAGGAGGCTGCAAATCGGACAGACAGGTGTCATGTGTGCCTGCCTAAGCTGGTGCTTAATGACAGGGGTGCTTCATGCAAGCCTCTCATCCGCCTCAAGGAGGCTGTAAATCGGACAGACAGGTGTCATGTGTGCCTGCTTACAGACAGGTGTCATGTGTGCCTGCCTAAGCTGGTGCTTAATGACAGGGGTGCTTCATGCAAGCCTCTCATCCGCCTCAAGGAGGCTGTAAATCGGACAGACAGGTGTCATGTGTGCCTGCTTACAGACAGGTGTCATGTGTGCCTGCCTAAGCTGGTGCTTAATGACAGGGGTGCTTCATGCAAGCCTCTCATCCGCCTCAAGGAGGCTGTAAATCGGACAGACAGGTGTCATGTGTGCCTGCTTACAGACAGGTGTCATGTGTGCCTGCCTAAGCTGGTGCTTAATGACAGGGGTGCTTCATGCAAGCCTCTCATCCGCCTCAAGGAGGCTGTAAATCGGACAGACAGGTGTCATGTGTGCCTGCTTACAGACAGGTGTCATGTGTGCCTGCCTAAGCTGGTGCTTAATGACAGGGGTGCTTCATGCAAGCCTCTCATCCGCCTCAAGGAGGCTGTAAATCGGACAGACAGGTGTCATGTGTGCCTGCTTACAGACAGGTGTCATGTGTGCCTGCCTAAGCTGGTGCTTAATGACAGGGGTGCTTCATGCAAGCCTCTCATCCGCCTCAAGGAGGCTGTAAATCGGACAGACAGGTGTCATGTGTGCCTGCTTACAGACAGGTGTCATGTGTGCCTGCCTAAGCTGGTGCTTAATGACAGGGGTGCTTCATGCAAGCCTCTCATCCGCCTCAAGGAGGCTGTAAATCGGACAGACAGGTGTCATGTGTGCCTGCTTACAGACAGGTGTCATGTGTGCCTGCCTAAGCTGGTGCTTAATGACAGGGGTGCTTCATGCAAGCCTCTCATCCGCCTCAAGGAGGCTGCAAATCGGATAGACAGGTGTCATGCTGGCCTGCTTAAGCTGGTGCTTAATGACAGGGGTGCTTCATGGAAGCCTCTCATCCGCCTCAAGGAGGCTGCAAATCGGATAGACAGGTGTCATGCTGGCCTGCTTAAGCTGGTGCTTAATGACAGGGGTGCTTCATGGAAGCCTCTCATCCGCCTCAAGGAGGCTGTAAATCGGATAGACAGGTGTCATGCTGGCCTGCTTAAGCTGGTGCTTAATGACAGGGGTGCTTCATGGAAGCCTCTCATCCGCCTCAAGGAGGCTGTAAATCGGACAGACAGGTGTCATGTGTGCCTGCTTAAGCTGGTGCTTAATGACAGGGGTGCTTCATGGAAGCCTCTCATCTGCCTCAAGGAGGCTGTAAATCGGACAGACAGGTGTCATGTGTGCCTGCTTAAGCTGGTGCTTAATGACAGGGGTGCTTCATGGAAGCCTCTCATCCGCCTCAAGGAGGCTGTAAATCGGATAGACAGGTGTCATGTGTGCCTGCCTAAGCTGGTGCTTAATGACAGGGGTGCTTCATGGAAGCCTCTCATCCGCCTCAAGGAGGCTGCAAATCGGATAGACAGGTGTCATGTGTGCCTGCTTAAGCTGGTGCTTAATGACAGGGGTGCTTCATGGAAGCCTCTCATCCGCCTCAAGGAGGCTGCAAATCGGATAGACAGGTGTCATGCTGGCCTGCTTAAGCTGGTGCTTAATGACAGGGGTGCTTCCTGGAAGTCTCTCATCCGCCTCAAGGAGGCTGCAAATCGGATAGACAGGTGTCATGCTGGCCTGCTTAAGCTGGTGCTTAATGACAGGGGTGCTTCCTGGAAGTCTCTCATCCGCCTCAAGGAGGCTGCAAATCGGATAGACAGGTGTCATGCTGGCCTGCTTAAGCTGGTGCTTAATGACAGGGGTGCTTCCTGGAAGTCTCTCATCCGCCTCAAGGAGGCTGCAAATCGTAGAGACAGGTGTCATGCTGGCCTGCTTAAGCTGGTGCTTAATGACAGGGGTGCTTCCTGGAAGTCTCTCATCCGCCTCAAGGAGGCTGCAAATCGGATAGACAGGTGTCATGCTGGCCTGCTTAAGCTGGTGCTTAATGACAGGGGTGCTTCATGGAAGCCTCTCATCCGCCTCAAGGAGGCTGTAAATCGGATAGACAGGTGTCATGTGTGCCTGCCTAAGCTGGTGCTTAATGACAGGGGTGCTTCATGGAAGCCTCTCATCCGCCTCAAGGAGGCTGCAAATCGGATAGACAGGTGTCATGTGTGCCTGCTTAAGCTGGTGCTGAAGGAGAGCGGTGCTGAAGGAGAGCGGTGCTGAAGGAGAGCGGTTGTGGAGGGTGCACAGGCCGACTTTGCCGACTTGCTGCTCCGGCTGTGGGTGTCCGTTTATTGGTCTGACAATTTCCCTGGTTAGCCCATGTCAATGCCGACAATTCGGCTGGCTGGGCCCGGCTGTGCAGTGCATTTCCGGGTAGATACGGCGGGGGGAAGTCGGCGAAATTCCGGTACGGTCCCGGACCTGGTTCGGCAGAACGCAGGCTCGGATCTGAAATCGGTCTCGGCAGCATTGTAGAGGGGAATAAAACGAAGAATTCGGCGTAAGGCACGGGGCTGTGCGAGCTTGTGTCGCGGAGATATGGGGGATGTGGGTCTGCGGTACCGTCCCGGACCTGCTGCGGCCGAACGCAGGCTTGGATCTGAAATCGGCCACGGCAGCATTGTAGAGGGGAATAAAACTTAATTTTCGGTGTAAGGCACGAGGCTGTGCGAGCTTGTGTCGCGGAGATATGGGGATGTGGGTCTGCGGTACCGTCCCGGACCTGGTGCGGCCGAACGCAGGCTCGGATCTGAAATCGGTCTCTGCAGCATTGTAGAGGGGAATAAAACGAAGAATTCGGTGTAAGGCACGAGGCTGTGCGAGCTTGCGTCGCGGAGATATGGGCCTGCAGCACTACCAGAACTGAGTTTGCCTCCCGGAAAAATGACAGAGTATTGAAGCGCTGAAGGTTCAGCGCTTGTCACCCTGGCTCAGGGTTTTGGCCATTTTCATAGGTGGTCACCAAGCCACCTGGGGCACGATTACAGAAACCCAGTTTTCAGAAAAAGCTCTTCCATAGAAATTCAAGGAGAGGTCGTGCAGATGACATCCGACCATGGTGGGCCCTCACTGGACCTAGTCTGAAGCCCGCCTGGGTGTGTTGCTGGTTCTCCTGACTAACATTTTCAAGAATATGTCAGAGTATTGGATTGACGGAAATAAAACAGAGTATTGGATTGACGGAAATAAAACAGAGTATTGGATGGATTGACAGATTGAAGGGGGACTTTGCCCGAGTGTTGTCCCCCAGCGAGCGGCTGAACGAATGGCAAACCTGACCCGCCATCGGAGGGCCTCCGTCGACTGGCTGGTGTGCGGGGTAAGAGGGGTATGTGTCGGAGGTGTCTCTGCGGGGTTTTGGTGCATGATGGGCGGGTGTGGAAGAGTGTTGAGGGGGGGGGGTGTGTGTGTGAGGTATTTTCGGCCTGCTTTAAGCCCACATCTTGGGGGGAGATGCAGCTGGTGCAGGCTGTTGCAGGCTGGTCCAGGCTGGTCCAGGGAGGCGTTGTGGAGGCCCTTTAGCCAGGAATGAAGCCTCTTTCCTTGGGCAACGTGTGATGTGTGCTATTTAATCAGTATCACCTGTTTTTCAGCCTGCTTTAAGCCCACAACTTGGGATGTTATGTGCAGTATGGGGCAGGCTGGTTGATGCTGTTCCAGGGAGGCCTTCTGCATGTAATGTAGCCAGGAATAAAGCCTCTTCTCTGGGGTAACGTGTTGTGTGCTATTTAATCAGTATCACCTGTTTTTCAGCCTGCTTTAAGCCCACCTCTTGGGGGGAGATGCAGCTGGTTGATGCTGTTCCAGTGAGGCCTTCTGCATGTAATGTAGCCAGGAATAAAGCCTCTTCTCTGGGGTAACGTGTTGTGTGCTATTTCATCAGTATCACCTGTTTTTCAGCCTGCTTTAAGCCCACATCTTGGGGGAGATGAGCTGTAGGATGGTGCAGGCTGGATGAGGCTGTTCCAGGGAGGCCTTCTGCATGTAATGTAGCCAGGAATGAAGCCTCTTTCCTGGGGTAACGTGTGTTGTGTGCTATTTCATCAGTATCACCTGTTTTTCAGCCTGCTTTCAGCCCACATCTTGGGGGAGATGAGCTGTAGGATGGTGCAGGCTGGATGAGGCTGTTCCAGGGAGGCCTTCTGCATGTAATGTAGCCAGGAATGAAGCCTCTTTCCTGGGGTAACGTGTGTTGTGTGCTATTTCATCAGTATCACCTGTTTTTCAGCCTGCTTTCAGCCCACAGCTTGGGGGGAGATGCAGATGGTCCAGGCTGGTCCAGGGAGGCGTTGTGGAGGTCCGTTACCCAGGAATAAAGCCTCTTTCCTGGGGTAACATGCACTTGAAGTGGATGTAATGAGATGCAAATGATATGCAAATGAGATGCGGATTTGTTACTTTAATGAGATGCGGATTTGTTACTTTAGCCTCTGTGGAGGTATTTCGCCGGGTTTTTCTTACTTTTCCTTGCTGCTTTCAGTGCATACACTGCGGGTAGGTGCAGGGAGGTGTTGTGGAGGGCCTTTACCCAGGAATAAAGCCTCTTTCCTGGGGTAACATGCACTTGAAGTGGATGTAATGAGATGCGGATTTGTTACTTTAGCCTCTGTGGAGGTATTTCTCCGGGTTTTTCTTACTTTTCCTTGCTGACAGGGGTGCTTCCTGGAAGTCTCTCATCCGCCTCAAGGAGGCTGCAAATCGGATAGACAGGTGTCATGCTGGCCTGCTTAAGCTGGTGCTTAATGACAGGGGTGCTTCCTGGAAGTCTCTCATCCGCCTCAAGGAGGCTGCAAATCGGATAGACAGGTGTCATGCTGGCCTGCTTAAGCTGGTGCTTAATGACAGGGGTGCTTCCTGGAAGTCTCTCATCCGCCTCAAGGAGGCTGCAAATCGGATAGACAGGTGTCATGCTGGCCTGCTTAAGCTGGTGCTTAATGACAGGGGTGCTTCCTGGAAGTCTCTCATCCGCCTCAAGGAGGCTGCAAATCGGATAGACAGGTGTCATGCTGGCCTGCTTAAGCTGGTGCTTAATGACAGGGGTGCTTCCTGGAAGTCTCTCATCCGCCTCAAGGAGGCTGCAAATCGGATAGACAGGTGTCATGCTGGCCTGCTTAAGCTGGTGCTTAATGACAGGGGTGCTTCCTGGAAGTCTCTCATCCGCCTCAAGGAGGCTGCAAATCGGATAGACAGGTGTCATGCTGGCCTGCTTAAGCTGGTGCTTAATGACAGGGGTGCTTCCTGGAAGTCTCTCATCCGCCTCAAGGAGGCTGCAAATCGTAGAGACAGGTGTCATGCTGGCCTGCTTAAGCTGGTGCTTAATGACAGGGGTGCTTCCTGGAAGTCTCTCATCCGCCTCAAGGAGGCTGCAAATCGGATAGACAGGTGTCATGCTGGCCTGCTTAAGCTGGTGCTTAATGACAGGGGTGCTTCATGGAAGCCTCTCATCCGCCTCAAGGAGGCTGTAAATCGGATAGACAGGTGTCATGTGTGCCTGCCTAAGCTGGTGCTTAATGACAGGGGTGCTTCATGGAAGCCTCTCATCCGCCTCAAGGAGGCTGCAAATCGGATAGACAGGTGTCATGTGTGCCTGCTTAAGCTGGTGCT
This sequence comes from Lycodopsis pacificus, assembly GCA_028022725.1. Lineage (NCBI taxonomy): Eukaryota > Metazoa > Chordata > Actinopteri > Perciformes > Zoarcidae > Lycodopsis > Lycodopsis pacificus. Next base: position 151,007 of record JAQMIO010000002.1, on the reverse strand, counting down.
TAATGACAGGGGTGCTTCATGGAAGCCTCTCATCCGCCTCAAGGAGGCTGCAAATCGGATAGACAGGTGTCATGTGTGCCTGCTTAAGCTGGTGCTTAATGACAGGGGTGCTTCATGGAAGCCTCTCATCCGCCTCAAGGAGGCTGTAAATCGGATAGACAGGTGTCATGTGTGCCTGCTTAAGCTGGTGCTTAATGACAGGGGTGCTTCATGGAAGCCTCTCATCCGCCTCAAGGAGGCTGCAAATCGGATAGACAGGTGTCATGCTGGCCTGCTTAAGCTGGTGCTTAATGACAGGGGTGCTTCCTGGAAGTCTCTCATCCGCCTCAAGGAGGCTGCAAATCGGATAGACAGGTGTCATGTGTGCCTGCCTAAGCTGGTGCTTAATGACAGGGGTGCTTCATGGAAGCCTCTCATCCGCCTCAAGGAGGCTGCAAATCGGATAGACAGGTGTCATGTGTGCCTGCTTAAGCTGGTGCTTAATGACAGGGGTGCTTCATGGAAGCCTCTCATCCGCCTCAAGGAGGCTGCAAATCGGATAGACAGGTGTCATGTGTGCCTGCTTAAGCTGGTGCTTAATGACAGGGGTGCTTCATGGAAGCCTCTCATCCGCCTCAAGGAGGCTGCAAATCGGATAGACAGGTGTCATGCTGGCCTGCTTAAGCTGGTGCTTAATGACAGGGGTGCTTCATGGAAGCCTCTCATCCGCCTCAAGGAGGCTGTAAATCGGATAGACAGGTGTCATGCTGGCCTGCCTAAGCTGGTGCTTAATGACAGGGGTGCTTCATGGAAGCCTCTCATCCGCCTCAAGGAGGCTGCAAATCGGACAGACAGGTGTCATGCTGGCCTGCTTAAGCTGGTGCTTAATGACAGGGGTGCTTCATGGAAGCCTCTCATCCGCCTCAAGGAGGCTGTAAGTCGGATAGACAGGTGTCATGTGTGTCTGCCTAAGCTGGTGCTTAATGACAGGGGTGCTTCATGGAAGCCTCTCATCCGCCTCAAGGAGGCTGCAAATCGTATAGACAGGTGTCATGTGTGCCTGCTTAAGCTGGTGCTTAATGACAGGGGTGCTTCATGGAAGCCTCTCATCCGCCTCAAGGAGGCTGCAAATCGGATAGACAGGTGTCATGCTGGCCTGCTTAAGCTGGTGCTTAATGACAGGGGTGCTTCATGGAAGCCTCTCATCCGCCTCAAGGAGGCTGTAAATCGGATAGACAGGTGTCATGCTGGCCTGCCTAAGCTGGTGCTTAATGACAGGGGTGCTTCATGGAAGCCTCTCATCCGCCTCAAGGAGGCTGCAAATCGGACAGACAGGTGTCATGCTGGCCTGCTTAAGCTGGTGCTTAATGACCTTGGTGCTTCATGGAAGCCTCTCATCCGCCTCAAGGAGGCTGTAAATCGGATAGACAGGTGTCATGTGTGCCTGCCTAAGCTGGTGCTTAATGACAGGGGTGCTTCATGGAAGCCTCTCATCCGCCTCAAGGAGGCTGCAAATCGTATAGACAGGTGTCATGTGTGCCTGCTTAAGCTGGTGCTTAATGACAGGGGTGCTTCATGGAAGCCTCTCATCCGCCTCAAGGAGGCTGTAAATCGGATAGACAGGTGTCATGCTGGCCTGCTTAAGCTGGTGCTTAATGACAGGGGTGCTTCATGGAAGCCTCTCATCCGCCTCAAGGAGGCTGTAAATCGGACAGACAGGTGTCATGTGTGCCTGCTTAAGCTGGTGCTTAATGACAGGGGTGCTTCATGGAAGCCTCTCATCCGCCTCAAGGAGGCTGCAAATCGGATAGACAGGTGTCATGCTGGCCTGCTTAAGCTGGTGCTTAATGACAGGGGTGCTTCATGGAAGCCTCTCATCCGCCTCAAGGAGGCTGTAAATCGGATAGACAGGTGTCATGCTGGCCTGCTTAAGCTGGTGCTTAATGACAGGGGTGCTTCATGCAAGCCTCTCATCCGCCTCAAGGAGGCTGTAAATCGGACAGACAGGTGTCATGTGTGCCTGCTTACAGACAGGTGTCATGTGTGCCTGCCTAAGCTGGTGCTTAATGACAGGGGTGCTTCATGCAAGCCTCTCATCCGCCTCAAGGAGGCTGTAAATCGGACAGACAGGTGTCATGTGTGCCTGCTTAAGCTGGTGCTTAATGACAGGGGTGCTTCATGGAAGCCTCTCATCCGCCTCAAGGAGGCTGTAAATCGGACAGACAGGTGTCATGTGTGCCTGCCTAAGCTGGTGCTTAATGACAGGGGTGCTTCATGCAAGCCTCTCATCCGCCTCAAGGAGGCTGTAAATCGGACAGACAGGTGTCATGTGTGCCTGCTTACAGACAGGTGTCATGTGTGCCTGCCTAAGCTGGTGCTTAATGACAGGGGTGCTTCATGCAAGCCTCTCATCCGCCTCAAGGAGCCTGCAAATCGGACAGACAGGTGTCATGTGTGCCTGCTTAAGCTGGTGCTTAATGACAGGGGTGCTTCATGCAAGCCTCTCATCCGCCTCAAGGAGGCTGCAAATCGGACAGACAGGTGTCATGTGTGTGTGCCTGCTTACAGACAGGTGTCATGTGTGCCTGCCTAAGCTGGTGCTTAATGACAGGGGTGCTTCATGCAAGCCTCTCATCCGCCTCAAGGAGGCTGTAAATCGGACAGACAGGTGTCATGTGTGCCTGCTTACAGACAGGTGTCATGTGTGCCTGCCTAAGCTGGTGCTTAATGACAGGGGTGCTTCATGCAAGCCTCTCATCCGCCTCAAGGAGGCTGTAAATCGGACAGACAGGTGTCATGTGTGCCTGCTTACAGACAGGTGTCATGTGTGCCTGCCTAAGCTGGTGCTTAATGACAGGGGTGCTTCATGCAAGCCTCTCATCCGCCTCAAGGAGGCTGTAAATCGGACAGACAGGTGTCATGTGTGCCTGCTTACAGACAGGTGTCATGTGTGCCTGCCTAAGCTGGTGCTTAATGACAGGGGTGCTTCATGCAAGCCTCTCATCCGCCTCAAGGAGGCTGCAAATCGGACAGACAGGTGTCATGTGTGCCTGCTTAAGCTGGTGCTTAATGACAGGGGTGCTTCATGGAAGCCTCTCATCCGCCTCAAGGAGGCTGTAAATCGGACAGACAGGTGTCATGTGTGCCTGCCTAAGCTGGTGCTTAATGACAGGGGTGCTTCATGCAAGCCTCTCATCCGCCTCAAGGAGGCTGTAAATCGGACAGACAGGTGTCATGTGTGCCTGCTTACAGACAGGTGTCATGTGTGCCTGCCTAAGCTGGTGCTTAATGACAGGGGTGCTTCATGCAAGCCTCTCATCCGCCTCAAGGAGGCTGCAAATCGGACAGACAGGTGTCATGTGTGCCTGCTTAAGCTGGTGCTTAATGACCGGGGTGCTTCATGCAAGCCTCTCATCCGCCTCAAGGAGGCTGCAAATCGGACAGACAGGTGTCATGTGTGCCTGCCTAAGCTGGTGCTTAATGACAGGGGTGCTTCATGCAAGCCTCTCATCCGCCTCAAGGAGGCTGTAAATCGGACAGACAGGTGTCATGTGTGCCTGCTTACAGACAGGTGTCATGTGTGCCTGCCTAAGCTGGTGCTTAATGACAGGGGTGCTTCATGCAAGCCTCTCATCCGCCTCAAGGAGGCTGTAAATCGGACAGACAGGTGTCATGTGTGCCTGCTTACAGACAGGTGTCATGTGTGCCTGCCTAAGCTGGTGCTTAATGACAGGGGTGCTTCATGCAAGCCTCTCATCCGCCTCAAGGAGGCTGTAAATCGGACAGACAGGTGTCATGTGTGCCTGCTTACAGACAGGTGTCATGTGTGCCTGCCTAAGCTGGTGCTTAATGACAGGGGTGCTTCATGCAAGCCTCTCATCCGCCTCAAGGAGGCTGTAAATCGGACAGACAGGTGTCATGTGTGCCTGCTTACAGACAGGTGTCATGTGTGCCTGCCTAAGCTGGTGCTTAATGACAGGGGTGCTTCATGCAAGCCTCTCATCCGCCTCAAGGAGGCTGTAAATCGGACAGACAGGTGTCATGTGTGCCTGCCTAAGCTGGTGCTTAATGACAGGGGTGCTTCATGCAAGCCTCTCATCCGCCTCAAGGAGGCTGTAAATCGGACAGACAGGTGTCATGTGTGCCTGCTTACAGACAGGTGTCATGTGTGCCTGCCTAAGCTGGTGCTTAATGACAGGGGTGCTTCATGCAAGCCTCTCATCCGCCTCAAGGAGGCTGCAAATCGGACAGACAGGTGTCATGTGTGCCTGCTTAAGCTGGTGCTTAATGACAGGGGTGCTTCATGGAAGCCTCTCATCCGCCTCAAGGAGGCTGTAAATCGGACAGACAGGTGTCATGTGTGCCTGCCTAAGCTGGTGCTTAATGACAGGGGTGCTTCATGCAAGCCTCTCATCCGCCTCAAGGAGGCTGTAAATCGGACAGACAGGTGTCATGTGTGCCTGCTTACAGACAGGTGTCATGTGTGCCTGCTTAAGCTGGTGCTTAATGACAGGGGTGCTTCATGCAAGCCTCTCATCCGCCTCAAGGAGGCTGCAAATCGGACAGACAGGTGTCATGTGTGTGTGCCTGCTTACAGACAGGTGTCATGTGTGCCTGCCTAAGCTGGTGCTTAATGACAGGGGTGCTTCATGCAAGCCTCTCATCCGCCTCAAGGAGGCTGCAAATCGGACAGACAGGTGTCATGTGTGCCTGCTTAAGCTGGTGCTTAATGACAGGGGTGCTTCATGCAAGCCTCTCATCCGCCTCAAGGAGGCTGCAAATCGGACAGACAGGTGTCATGTGTGCCTGCCTAAGCTGGTGCTTAATGACAGGGGTGCTTCATGCAAGCCTCTCATCCGCCTCAAGGAGGCTGTAAATCGGACAGACAGGTGTCATGTGTGCCTGCTTACAGACAGGTGTCATGTGTGCCTGCCTAAGCTGGTGCTTAATGACAGGGGTGCTTCATGCAAGCCTCTCATCCGCCTCAAGGAGGCTGTAAATCGGACAGACAGGTGTCATGTGTGCCTGCCTAAGCTGGTGCTTAATGACAGGGGTGCTTCATGCAAGCCTCTCATCCGCCTCAAGGAGGCTGTAAATCGGACAGACAGGTGTCATGTGTGCCTGCCTAAGCTGGTGCTTAATGACAGGGGTGCTTCATGCAAGCCTCTCATCCGCCTCAAGGAGGCTGTAAATCGGACAGACAGGTGTCATGTGTGCCTGCTTACAGACAGGTGTCATGTGTGCCTGCCTAAGCTGGTGCTTAATGACAGGGGTGCTTCATGCAAGCCTCTCATCCGCCTCAAGGAGGCTGCAAATCGGACAGACAGGTGTCATGTGTGCCTGCTTAAGCTGGTGCTTAATGACAGGGGTGCTTCATGGAAGCCTCTCATCCGCCTCAAGGAGGCTGTAAATCGGACAGACAGGTGTCATGTGTGCCTGCCTAAGCTGGTGCTTAATGACAGGGGTGCTTCATGCAAGCCTCTCATCCGCCTCAAGGAGGCTGTAAATCGGACAGACAGGTGTCATGTGTGCCTGCTTACAGACAGGTGTCATGTGTGCCTGCCTAAGCTGGTGCTTAATGACAGGGGTGCTTCATGCAAGCCTCTCATCCGCCTCAAGGAGGCTGCAAATCGGACAGACAGGTGTCATGTGTGCCTGCTTAAGCTGGTGCTTAATGACAGGGGTGCTTCATGCAAGCCTCTCATCCGCCTCAAGGAGGCTGCAAATCGGACAGACAGGTGTCATGTGTGTGTGCCTGCTTACAGACAGGTGTCATGTGTGCCTGCCTAAGCTGGTGCTTAATGACAGGGGTGCTTCATGCAAGCCTCTCATCCGCCTCAAGGAGGCTGCAAATCGGACAGACAGGTGTCATGTGTGCCTGCTTAAGCTGGTGCTTAATGACAGGGGTGCTTCATGCAAGCCTCTCATCCGCCTCAAGGAGGCTGCAAATCGGACAGACAGGTGTCATGTGTGCCTGCCTAAGCTGGTGCTTAATGACAGGGGTGCTTCATGCAAGCCTCTCATCCGCCTCAAGGAGGCTGTAAATCGGACAGACAGGTGTCATGTGTGCCTGCTTACAGACAGGTGTCATGTGTGCCTGCCTAAGCTGGTGCTTAATGACAGGGGTGCTTCATGCAAGCCTCTCATCCGCCTCAAGGAGGCTGTAAATCGGACAGACAGGTGTCATGTGTGCCTGCTTACAGACAGGTGTCATGTGTGCCTGCCTAAGCTGGTGCTTAATGACAGGGGTGCTTCATGCAAGCCTCTCATCCGCCTCAAGGAGGCTGTAAATCGGACAGACAGGTGTCATGTGTGCCTGCTTACAGACAGGTGTCATGTGTGCCTGCCTAAGCTGGTGCTTAATGACAGGGGTGCTTCATGCAAGCCTCTCATCCGCCTCAAGGAGGCTGTAAATCGGACAGACAGGTGTCATGTGTGCCTGCTTACAGACAGGTGTCATGTGTGCCTGCCTAAGCTGGTGCTTAATGACAGGGGTGCTTCATGCAAGCCTCTCATCCGCCTCAAGGAGGCTGTAAATCGGACAGACAGGTGTCATGTGTGCCTGCTTACAGACAGGTGTCATGTGTGCCTGCCTAAGCTGGTGCTTAATGACAGGGGTGCTTCATGCAAGCCTCTCATCCGCCTCAAGGAGGCTGCAAATCGGATAGACAGGTGTCATGCTGGCCTGCTTAAGCTGGTGCTTAATGACAGGGGTGCTTCATGGAAGCCTCTCATCCGCCTCAAGGAGGCTGCAAATCGGATAGACAGGTGTCATGCTGGCCTGCTTAAGCTGGTGCTTAATGACAGGGGTGCTTCATGGAAGCCTCTCATCCGCCTCAAGGAGGCTGTAAATCGGATAGACAGGTGTCATGCTGGCCTGCTTAAGCTGGTGCTTAATGACAGGGGTGCTTCATGGAAGCCTCTCATCCGCCTCAAGGAGGCTGTAAATCGGACAGACAGGTGTCATGTGTGCCTGCTTAAGCTGGTGCTTAATGACAGGGGTGCTTCATGGAAGCCTCTCATCTGCCTCAAGGAGGCTGTAAATCGGACAGACAGGTGTCATGTGTGCCTGCTTAAGCTGGTGCTTAATGACAGGGGTGCTTCATGGAAGCCTCTCATCCGCCTCAAGGAGGCTGTAAATCGGATAGACAGGTGTCATGTGTGCCTGCCTAAGCTGGTGCTTAATGACAGGGGTGCTTCATGGAAGCCTCTCATCCGCCTCAAGGAGGCTGCAAATCGGATAGACAGGTGTCATGTGTGCCTGCTTAAGCTGGTGCTTAATGACAGGGGTGCTTCATGGAAGCCTCTCATCCGCCTCAAGGAGGCTGCAAATCGGATAGACAGGTGTCATGCTGGCCTGCTTAAGCTGGTGCTTAATGACAGGGGTGCTTCCTGGAAGTCTCTCATCCGCCTCAAGGAGGCTGCAAATCGGATAGACAGGTGTCATGCTGGCCTGCTTAAGCTGGTGCTTAATGACAGGGGTGCTTCCTGGAAGTCTCTCATCCGCCTCAAGGAGGCTGCAAATCGGATAGACAGGTGTCATGCTGGCCTGCTTAAGCTGGTGCTTAATGACAGGGGTGCTTCCTGGAAGTCTCTCATCCGCCTCAAGGAGGCTGCAAATCGTAGAGACAGGTGTCATGCTGGCCTGCTTAAGCTGGTGCTTAATGACAGGGGTGCTTCCTGGAAGTCTCTCATCCGCCTCAAGGAGGCTGCAAATCGGATAGACAGGTGTCATGCTGGCCTGCTTAAGCTGGTGCTTAATGACAGGGGTGCTTCATGGAAGCCTCTCATCCGCCTCAAGGAGGCTGTAAATCGGATAGACAGGTGTCATGTGTGCCTGCCTAAGCTGGTGCTTAATGACAGGGGTGCTTCATGGAAGCCTCTCATCCGCCTCAAGGAGGCTGCAAATCGGATAGACAGGTGTCATGTGTGCCTGCTTAAGCTGGTGCTTAATGACAGGGGTGCTTCATGGAAGCCTCTCATCCGCCTCAAGGAGGCTGCAAATCGGATAGACAGGTGTCATGTGTGCCTGCTTAAGCTGGTGCTTAATGACAGGGGTGCTTCATGGAAGCCTCTCATCCGCCTCAAGGAGGCTGTAAATCGGATAGACAGGTGTCATGTGTGCCTGCTTAAGCTGGTGCTTAATGACAGGGGTGCTTCATGGAAGCCTCTCATCCGCCTCAAGGAGGCTGCAAATCGGATAGACAGGTGTCATGCTGGCCTGCTTAAGCTGGTGCTTAATGACAGGGGTGCTTCCTGGAAGTCTCTCATCCGCCTCAAGGAGGCTGCAAATCGGATAGACAGGTGTCATGCTGGCCTGCTTAAGCTGGTGCTTAATGACAGGGGTGCTTCCTGGAAGTCTCTCATCCGCCTCAAGGAGGCTGCAAATCGGATAGACAGGTGTCATGCTGGCCTGCTTAAGCTGGTGCTTAATGACAGGGGTGCTTCCTGGAAGTCTCTCATCCGCCTCAAGGAGGCTGCAAATCGTATAGACAGGTGTCATGCTGGCCTGCTTAAGCTGGTGCTTAATGACAGGGGTGCTTCCTGGAAGTCTCTCATCCGCCTCAAGGAGGCTGCAAATCGGATAGACAGGTGTCATGCTGGCCTGCTTAAGCTGGTGCTTAATGACAGGGGTGCTTCATGGAAGCCTCTCATCCGCCTCAAGGAGGCTGTAAATCGGATAGACAGGTGTCATGTGTGCCTGCCTAAGCTGGTGCTTAATGACAGGGGTGCTTCATGGAAGCCTCTCATCCGCCTCAAGGAGGCTGCAAATCGGATAGACAGGTGTCATGTGTGCCTGCTTAAGCTGGTGCTTAATGACAGGGGTGCTTCCTGGAAGTCTCTCATCCGCCTCAAGGAGGCTGCAAATCGGATAGACAGGTGTCATGCTGGCCTGCTTAAGCTGGTGCTTAATGACAGGGGTGCTTCATGGAAGCCTCTCATCCGCCTCAAGGAGGCTGTAAATCGGATAGACAGGTGTCATGTGTGCCTGCTTAAGCTGGTGCTGAAGGAGAGCGGTGCTGAAGGAGAGCGGTGCTGAAGGAGAGCGGTTGTGGAGGGTGCACAGGCCGACTTTGCCGACTTGCTGCTCCGGCTGTGGGTGTCCGTTTATTGGTCTGACAATTTCCCTGGTTAGCCCATGTCAATGCCGACAATTCGGCTGGCTGGGCCCGGCTGTGCAGTGCATTTCCGGGTAGATACGGCGGGGGGAAGTCGGCGAAATTCCGGTACGGTCCCGGACCTGGTTCGGCAGAACGCAGGCTCGGATCTGAAATCGGTCTCGGCAGCATTGTAGAGGGGAATAAAACGAAGAATTCGGCGTAAGGCACGGGGCTGTGCGAGCTTGTGTCGCGGAGATATGGGGGATGTGGGTCTGCGGTACCGTCCCGGACCTGCTGCGGCCGAACGCAGGCTTGGATCTGAAATCGGCCACGGCAGCATTGTAGAGGGGAATAAAACTTAATTTTCGGTGTAAGGCACGAGGCTGTGCGAGCTTGTGTCGCGGAGATATGGGGATGTGGGTCTGCGGTACCGTCCCGGACCTGGTGCGGCCGAACGCAGGCTCGGATCTGAAATCGGTCTCTGCAGCATTGTAGAGGGGAATAAAACGAAGAATTCGGTGTAAGGCACGAGGCTGTGCGAGCTTGCGTCGCGGAGATATGGGCCTGCAGCACTACCAGAACTGAGTTTGCCTCCCGGAAAAATGACAGAGTATTGAAGCGCTGAAGGTTCAGCGCTTGTCACCCTGGCTCAGGGTTTTGGCCATTTTCATAGGTGGTCACCAAGCCACCTGGGGCACGATTACAGAAACCCAGTTTTCAGAAAAAGCTCTTCCATAGAAATTCAAGGAGAGGTCGTGCAGATGACATCCGACCATGGTGGGCCCTCACTGGACCTAGTCTGAAGCCCGCCTGGGTGTGTTGCTGGTTCTCCTGACTAACATTTTCAAGAATATGTCAGAGTATTGGATTGACGGAAATAAAACAGAGTATTGGATTGACGGAAATAAAACAGAGTATTGGATGGATTGACAGATTGAAGGGGGACTTTGCCCGAGTGTTGTCCCCCAGCGAGCGGCTGAACGAATGGCAAACCTGACCTGCCATCGGAGGGCCTCCGTCGACTGGCTGGTGTGCGGGGTAAGAGGGGTATGTGTCGGAGGTGTCTCTGCGGGGTTTTGGTGCATGATGGGCGGGTGTGGAAGAGTGTTGAGGGGGGGGGGTGTGTGTGTGAGGTATTTTCGGCCTGCTTTAAGCCCACATCTTGGGGGGAGATGCAGCTGGTGCAGGCTGTTGCAGGCTGGTCCAGGCTGGTCCAGGGAGGCGTTGTGGAGGCCCTTTAGCCAGGAATGAAGCCTCTTTCCTTGGGCAACGTGTGATGTGTGCTATTTAATCAGTATCACCTGTTTTTCAGCCTGCTTTAAGCCCACAACTTGGGATGTTATGTGCAGTATGGGGCAGGCTGGTTGATGCTGTTCCAGGGAGGCCTTCTGCATGTAATGTAGCCAGGAATAAAGCCTCTTCTCTGGGGTAACGTGTTGTGTGCTATTTAATCAGTATCACCTGTTTTTCAGCCTGCTTTAAGCCCACCTCTTGGGGGGAGATGCAGCTGGTTGATGCTGTTCCAGTGAGGCCTTCTGCATGTAATGTAGCCAGGAATAAAGCCTCTTCTCTGGGGTAACGTGTTGTGTGCTATTTCATCAGTATCACCTGTTTTTCAGCCTGCTTTAAGCCCACATCTTGGGGGAGATGAGCTGTAGGATGGTGCAGGCTGGATGAGGCTGTTCCAGGGAGGCCTTCTGCATGTAATGTAGCCAGGAATGAAGCCTCTTTCCTGGGGTAACGTGTGTTGTGTGCTATTTCATCAGTATCACCTGTTTTTCAGCCTGCTTTCAGCCCACATCTTGGGGGAGATGAGCTGTAGGATGGTGCAGGCTGGATGAGGCTGTTCCAGGGAGGCCTTCTGCATGTAATGTAGCCAGGAATGAAGCCTCTTTCCTGGGGTAACGTGTGTTGTGTGCTATTTCATCAGTATCACCTGTTTTTCAGCCTGCTTTCAGCCCACAGCTTGGGGGGAGATGCAGATGGTCCAGGCTGGTCCAGGGAGGCGTTGTGGAGGTCCGTTACCCAGGAATAAAGCCTCTTTCCTGGGGTAACATGCACTTGAAGTGGATGTAATGAGATGCAAATGATATGCAAATGAGATGCGGATTTGTTACTTTAATGAGATGCGGATTTGTTACTTTAGCCTCTGTGGAGGTATTTCGCCGGGTTTTTCTTACTTTTCCTTGCTGCTTTCAGTGCATACACTGCGGGTAGGTGCAGGGAGGTGTTGTGGAGGGCCTTTACCCAGGAATAAAGCCTCTTTCCTGGGGTAACATGCACTTGAAGTGGATGTAATGAGATGCGGATTTGTTACTTTAGCCTCTGTGGAGGTATTTCTCCGGGTTTTTCTTACTTTTCCTTGCTGACAGGGGTGCTTCCTGGAAGTCTCTCATCCGCCTCAAGGAGGCTGCAAATCGGATAGACAGGTGTCATGTGTGCCTGCTTAAGCTGGTGCTTAATGACAGGGGTGCTTCATGGAAGCCTCTCATCCGCCTCAAGGAGGCTGCAAATCGGATAGACAGGTGTCATGTGTGCCTGCTTAAGCTGGTGCTTAATGACAGGGGTGCTTCATGGAAGCCTCTCATCCGCCTCAAGGAGGCTGTAAATCGGATAGACAGGTGTCATGTGTGCCTGCTTAAGCTGGTGCTTAATGACAGGGGTGCTTCATGGAAGCCTCTCATCCGCCTCAAGGAGGCTGCAAATCGGATAGACAGGTGTCATGCTGGCCTGCTTAAGCTGGTGCTTAATGACAGGGGTGCTTCCTGGAAGTCTCTCATCCGCCTCAAGGAGGCTGCAAATCGGATAGACAGGTGTCATGCTGGCCTGCTTAAGCTGGTGCTTAATGACAGGGGTGCTTCCTGGAAGTCTCTCATCCGCCTCAAGGAGGCTGCAAATCGGATAGACAGGTGTCATGCTGGCCTGCTTAAGCTGGTGCTTAATGACAGGGGTGCTTCCTGGAAGTCTCTCATCCGCCTCAAGGAGGCTGCAAATCGGATAGACAGGTGTCATGCTGGCCTGCTTAAGCTGGTGCTTAATGACAGGGGTGCTTCCTGGAAGTCTCTCATCCGCCTCAAGGAGGCTGCAAATCGGATAGACAGGTGTCATGCTGGCCTGCTTAAGCTGGTGCTTAATGACAGGGGTGCTTCCTGGAAGTCTCTCATCCGCCTCAAGGAGGCTGCAAATCGGATAGACAGGTGTCATGCTGGCCTGCTTAAGCTGGTGCTTAATGACAGGGGTGCTTCCTGGAAGTCTCTCATCCGCCTCAAGGAGGCTGCAAATCGGATAGACAGGTGTCATGCTGGCCTGCTTAAGCTGGTGCTTAATGACAGGGGTGCTTCCTGGAAGTCTCTCATCCGCCTCAAGGAGGCTGCAAATCGGATAGACAGGTGTCATGCTGGCCTGCTTAAGCTGGTGCTTAATGACAGGGGTGCTTCCTGGAAGTCTCTCATCCGCCTCAAGGAGGCTGCAAATCGGATAGACAGGTGTCATGCTGGCCTGCTTAAGCTGGTGCTTAATGACAGGGGTGCTTCCTGGAAGTCTCTCATCCGCCTCAAGGAGGCTGCAAATCGTAGAGACAGGTGTCATGCTGGCCTGCTTAAGCTGGTGCTTAATGACAGGGGTGCTTCCTGGAAGTCTCTCATCCGCCTCAAGGAGGCTGCAAATCGGATAGACAGGTGTCATGCTGGCCTGCTTAAGCTGGTGCTTAATGACAGGGGTGCTTCATGGAAGCCTCTCATCCGCCTCAAGGAGGCTGTAAATCGGATAGACAGGTGTCATGTGTGCCTGCCTAAGCTGGTGCTTAATGACAGGGGTGCTTCATGGAAGCCTCTCATCCGCCTCAAGGAGGCTGCAAATCGGATAGACAGGTGTCATGTGTGCCTGCTTAAGCTGGTGCTTAATGACAGGGGTGCTTCATGGAAGCCTCTCATCCGCCTCAAGGAGGCTGCAAATCGGATAGACAGGTGTCATGTGTGCCTGCTTAAGCTGGTGCTTAATGACAGGGGTGCTTCATGGAAGCCTCTCATCCGCCTCAAGGAGGCTGTAAATCGGATAGACAGGTGTCATGTGTGCCTGCTTAAGCTGGTGCTTAATGACAGGGGTGCTTCATGGAAGCCTCTCATCCGCCTCAAGGAGGCTGCAAATCGGATAGACAGGTGTCATGCTGGCCTGCTTAAGCTGGTGCTTAATGACAGGGGTGCTTCCTGGAAGTCTCTCATCCGCCTCAAGGAGGCTGCAAATCGGATAGACAGGTGTCATGCTGGCCTGCTTAAGCTGGTGCTTAATGACAGGGGTGCTTCCTGGAAGTCTCTCATCCGCCTCAAGGAGGCTGCAAATCGGATAGACAGGTGTCATGTGTGCCTGCCTAAGCTGGTGCTTAATGACAGGGGTGCTTCATGGAAGCCTCTCATCCGCCTCAAGGAGGCTGCAAATCGGATAGACAGGTGTCATGTGTGCCTGCTTAAGCTGGTGCTTAATGACAGGGGTGCTTCATGGAAGCCTCTCATCCGCCTCAAGGAGGCTGCAAATCGGATAGACAGGTGTCATGTGTGCCTGCTTAAGCTGGTGCTTAATGACAGGGGTGCTTCATGGAAGCCTCTCATCCGCCTCAAGGAGGCTGCAAATCGGATAGACAGGTGTCATGCTGGCCTGCTTAAGCTGGTGCTTAATGACAGGGGTGCTTCATGGAAGCCTCTCATCCGCCTCAAGGAGGCTGTAAATCGGATAGACAGGTGTCATGCTGGCCTGCCTAAGCTGGTGCTTAATGACAGGGGTGCTTCATGGAAGCCTCTCATCCGCCTCAAGGAGGCTGCAAATCGGACAGACAGGTGTCATGCTGGCCTGCTTAAGCTGGTGCTTAATGACAGGGGTGCTTCATGGAAGCCTCTCATCCGCCTCAAGGAGGCTGTAAGTCGGATAGACAGGTGTCATGTGTGTCTGCCTAAGCTGGTGCTTAATGACAGGGGTGCTTCATGGAAGCCTCTCATCCGCCTCAAGGAGGCTGCAAATCGTATAGACAGGTGTCATGTGTGCCTGCTTAAGCTGGTGCTTAATGACAGGGGTGCTTCATGGAAGCCTCTCATCCGCCTCAAGGAGGCTGCAAATCGGATAGACAGGTGTCATGCTGGCCTGCTTAAGCTGGTGCTTAATGACAGGGGTGCTTCATGGAAGCCTCTCATCCGCCTCAAGGAGGCTGTAAATCGGATAGACAGGTGTCATGCTGGCCTGCCTAAGCTGGTGCTTAATGACAGGGGTGCTTCATGGAAGCCTCTCATCCGCCTCAAGGAGGCTGCAAATCGGACAGACAGGTGTCATGCTGGCCTGCTTAAGCTGGTGCTTAATGACCTTGGTGCTTCATGGAAGCCTCTCATCCGCCTCAAGGAGGCTGTAAATCGGATAGACAGGTGTCATGTGTGCCTGCCTAAGCTGGTGCTTAATGACAGGGGTGCTTCATGGAAGCCTCTCATCCGCCTCAAGGAGGCTGCAAATCGTATAGACAGGTGTCATGTGTGCCTGCTTAAGCTGGTGCTTAATGACAGGGGTGCTTCATGGAAGCCTCTCATCCGCCTCAAGGAGGCTGTAAATCGGATAGACAGGTGTCATGCTGGCCTGCTTAAGCTGGTGCTTAATGACAGGGGTGCTTCATGGAAGCCTCTCATCCGCCTCAAGGAGGCTGTAAATCGGACAGACAGGTGTCATGTGTGCCTGCTTAAGCTGGTGCTTAATGACAGGGGTGCTTCATGGAAGCCTCTCATCCGCCTCAAGGAGGCTGCAAATCGGATAGACAGGTGTCATGCTGGCCTGCTTAAGCTGGTGCTTAATGACAGGGGTGCTTCATGGAAGCCTCTCATCCGCCTCAAGGAGGCTGTAAATCGGATAGACAGGTGTCATGCTGGCCTGCTTAAGCTGGTGCTTAATGACAGGGGTGCTTCATGGAAGCCTCTCATCCGCCTCAAGGAGGCTGTAAATCGGACAGACAGGTGTCATGTGTGCCTGCTTAAGCTGGTGCTTAATGACAGGGGTGCTTCATGGAAGCCTCTCATCCGCCTCAAGGAGGCTGTAAATCGGACAGACAGGTGTCATGTGTGCCTGCTTAAGCTGGTGCTTAATGACAGGGGTGCTTCATGGAAGCCTCTCATCCGCCTCAAGGAGGCTGTAAATCGGATAGACAGGTGTCATGTGTGCCTGCCTAAGCTGGTGCTTAATGACAGGGGTGCTTCATGGAAGCCTCTCATCCGCCTCAAGGAGGCTGCAAATCGGATAGACAGGTGTCATGTGTGCCTGCTTAAGCTGGTGCTTAATGACAGGGGTGCTTCATGGAAGCCTCTCATCCGCCTCAAGGAGGCTGCAAATCGGATAGACAGGTGTCATGCTGGCCTGCTTAAGCTGGTGCTTAATGACAGGGGTGCTTCCTGGAAGTCTCTCATCCGCCTCAAGGAGGCTGCAAATCGGATAGACAGGTGTCATGCTGGCCTGCTTAAGCTGGTGCTTAATGACAGGGGTGCTTCCTGGAAGTCTCTCATCCGCCTCAAGGAGGCTGCAAATCGGATAGACAGGTGTCATGCTGGCCTGCTTAAGCTGGTGCTTAATGACAGGGGTGCTTCCTGGAAGTCTCTCATCCGCCTCAAGGAGGCTGCAAATCGTAGAGACAGGTGTCATGCTGGCCTGCTTAAGCTGGTGCTTAATGACAGGGGTGCTTCCTGGAAGTCTCTCATCCGCCTCAAGGAGGCTGCAAATCGGATAGACAGGTGTCATGCTGGCCTGCTTAAGCTGGTGCTTAATGACAGGGGTGCTTCATGGAAGCCTCTCATCCGCCTCAAGGAGGCTGTAAATCGGATAGACAGGTGTCATGTGTGCCTGCCTAAGCTGGTGCTTAATGACAGGGGTGCTTCATGGAAGCCTCTCATCCGCCTCAAGGAGGCTGCAAATCGGATAGACAGGTGTCATGTGTGCCTGCTTAAGCTGGTGCTTAATGACAGGGGTGCTTCATGGAAGCCTCTCATCCGCCTCAAGGAGGCTGCAAATCGGATAGACAGGTGTCATGTGTGCCTGCTTAAGCTGGTGCTTAATGACAGGGGTGCTTCATGGAAGCCTCTCATCCGCCTCAAGGAGGCTGTAAATCGGATAGACAGGTGTCATGTGTGCCTGCTTAAGCTGGTGCTTAATGACAGGGGTGCTTCATGGAAGCCTCTCATCCGCCTCAAGGAGGCTGCAAATCGGATAGACAGGTGTCATGCTGGCCTGCTTAAGCTGGTGCTTAATGACAGGGGTGCTTCCTGGAAGTCTCTCATCCGCCTCAAGGAGGCTGCAAATCGGATAGACAGGTGTCATGCTGGCCTGCTTAAGCTGGTGCTTAATGACAGGGGTGCTTCCTGGAAGTCTCTCATCCGCCTCAAGGAGGCTGCAAATCGGATAGACAGGTGTCATGCTGGCCTGCTTAAGCTGGTGCTTAATGACAGGGGTGCTTCCTGGAAGTCTCTCATCCGCCTCAAGGAGGCTGCAAATCGTATAGACAGGTGTCATGCTGGCCTGCTTAAGCTGGTGCTTAATGACAGGGGTGCTTCCTGGAAGTCTCTCATCCGCCTCAAGGAGGCTGCAAATCGGATAGACAGGTGTCATGCTGGCCTGCTTAAGCTGGTGCTTAATGACAGGGGTGCTTCATGGAAGCCTCTCATCCGCCTCAAGGAGGCTGTAAATCGGATAGACAGGTGTCATGTGTGCCTGCCTAAGCTGGTGCTTAATGACAGGGGTGCTTCATGGAAGCCTCTCATCCGCCTCAAGGAGGCTGCAAATCGGATAGACAGGTGTCATGTGTGCCTGCTTAAGCTGGTGCTTAATGACAGGGGTGCTTCCTGGAAGTCTCTCATCCGCCTCAAGGAGGCTGCAAATCGGATAGACAGGTGTCATGCTGGCCTGCTTAAGCTGGTGCTTAATGACAGGGGTGCTTCATGGAAGCCTCTCATCCGCCTCAAGGAGGCTGTAAATCGGATAGACAGGTGTCATGTGTGCCTGCTTAAGCTGGTGCTGAAGGAGAGCGGTGCTGAAGGAGAGCGGTGCTGAAGGAGAGCGGTTGTGGCCGAACGCAGGCTCGGATCTGAAATCGGTCTCTGCAGCATTGTAGAGGGGAATAAAACGAAGAATTCGGTGTCAGGCACGAGGCTGTGCGAGCTTGCGTCGCGGAGATATGGGCCTGCAGCACTACCAGAACTGAGTTTGCCTCCCGGAAAAATGACAGAGTATTGAAGCGCTGAAGGTTCAGCGCTTGTCACCCTGGCTCAGGGTTTTGGCCATTTTCATAGGTGGTCACCAAGCCACCTGGGGCACGATTACAGAAACCCAGTTTTCAGAAAAAGCTCTTCCATAGAAATTCAAGGAGAGGTCGTGCAGATGACATCCGACCATGGTGGGCCCTCACTGGACCTAGTCTGAAGCCCGCCTGGGTGTGTTGCTGGTTCTCCTGACTAACATTTTCAAGAATATGTCAGAGTATTGGATTGACGGAAATAAAACAGAGTATTGGATTGACGGAAATAAAACAGAGTATTGGATGGATTGACAGATTGAAGGGGGACTTTGCCCGAGTGTTGTCCCCCAGCGAGCGGCTGAACGAATGGCAAACCTGACCTGCCATCGGAGGGCCTCCGTCGACTGGCTGGTGTGCGGGGTAAGAGGGGTATGTGTCGGAGGTGTCTCTGCGGGGTTTTGGTGCATGATGGGCGGGTGTGGAAGAGTGTTGAGGGGGGGGGGTGTGTGTGTGAGGTATTTTCGGCCTGCTTTAAGCCCACATCTTGGGGGGAGATGCAGCTGGTGCAGGCTGTTGCAGGCTGGTCCAGGCTGGTCCAGGGAGGCGTTGTGGAGGCCCTTTAGCCAGGAATGAAGCCTCTTTCCTTGGGCAACGTGTGATGTGTGCTATTTAATCAGTATCACCTGTTTTTCAGCCTGCTTTAAGCCCACAACTTGGGATGTTATGTGCAGTATGGGGCAGGCTGGTTGATGCTGTTCCAGGGAGGCCTTCTGCATGTAATGTAGCCAGGAATAAAGCCTCTTCTCTGGGGTAACGTGTTGTGTGCTATTTAATCAGTATCACCTGTTTTTCAGCCTGCTTTAAGCCCACCTCTTGGGGGGAGATGCAGCTGGTTGATGCTGTTCCAGTGAGGCCTTCTGCATGTAATGTAGCCAGGAATAAAGCCTCTTCTCTGGGGTAACGTGTTGTGTGCTATTTCATCAGTATCACCTGTTTTTCAGCCTGCTTTAAGCCCACATCTTGGGGGAGATGAGCTGTAGGATGGTGCAGGCTGGATGAGGCTGTTCCAGGGAGGCCTTCTGCATGTAATGTAGCCAGGAATGAAGCCTCTTTCCTGGGGTAACGTGTGTTGTGTGCTATTTCATCAGTATCACCTGTTTTTCAGCCTGCTTTCAGCCCACATCTTGGGGGAGATGAGCTGTAGGATGGTGCAGGCTGGATGAGGCTGTTCCAGGGAGGCCTTCTGCATGTAATGTAGCCAGGAATGAAGCCTCTTTCCTGGGGTAACGTGTGTTGTGTGCTATTTCATCAGTATCACCTGTTTTTCAGCCTGCTTTCAGCCCACAGCTTGGGGGGAGATGCAGATGGTCCAGGCTGGTCCAGGGAGGCGTTGTGGAGGTCCGTTACCCAGGAATAAAGCCTCTTTCCTGGGGTAACATGCACTTGAAGTGGATGTAATGAGATGCAAATGATATGCAAATGAGATGCGGATTTGTTACTTTAATGAGATGCGGATTTGTTACTTTAGCCTCTGTGGAGGTATTTCGCCGGGTTTTTCTTACTTTTCCTTGCTGCTTTCAGTGCATACACTGCGGGTAGGTGCAGGGAGGTGTTGTGGAGGGCCTTTACCCAGGAATAAAGCCTCTTTCCTGGGGTAACATGCACTTGAAAGTGGATGTAATGAGATGCGGATTTGTTACTTTAGCCTCTGTGGAGGTATTTCTCCGGGTTTTTCTTACTTTTCCTGCTGACAGGGTGCTTCCTGGAAGTCTCTCATCCGCCTCAGAGGGCCTGCAAATCGGGATAGACAGGGTCATGCTGGCCTGCTTAAGCTGGTGCTTAATGACAGGGGTGCTTCCTGGAAGCCTCTCATCCGCCTCAAGGAGGCTGCAAATCGGATAGACTGGAGGTAATTCTGCCTGCTTAAGCTCGGTTTCTTTCTGACAGGGGTGCTTCCTGGAAGTCTCTCATCCGCCTCAAGGAGGCTGCAAATCGGATAGACAGGTGTCATGCTGGCCTGCTTAAGCTGGTGCTTAATGACAGGGGTGCTTCCTGGAAGTCTCTCATCCGCCTCAAGGAGGCTGCAAATCGGATAGACAGGTGTCATGCTGGCCTGCTTAAGCTGGTGCTTAATGACAGGGGTGCTTCCTGGAAGTCTCTCATCCGCCTCAAGGAGGCTGCAAATCGGATAGACAGGTGTCATGCTGGCCTGCTTAAGCTGGTGCTTAATGACAGGGGTGCTTCCTGGAAGCCTCTCATCCGCCTCAAGGAGGCTGCAAATCGGATAGACAGGTGTCATGCTGGCCTGCTTAAGCTGGTGCTTAATGACAGGGGTGCTTCCTGGAAGTCTCTCATCCGCCTCAAGGAGGCTGCAAATCGGATAGACAGGTGTCATGCTGGCCTGCTTAAGCTGGTGCTTAATGACAGGGGTGCTTCCTGGAAGCCTCTCATCCGCCTCAAGGAGGCTGCAAATCGGATAGACAGGTGTCATGCTGGCCTGCTTAAGCTGGTGCTTAATGACAGGGGTGCTTCCTGGAAGTCTCTCATCCGCCTCAAGGAGGCTGCAAATCGGATAGACAGGTGTCATGCTGGCCTGCTTAAGCTGGTGCTTAATGACAGGGGTGCTTCCTGGAAGTCTCTCATCCGCCTCAAGGAGGCTGCAAATCGGATAGACAGGTGTCATGCTGGCCTGCTTAAGCTGGTGCTTAATGACAGGGGTGCTTCCTGGAAGTCTCTCATCCGCCTCAAGGAGGCTGCAAATCGGATAGACAGGTGTCATGCTGGCCTGCTTAAGCTGGTGCTTAATGACAGGGGTGCTTCCTGGAAGTCTCTCATCCGCCTCAAGGAGGCTGCAAATCGGATAGACAGGTGTCATGCTGGCCTGCTTAAGCTGGTGCTTAATGACAGGGGTGCTTCCTGGAAGTCTCTCATCCGCCTCAAGGAGGCTGCAAATCGGATAGACAGGTGTCATGCTGGCCTGCTTAAGCTGGTGCTTAATGACAGGGGTGCTTCCTGGAAGTCTCTCATCCGCCTCAAGGAGGCTGCAAATCGTAGAGACAGGTGTCATGCTGGCCTGCTTAAGCTGGTGCTTAATGACAGGGGTGCTTCCTGGAAGTCTCTCATCCGCCTCAAGGAGGCTGCAAATCGGATAGACAGGTGTCATGCTGGCCTGCTTAAGCTGGTGCTTAATGACAGGGGTGCTTCATGGAAGCCTCTCATCCGCCTCAAGGAGGCTGTAAATCGGACAGACAGGTGTCATGTGTGCCTGCTTAAGCTGGTGCTTAATGACAGGGGTGCTTCATGGAAGCCTCTCATCCGCCTCAAGGAGGCTGTAAATCGGACAGACAGGTGTCATGTGTGCCTGCTTAAGCTGGTGCTTAATGACAGGGGTGCTTCATGGAAGCCTCTCATCCGCCTCAAGGAGGCTGTAAATCGGATAGACAGGTGTCATGTGTGCCTGCCTAAGCTGGTGCTTAATGACAGGGGTGCTTCATGGAAGCCTCTCATCCGCCTCAAGGAGGCTGCAAATCGGATAGACAGGTGTCATGTGTGCCTGCTTAAGCTGGTGCTTAATGACAGGGGTGCTTCATGGAAGCCTCTCATCCGCCTCAAGGAGGCTGCAAATCGGATAGACAGGTGTCATGCTGGCCTGCTTAAGCTGGTGCTTAATGACAGGGGTGCTTCCTGGAAGTCTCTCATCCGCCTCAAGGAGGCTGCAAATCGGATAGACAGGTGTCATGCTGGCCTGCTTAAGCTGGTGCTTAATGACAGGGGTGCTTCCTGGAAGTCTCTCATCCGCCTCAAGGAGGCTGCAAATCGGATAGACAGGTGTCATGCTGGCCTGCTTAAGCTGGTGCTTAATGACAGGGGTGCTTCCTGGAAGTCTCTCATCCGCCTCAAGGAGGCTGCAAATCGTAGAGACAGGTGTCATGCTGGCCTGCTTAAGCTGGTGCTTAATGACAGGGGTGCTTCCTGGAAGTCTCTCATCCGCCTCAAGGAGGCTGCAAATCGGATAGACAGGTGTCATGCTGGCCTGCTTAAGCTGGTGCTTAATGACAGGGGTGCTTCATGGAAGCCTCTCATCCGCCTCAAGGAGGCTGCAAATCGGATAGACAGGTGTCATGCTGGCCTGCTTAAGCTGGTGCTTAATGACAGGGGTGCTTCCTGGAAGTCTCTCATCCGCCTCAAGGAGGCTGCAAATCGGATAGACAGGTGTCATGCTGGCCTGCTTAAGCTGGTGCTTAATGACAGGGGTGCTTCCTGGAAGTCTCTCATCCGCCTCAAGGAGGCTGCAAATCGGATAGACAGGTGTCATGCTGGCCTGCTTAAGCTGGTGCTTAATGACAGGGGTGCTTCCTGGAAGTCTCTCATCCGCCTCAAGGAGGCTGCAAATCGGATAGACAGGTGTCATGCTGGCCTGCTTAAGCTGGTGCTTAATGACAGGGGTGCTTCATGGAAGCCTCTCATCCGCCTCAAGGAGGCTGCAAATCGGATAGACAGGTGTCATGCTGGCCTGCTTAAGCTGGTGCTTAATGACAGGGGTGCTTCCTGGAAGTCTCTCATCCGCCTCAAGGAGGCTGCAAATCGGATAGACAGGTGTCATGCTGGCCTGCTTAAGCTGGTGCTTAATGACAGGGGTGCTTCCTGGAAGTCTCTCATCCGCCTCAAGGAGGCTGCAAATCGGATAGACAGGTGTCATGCTGCCTGCTTAAGCTGGTGCTTAATGACAGGGGTGCTTCCTGGAAGTCTCTCATCCGCCTCAAGGAGGCTGCAAATCGTAGAGACAGGTGTCATGCTGGCCTGCTTAAGCTGGTGCTTAATGACAGGGGTGCTTCCTGGAAGTCTCTCATCCGCCTCAAGGAGGCTGCAAATCGGATAGACAGGTGTCATGCTGGCCTGCTTAAGCTGGTGCTTAATGACAGGGGTGCTTCCTGGAAGTCTCTCATCCGCCTCAAGGAGGCTGCAAATCGGATAGACAGGTGTCATGCTGGCCTGCTTAAGCTGGTGCTTAATGACAGGGGTGCTTCCTGGAAGTCTCTCATCCGCCTCAAGGAGGCTGCAAATCGGATAGACAGGTGTCATGCTGGCCTGCTTAAGCTGGTGCTTAATGACAGGGGTGCTTCCTGGAAGTCTCTCATCCGCCTCAAGGAGGCTGCAAATCGTAGAGACAGGTGTCATGCTGGCCTGCTTAAGCTGGTGCTTAATGACAGGGGTGCTTCCTGGAAGTCTCTCATCCGCCTCAAGGAGGCTGCAAATCGGATAGACAGGTGTCATGCTGGCCTGCTTAAGCTGGTGCTTAATGACAGGGGTGCTTCATGGAAGCCTCTCATCCGCCTCAAGGAGGCTGTAAATCGGATAGACAGGTGTCATGTGTGCCTGCCTAAGCTGGTGCTTAATGACAGGGGTGCTTCATGGAAGCCTCTCATCCGCCTCAAGGAGGCTGCAAATCGGATAGACAGGTGTCATGTGTGCCTGCTTAAGCTGGTGCTTAATGACAGGGGTGCTTCATGGAAGCCTCTCATCCGCCTCAAGGAGGCTGCAAATCGGATAGACAGGTGTCATGTGTGCCTGCTTAAGCTGGTGCTTAATGACAGGGGTGCTTCATGGAAGCCTCTCATCCGCCTCAAGGAGGCTGTAAATCGGATAGACAGGTGTCATGTGTGCCTGCTTAAGCTGGTGCTTAATGACAGGGGTGCTTCATGGAAGCCTCTCATCCGCCTCAAGGAGGCTGCAAATCGGATAGACAGGTGTCATGCTGGCCTGCTTAAGCTGGTGCTTAATGACAGGGGTGCTTCCTGGAAGTCTCTCATCCGCCTCAAGGAGGCTGCAAATCGGATAGACAGGTGTCATGCTGGCCTGCTTAAGCTGGTGCTTAATGACAGGGGTGCTTCCTGGAAGTCTCTCATCCGCCTCAAGGAGGCTGCAAATCGGATAGACAGGTGTCATGCTGGCCTGCTTAAGCTGGTGCTTAATGACAGGGGTGCTTCCTGGAAGTCTCTCATCCGCCTCAAGGAGGCTGCAAATCGTATAGACAGGTGTCATGCTGGCCTGCTTAAGCTGGTGCTTAATGACAGGGGTGCTTCCTGGAAGTCTCTCATCCGCCTCAAGGAGGCTGCAAATCGGATAGACAGGTGTCATGCTGGCCTGCTTAAGCTGGTGCTTAATGACAGGGGTGCTTCATGGAAGCCTCTCATCCGCCTCAAGGAGGCTGTAAATCGGATAGACAGGTGTCATGTGTGCCTGCCTAAGCTGGTGCTTAATGACAGGGGTGCTTCATGGAAGCCTCTCATCCGCCTCAAGGAGGCTGCAAATCGGATAGACAGGTGTCATGTGTGCCTGCTTAAGCTGGTGCTTAATGACAGGGGTGCTTCCTGGAAGTCTCTCATCCGCCTCAAGGAGGCTGCAAATCGGATAGACAGGTGTCATGCTGGCCTGCTTAAGCTGGTGCTTAATGACAGGGGTGCTTCATGGAAGCCTCTCATCCGCCTCAAGGAGGCTGTAAATCGGATAGACAGGTGTCATGTGTGCCTGCTTAAGCTGGTGCTGAAGGAGAGCGGTGCTGAAGGAGAGCGGTGCTGAAGGAGAGCGGTTGTGGCCGAACGCAGGCTCGGATCTGAAATCGGTCTCTGCAGCATTGTAGAGGGGAATAAAACGAAGAATTCGGTGTAAGGCACGAGGCTGTGCGAGCTTGCGTCGCGGAGATATGGGCCTGCAGCACTACCAGAACTGAGTTTGCCTCCCGGAAAAATGACAGAGTATTGAAGCGCTGAAGGTTCAGCGCTTGTCACCCTGGCTCAGGGTTTTGGCCATTTTCATAGGTGGTCACCAAGCCACCTGGGGCACGATTACAGAAACCCAGTTTTCAGAAAAAGCTCTTCCATAGAAATTCAAGGAGAGGTCGTGCAGATGACATCCGACCATGGTGGGCCCTCACTGGACCTAGTCTGAAGCCCGCCTGGGTGTGTTGCTGGTTCTCCTGACTAACATTTTCAAGAATATGTCAGAGTATTGGATTGACGGAAATAAAACAGAGTATTGGATTGACGGAAATAAAACAGAGTATTGGATGGATTGACAGATTGAAGGGGGACTTTGCCCGAGTGTTGTCCCCCAGCGAGCGGCTGAACGAATGGCAAACCTGACCTGCCATCGGAGGGCCTCCGTCGACTGGCTGGTGTGCGGGGTAAGAGGGGTATGTGTCGGAGGTGTCTCTGCGGGGTTTTGGTGCATGATGGGCGGGTGTGGAAGAGTGTTGAGGGGGGGGGGTGTGTGTGTGAGGTATTTTCGGCCTGCTTTAAGCCCACATCTTGGGGGGAGATGCAGCTGGTGCAGGCTGTTGCAGGCTGGTCCAGGCTGGTCCAGGGAGGCGTTGTGGAGGCCCTTTAGCCAGGAATGAAGCCTCTTTCCTTGGGCAACGTGTGATGTGTGCTATTTAATCAGTATCACCTGTTTTTCAGCCTGCTTTAAGCCCACAACTTGGGATGTTATGTGCAGTATGGGGCAGGCTGGTTGATGCTGTTCCAGGGAGGCCTTCTGCATGTAATGTAGCCAGGAATAAAGCCTCTTCTCTGGGGTAACGTGTTGTGTGCTATTTAATCAGTATCACCTGTTTTTCAGCCTGCTTTAAGCCCACCTCTTGGGGGGAGATGCAGCTGGTTGATGCTGTTCCAGTGAGGCCTTCTGCATGTAATGTAGCCAGGAATAAAGCCTCTTCTCTGGGGTAACGTGTTGTGTGCTATTTCATCAGTATCACCTGTTTTTCAGCCTGCTTTAAGCCCACATCTTGGGGGAGATGAGCTGTAGGATGGTGCAGGCTGGATGAGGCTGTTCCAGGGAGGCCTTCTGCATGTAATGTAGCCAGGAATGAAGCCTCTTTCCTGGGGTAACGTGTGTTGTGTGCTATTTCATCAGTATCACCTGTTTTTCAGCCTGCTTTCAGCCCACATCTTGGGGGAGATGAGCTGTAGGATGGTGCAGGCTGGATGAGGCTGTTCCAGGGAGGCCTTCTGCATGTAATGTAGCCAGGAATGAAGCCTCTTTCCTGGGGTAACGTGTGTTGTGTGCTATTTCATCAGTATCACCTGTTTTTCAGCCTGCTTTCAGCCCACAGCTTGGGGGGAGATGCAGATGGTCCAGGCTGGTCCAGGGAGGCGTTGTGGAGGTCCGTTACCCAGGAATAAAGCCTCTTTCCTGGGGTAACATGCACTTGAAGTGGATGTAATGAGATGCAAATGATATGCAAATGAGATGCGGATTTGTTACTTTAATGAGATGCGGATTTGTTACTTTAGCCTCTGTGGAGGTATTTCGCCGGGTTTTTCTTACTTTTCCTTGCTGCTTTCAGTGCATACACTGCGGGTAGGTGCAGGGAGGTGTTGTGGAGGGCCTTTACCCAGGAATAAAGCCTCTTTCCTGGGGTAACATGCACTTGAAGTGGATGTAATGAGATGCGGATTTGTTACTTTAGCCTCTGTGGAGGTATTTCTCCGGGTTTTTCTTACTTTTCCTTGCTGACAGGGGTGCTTCCTGGAAGTCTCTCATCCGCCTCAAGGAGGCTGCAAATCGGATAGACAGGTGTCATGCTGGCCTGCTTAAGCTGGTGCTTAATGACAGGGGTGCTTCCTGGAAGCCTCTCATCCGCCTCAAGGAGGCTGCAAATCGGATAGACAGGTGTCATGCTGGCCTGCTTAAGCTGGTGCTTAATGACAGGGGTGCTTCCTGGAAGTCTCTCATCCGCCTCAAGGAGGCTGCAAATCGGATAGACAGGTGTCATGCTGGCCTGCTTAAGCTGGTGCTTAATGACAGGGGTGCTTCCTGGAAGTCTCTCATCCGCCTCAAGGAGGCTGCAAATCGGATAGACAGGTGTCATGCTGGCCTGCTTAAGCTGGTGCTTAATGACAGGGGTGCTTCCTGGAAGTCTCTCATCCGCCTCAAGGAGGCTGCAAATCGGATAGACAGGTGTCATGCTGGCCTGCTTAAGCTGGTGCTTAATGACAGGGGTGCTTCATGGAAGCCTCTCATCCGCCTCAAGGAGGCTGCAAATCGGATAGACAGGTGTCATGCTGGCCTGCTTAAGCTGGTGCTTAATGACAGGGGTGCTTCCTGGAAGTCTCTCATCCGCCTCAAGGAGGCTGCAAATCGGATAGACAGGTGTCATGCTGGCCTGCTTAAGCTGGTGCTTAATGACAGGGGTGCTTCCTGGAAGTCTCTCATCCGCCTCAAGGAGGCTGCAAATCGGATAGACAGGTGTCATGCTGGCCTGCTTAAGCTGGTGCTTAATGACAGGGGTGCTTCCTGGAAGTCTCTCATCCGCCTCAAGGAGGCTGCAAATCGGATAGACAGGTGTCATGCTGGCCTGCTTAAGCTGGTGCTTAATGACAGGGGTGCTTCCTGGAAGTCTCTCATCCGCCTCAAGGAGGCTGCAAATCGGATAGACAGGTGTCATGCTGGCCTGCTTAAGCTGGTGCTTAATGACAGGGGTGCTTCCTGGAAGTCTCTCATCCGCCTCAAGGAGGCTGCAAATCGGATAGACAGGTGTCATGCTGGCCTGCTTAAGCTGGTGCTTAATGACAGGGGTGCTTCCTGGAAGTCTCTCATCCGCCTCAAGGAGGCTGCAAATCGGATAGACAGGTGTCATGCTGGCCTGCTTAAGCTGGTGCTTAATGACAGGGGTGCTTCCTGGAAGTCTCTCATCCGCCTCAAGGAGGCTGCAAATCGGATAGACAGGTGTCATGCTGGCCTGCTTAAGCTGGTGCTTAATGACAGGGGTGCTTCCTGGAAGTCTCTCATCCGCCTCAAGGAGGCTGCAAATCGTAGAGACAGGTGTCATGCTGGCCTGCTTAAGCTGGTGCTTAATGACAGGGGTGCTTCCTGGAAGTCTCTCATCCGCCTCAAGGAGGCTGCAAATCGGATAGACAGGTGTCATGCTGGCCTGCTTAAGCTGGTGCTTAATGACAGGGGTGCTTCATGGAAGCCTCTCATCCGCCTCAAGGAGGCTGTAAATCGGACAGACAGGTGTCATGTGTGCCTGCTTAAGCTGGTGCTTAATGACAGGGGTGCTTCATGGAAGCCTCTCATCCGCCTCAAGGAGGCTGTAAATCGGACAGACAGGTGTCATGTGTGCCTGCTTAAGCTGGTGCTTAATGACAGGGGTGCTTCATGGAAGCCTCTCATCCGCCTCAAGGAGGCTGTAAATCGGATAGACAGGTGTCATGTGTGCCTGCCTAAGCTGGTGCTTAATGACAGGGGTGCTTCATGGAAGCCTCTCATCCGCCTCAAGGAGGCTGCAAATCGGATAGACAGGTGTCATGTGTGCCTGCTTAAGCTGGTGCTTAATGACAGGGGTGCTTCATGGAAGCCTCTCATCCGCCTCAAGGAGGCTGCAAATCGGATAGACAGGTGTCATGCTGGCCTGCTTAAGCTGGTGCTTAATGACAGGGGTGCTTCCTGGAAGTCTCTCATCCGCCTCAAGGAGGCTGCAAATCGGATAGACAGGTGTCATGCTGGCCTGCTTAAGCTGGTGCTTAATGACAGGGGTGCTTCCTGGAAGTCTCTCATCCGCCTCAAGGAGGCTGCAAATCGGATAGACAGGTGTCATGCTGGCCTGCTTAAGCTGGTGCTTAATGACAGGGGTGCTTCCTGGAAGTCTCTCATCCGCCTCAAGGAGGCTGCAAATCGTAGAGACAGGTGTCATGCTGGCCTGCTTAAGCTGGTGCTTAATGACAGGGGTGCTTCCTGGAAGTCTCTCATCCGCCTCAAGGAGGCTGCAAATCGGATAGACAGGTGTCATGCTGGCCTGCTTAAGCTGGTGCTTAATGACAGGGGTGCTTCATGGAAGCCTCTCATCCGCCTCAAGGAGGCTGCAAATCGGATAGACAGGTGTCATGCTGGCCTGCTTAAGCTGGTGCTTAATGACAGGGGTGCTTCCTGGAAGTCTCTCATCCGCCTCAAGGAGGCTGCAAATCGGATAGACAGGTGTCATGCTGGCCTGCTTAAGCTGGTGCTTAATGACAGGGGTGCTTCCTGGAAGTCTCTCATCCGCCTCAAGGAGGCTGCAAATCGGATAGACAGGTGTCATGCTGGCCTGCTTAAGCTGGTGCTTAATGACAGGGGTGCTTCCTGGAAGTCTCTCATCCGCCTCAAGGAGGCTGCAAATCGGATAGACAGGTGTCATGCTGGCCTGCTTAAGCTGGTGCTTAATGACAGGGGTGCTTCATGGAAGCCTCTCATCCGCCTCAAGGAGGCTGCAAATCGGATAGACAGGTGTCATGCTGGCCTGCTTAAGCTGGTGCTTAATGACAGGGGTGCTTCCTGGAAGTCTCTCATCCGCCTCAAGGAGGCTGCAAATCGGATAGACAGGTGTCATGCTGGCCTGCTTAAGCTGGTGCTTAATGACAGGGGTGCTTCCTGGAAGTCTCTCATCCGCCTCAAGGAGGCTGCAAATCGGATAGACAGGTGTCATGCTGGCCTGCTTAAGCTGGTGCTTAATGACAGGGGTGCTTCCTGGAAGTCTCTCATCCGCCTCAAGGAGGCTGCAAATCGTAGAGACAGGTGTCATGCTGGCCTGCTTAAGCTGGTGCTTAATGACAGGGGTGCTTCCTGGAAGTCTCTCATCCGCCTCAAGGAGGCTGCAAATCGGATAGACAGGTGTCATGCTGGCCTGCTTAAGCTGGTGCTTAATGACAGGGGTGCTTCATGGAAGCCTCTCATCCGCCTCAAGGAGGCTGTAAATCGGATAGACAGGTGTCATGTGTGCCTGCCTAAGCTGGTGCTTAATGACAGGGGTGCTTCATGGAAGCCTCTCATCCGCCTCAAGGAGGCTGCAAATCGGATAGACAGGTGTCATGTGTGCCTGCTTAAGCTGGTGCTTAATGACAGGGGTGCTTCATGGAAGCCTCTCATCCGCCTCAAGGAGGCTGCAAATCGGATAGACAGGTGTCATGTGTGCCTGCTTAAGCTGGTGCTTAATGACAGGGGTGCTTCATGGAAGCCTCTCATCCGCCTCAAGGAGGCTGTAAATCGGATAGACAGGTGTCATGTGTGCCTGCTTAAGCTGGTGCTTAATGACAGGGGTGCTTCATGGAAGCCTCTCATCCGCCTCAAGGAGGCTGCAAATCGGATAGACAGGTGTCATGCTGGCCTGCTTAAGCTGGTGCTTAATGACAGGGGTGCTTCCTGGAAGTCTCTCATCCGCCTCAAGGAGGCTGCAAATCGGATAGACAGGTGTCATGCTGGCCTGCTTAAGCTGGTGCTTAATGACAGGGGTGCTTCCTGGAAGTCTCTCATCCGCCTCAAGGAGGCTGCAAATCGGATAGACAGGTGTCATGTGTGCCTGCCTAAGCTGGTGCTTAATGACAGGGGTGCTTCATGGAAGCCTCTCATCCGCCTCAAGGAGGCTGCAAATCGGATAGACAGGTGTCATGTGTGCCTGCTTAAGCTGGTGCTTAATGACAGGGGTGCTTCATGGAAGCCTCTCATCCGCCTCAAGGAGGCTGTAAATCGGACAGACAGGTGTCATGTGTGCCTGCTTAAGCTGGTGCTTAATGACAGGGGTGCTTCATGGAAGCCTCTCATCCGCCTCAAGGAGGCTGCAAATCGGATAGACAGGTGTCATGCTGGCCTGCTTAAGCTGGTGCTTAATGACAGGGGTGCTTCATGGAAGCCTCTCATCCGCCTCAAGGAGGCTGTAAATCGGATAGACAGGTGTCATGCTGGCCTGCTTAAGCTGGTGCTTAATGACAGGGGTGCTTCATGGAAGCCTCTCATCCGCCTCAAGGAGGCTGTAAATCGGACAGACAGGTGTCATGTGTGCCTGCTTAAGCTGGTGCTTAATGACAGGGGTGCTTCATGGAAGCCTCTCATCCGCCTCAAGGAGGCTGTAAATCGGACAGACAGGTGTCATGTGTGCCTGCTTAAGCTGGTGCTTAATGACAGGGGTGCTTCATGGAAGCCTCTCATCCGCCTCAAGGAGGCTGTAAATCGGATAGACAGGTGTCATGTGTGCCTGCCTAAGCTGGTGCTTAATGACAGGGGTGCTTCATGGAAGCCTCTCATCCGCCTCAAGGAGGCTGCAAATCGGATAGACAGGTGTCATGTGTGCCTGCTTAAGCTGGTGCTTAATGACAGGGGTGCTTCATGGAAGCCTCTCATCCGCCTCAAGGAGGCTGCAAATCGGATAGACAGGTGTCATGCTGGCCTGCTTAAGCTGGTGCTTAATGACAGGGGTGCTTCCTGGAAGTCTCTCATCCGCCTCAAGGAGGCTGCAAATCGGATAGACAGGTGTCATGCTGGCCTGCTTAAGCTGGTGCTTAATGACAGGGGTGCTTCCTGGAAGTCTCTCATCCGCCTCAAGGAGGCTGCAAATCGGATAGACAGGTGTCATGCTGGCCTGCTTAAGCTGGTGCTTAATGACAGGGGTGCTTCCTGGAAGTCTCTCATCCGCCTCAAGGAGGCTGCAAATCGTAGAGACAGGTGTCATGCTGGCCTGCTTAAGCTGGTGCTTAATGACAGGGGTGCTTCCTGGAAGTCTCTCATCCGCCTCAAGGAGGCTGCAAATCGGATAGACAGGTGTCATGCTGGCCTGCTTAAGCTGGTGCTTAATGACAGGGGTGCTTCATGGAAGCCTCTCATCCGCCTCAAGGAGGCTGTAAATCGGATAGACAGGTGTCATGTGTGCCTGCCTAAGCTGGTGCTTAATGACAGGGGTGCTTCATGGAAGCCTCTCATCCGCCTCAAGGAGGCTGCAAATCGGATAGACAGGTGTCATGTGTGCCTGCTTAAGCTGGTGCTTAATGACAGGGGTGCTTCATGGAAGCCTCTCATCCGCCTCAAGGAGGCTGCAAATCGGATAGACAGGTGTCATGTGTGCCTGCTTAAGCTGGTGCTTAATGACAGGGGTGCTTCATGGAAGCCTCTCATCCGCCTCAAGGAGGCTGTAAATCGGATAGACAGGTGTCATGTGTGCCTGCTTAAGCTGGTGCTTAATGACAGGGGTGCTTCATGGAAGCCTCTCATCCGCCTCAAGGAGGCTGCAAATCGGATAGACAGGTGTCATGCTGGCCTGCTTAAGCTGGTGCTTAATGACAGGGGTGCTTCCTGGAAGTCTCTCATCCGCCTCAAGGAGGCTGCAAATCGGATAGACAGGTGTCATGCTGGCCTGCTTAAGCTGGTGCTTAATGACAGGGGTGCTTCCTGGAAGTCTCTCATCCGCCTCAAGGAGGCTGCAAATCGGATAGACAGGTGTCATGCTGGCCTGCTTAAGCTGGTGCTTAATGACAGGGGTGCTTCATGGAAGCCTCTCATCCGCCTCAAGGAGGCTGTAAATCGGATAGACAGGTGTCATGTGTGCCTGCCTAAGCTGGTGCTTAATGACAGGGGTGCTTCATGGAAGCCTCTCATCCGCCTCAAGGAGGCTGCAAATCGGATAGACAGGTGTCATGTGTGCCTGCTTAAGCTGGTGCTTAATGACAGGGGTGCTTCATGGAAGCCTCTCATCCGCCTCAAGGAGGCTGCAAATCGGATAGACAGGTGTCATGTGTGCCTGCTTAAGCTGGTGCTTAATGACAGGGGTGCTTCATGGAAGCCTCTCATCCGCCTCAAGGAGGCTGTAAATCGGATAGACAGGTGTCATGTGTGCCTGCTTAAGCTGGTGCTTAATGACAGGGGTGCTTCATGGAAGCCTCTCATCCGCCTCAAGGAGGCTGCAAATCGGATAGACAGGTGTCATGCTGGCCTGCTTAAGCTGGTGCTTAATGACAGGGGTGCTTCCTGGAAGTCTCTCATCCGCCTCAAGGAGGCTGCAAATCGGATAGACAGGTGTCATGCTGGCCTGCTTAAGCTGGTGCTTAATGACAGGGGTGCTTCCTGGAAGTCTCTCATCCGCCTCAAGGAGGCTGCAAATCGGATAGACAGGTGTCATGTGTGCCTGCCTAAGCTGGTGCTTAATGACAGGGGTGCTTCATGGAAGCCTCTCATCCGCCTCAAGGAGGCTGCAAATCGGATAGACAGGTGTCATGTGTGCCTGCTTAAGCTGGTGCTTAATGACAGGGGTGCTTCATGGAAGCCTCTCATCCGCCTCAAGGAGGCTGCAAATCGGATAGACAGGTGTCATGTGTGCCTGCTTAAGCTGGTGCTTAATGACAGGGGTGCTTCATGGAAGCCTCTCATCCGCCTCAAGGAGGCTGCAAATCGGATAGACAGGTGTCATGCTGGCCTGCTTAAGCTGGTGCTTAATGACAGGGGTGCTTCATGGAAGCCTCTCATCCGCCTCAAGGAGGCTGTAAATCGGATAGACAGGTGTCATGCTGGCCTGCCTAAGCTGGTGCTTAATGACAGGGGTGCTTCATGGAAGCCTCTCATCCGCCTCAAGGAGGCTGCAAATCGGACAGACAGGTGTCATGCTGGCCTGCTTAAGCTGGTGCTTAATGACAGGGGTGCTTCATGGAAGCCTCTCATCCGCCTCAAGGAGGCTGTAAGTCGGATAGACAGGTGTCATGTGTGTCTGCCTAAGCTGGTGCTTAATGACAGGGGTGCTTCATGGAAGCCTCTCATCCGCCTCAAGGAGGCTGCAAATCGTATAGACAGGTGTCATGTGTGCCTGCTTAAGCTGGTGCTTAATGACAGGGGTGCTTCATGGAAGCCTCTCATCCGCCTCAAGGAGGCTGCAAATCGGATAGACAGGTGTCATGCTGGCCTGCTTAAGCTGGTGCTTAATGACAGGGGTGCTTCATGGAAGCCTCTCATCCGCCTCAAGGAGGCTGTAAATCGGATAGACAGGTGTCATGCTGGCCTGCCTAAGCTGGTGCTTAATGACAGGGGTGCTTCATGGAAGCCTCTCATCCGCCTCAAGGAGGCTGCAAATCGGACAGACAGGTGTCATGCTGGCCTGCTTAAGCTGGTGCTTAATGACCTTGGTGCTTCATGGAAGCCTCTCATCCGCCTCAAGGAGGCTGTAAATCGGATAGACAGGTGTCATGTGTGCCTGCCTAAGCTGGTGCTTAATGACAGGGGTGCTTCATGGAAGCCTCTCATCCGCCTCAAGGAGGCTGCAAATCGTATAGACAGGTGTCATGTGTGCCTGCTTAAGCTGGTGCTTAATGACAGGGGTGCTTCATGGAAGCCTCTCATCCGCCTCAAGGAGGCTGTAAATCGGATAGACAGGTGTCATGCTGGCCTGCTTAAGCTGGTGCTTAATGACAGGGGTGCTTCATGGAAGCCTCTCATCCGCCTCAAGGAGGCTGTAAATCGGACAGACAGGTGTCATGTGTGCCTGCTTAAGCTGGTGCTTAATGACAGGGGTGCTTCATGGAAGCCTCTCATCCGCCTCAAGGAGGCTGCAAATCGGATAGACAGGTGTCATGCTGGCCTGCTTAAGCTGGTGCTTAATGACAGGGGTGCTTCATGGAAGCCTCTCATCCGCCTCAAGGAGGCTGTAAATCGGACAGACAGGTGTCATGTGTGCCTGCTTAAGCTGGTGCTTAATGACAGGGGTGCTTCATGGAAGCCTCTCATCCGCCTCAAGGAGGCTGTAAATCGGACAGACAGGTGTCATGTGTGCCTGCTTAAGCTGGTGCTTAATGACAGGGGTGCTTCATGGAAGCCTCTCATCCGCCTCAAGGAGGCTGTAAATCGGATAGACAGGTGTCATGTGTGCCTGCCTAAGCTGGTGCTTAATGACAGGGGTGCTTCATGGAAGCCTCTCATCCGCCTCAAGGAGGCTGCAAATCGGATAGACAGGTGTCATGTGTGCCTGCTTAAGCTGGTGCTTAATGACAGGGGTGCTTCATGGAAGCCTCTCATCCGCCTCAAGGAGGCTGCAAATCGGATAGACAGGTGTCATGCTGGCCTGCTTAAGCTGGTGCTTAATGACAGGGGTGCTTCCTGGAAGTCTCTCATCCGCCTCAAGGAGGCTGCAAATCGGATAGACAGGTGTCATGCTGGCCTGCTTAAGCTGGTGCTTAATGACAGGGGTGCTTCCTGGAAGTCTCTCATCCGCCTCAAGGAGGCTGCAAATCGGATAGACAGGTGTCATGCTGGCCTGCTTAAGCTGGTGCTTAATGACAGGGGTGCTTCCTGGAAGTCTCTCATCCGCCTCAAGGAGGCTGCAAATCGTAGAGACAGGTGTCATGCTGGCCTGCTTAAGCTGGTGCTTAATGACAGGGGTGCTTCCTGGAAGTCTCTCATCCGCCTCAAGGAGGCTGCAAATCGGATAGACAGGTGTCATGCTGGCCTGCTTAAGCTGGTGCTTAATGACAGGGGTGCTTCATGGAAGCCTCTCATCCGCCTCAAGGAGGCTGTAAATCGGATAGACAGGTGTCATGTGTGCCTGCCTAAGCTGGTGCTTAATGACAGGGGTGCTTCATGGAAGCCTCTCATCCGCCTCAAGGAGGCTGCAAATCGGATAGACAGGTGTCATGTGTGCCTGCTTAAGCTGGTGCTTAATGACAGGGGTGCTTCATGGAAGCCTCTCATCCGCCTCAAGGAGGCTGCAAATCGGATAGACAGGTGTCATGTGTGCCTGCTTAAGCTGGTGCTTAATGACAGGGGTGCTTCATGGAAGCCTCTCATCCGCCTCAAGGAGGCTGTAAATCGGATAGACAGGTGTCATGTGTGCCTGCTTAAGCTGGTGCTTAATGACAGGGGTGCTTCATGGAAGCCTCTCATCCGCCTCAAGGAGGCTGCAAATCGGATAGACAGGTGTCATGCTGGCCTGCTTAAGCTGGTGCTTAATGACAGGGGTGCTTCCTGGAAGTCTCTCATCCGCCTCAAGGAGGCTGCAAATCGGATAGACAGGTGTCATGCTGGCCTGCTTAAGCTGGTGCTTAATGACAGGGGTGCTTCCTGGAAGTCTCTCATCCGCCTCAAGGAGGCTGCAAATCGGATAGACAGGTGTCATGCTGGCCTGCTTAAGCTGGTGCTTAATGACAGGGGTGCTTCATGGAAGCCTCTCATCCGCCTCAAGGAGGCTGTAAATCGGATAGACAGGTGTCATGTGTGCCTGCCTAAGCTGGTGCTTAATGACAGGGGTGCTTCATGGAAGCCTCTCATCCGCCTCAAGGAGGCTGCAAATCGGATAGACAGGTGTCATGTGTGCCTGCTTAAGCTGGTGCTTAATGACAGGGGTGCTTCCTGGAAGTCTCTCATCCGCCTCAAGGAGGCTGTAAATCGGATAGACAGGTGTCATGCTGGCCTGCCTAAGCTGGTGCTTAATGACAGGGGTGCTTCATGGAAGCCTCTCATCCGCCTCAAGGAGGCTGCAAATCGGACAGACAGGTGTCATGATGGCCTGCTTAAGCTGGTGCTTAATGACAGGGGTGCTTCATGGAAGCCTCTCATCCGCCTCAAGGAGGCTGTAAGTCGGATAGACAGGTGTCATGTGTGTCTGCCTAAGCTGGTGCTTAATGACAGGGGTGCTTCATGGAAGCCTCTCATCCGCCTCACGGAGGCTGCAAATCGTATAGACAGGTGTCATGTGTGCCTGCTTAAGCTGGTGCTTAATGACAGGGGTGCTTCATGGAAGCCTCTCATCCGCCTCAAGGAGGCTGCAAATCGGATAGACAGGTGTCATGCTGGCCTGCTTAAGCTGGTGCTTAATGACAGGGGTGCTTCATGGAAGCCTCTCATCCGCCTCAAGGAGGCTGTAAATCGGATAGACAGGTGTCATGCTGGCCTGCCTAAGCTGGTGCTTAATGACAGGGGTGCTTCATGGAAGCCTCTCATCCGCCTCAAGGAGGCTGCAAATCGGACAGACAGGTGTCATGCTGGCCTGCTTAAGCTGGTGCTTAATGACCTTGGTGCTTCATGGAAGCCTCTCATCCGCCTCAAGGAGGCTGTAAATCGGATAGACAGGTGTCATGTGTGCCTGCCTAAGCTGGTGCTTAATGACAGGGGTGCTTCATGGAAGCCTCTCATCCGCCTCAAGGAGGCTGTAAATCGGATAGACAGGTGTCATGTGTGCCTGCTTAAGCTGGTGCTGAAGGAGAGCGGTGC
Source organism: Lycodopsis pacificus (assembly GCA_028022725.1). Classification (NCBI taxonomy): domain Eukaryota; kingdom Metazoa; phylum Chordata; class Actinopteri; order Perciformes; family Zoarcidae; genus Lycodopsis; species Lycodopsis pacificus. Next base: position 114,695 of record JAQMIO010000002.1, on the reverse strand, counting down.
TGAAGGAGAGCGGTGCTGAAGGAGAGCGGTTGTGGAGGGTGCACAGGCCGACTTTGCCGACTTGCTGCTCCGGCTGTGGGTGTCCGTTTATTGGTCTGACAATTTCCCTGGTTAGCCCATGTCAATGCCGACAATTCGGCTGGCTGGGCCCGGCTGTGCAGTGCATTTCCGGGTAGATACGGCGGGGGGAAGTCGGCGAAATTCCGGTACGGTCCCGGACCTGGTTCGGCAGAACGCAGGCTCGGATCTGAAATCGGTCTCGGCAGCATTGTAGAGGGGAATAAAACGAAGAATTCGGCGTAAGGCACGGGGCTGTGCGAGCTTGTGTCGCGGAGATATGGGGGATGTGGGTCTGCGGTACCGTCCCGGACCTGCTGCGGCCGAACGCAGGCTTGGATCTGAAATCGGCCACGGCAGCATTGTAGAGGGGAATAAAACTTAATTTTCGGTGTAAGGCACGAGGCTGTGCGAGCTTGTGTCGCGGAGATATGGGGATGTGGGTCTGCGGTACCGTCCCGGACCTGGTGCGGCCGAACGCAGGCTCGGATCTGAAATCGGTCTCTGCAGCATTGTAGAGGGGAATAAAACGAAGAATTCGGTGTAAGGCACGAGGCTGTGCGAGCTTGCGTCGCGGAGATATGGGCCTGCAGCACTACCAGAACTGAGTTTGCCTCCCGGAAAAATGACAGAGTATTGAAGCGCTGAAGGTTCAGCGCTTGTCACCCTGGCTCAGGGTTTTGGCCATTTTCATAGGTGGTCACCAAGCCACCTGGGGCACGATTACAGAAACCCAGTTTTCAGAAAAAGCTCTTCCATAGAAATTCAAGGAGAGGTCGTGCAGATGACATCCGACCATGGTGGGCCCTCACTGGACCTAGTCTGAAGCCCGCCTGGGTGTGTTGCTGGTTCTCCTGACTAACATTTTCAAGAATATGTCAGAGTATTGGATTGACGGAAATAAAACAGAGTATTGGATTGACGGAAATAAAACAGAGTATTGGATGGATTGACAGATTGAAGGGGGACTTTGCCCGAGTGTTGTCCCCCAGCGAGCGGCTGAACGAATGGCAAACCTGACCCGCCATCGGAGGGCCTCCGTCGACTGGCTGGTGTGCGGGGTAAGAGGGGTATGTGTCGGAGGTGTCTCTGCGGGGTTTTGGTGCATGATGGGCGGGTGTGGAAGAGTGTTGAGGGGGGGGGGGTGTGTGTGTGAGGTATTTTCGGCCTGCTTTAAGCCCACATCTTGGGGGGAGATGCAGCTGGTGCAGGCTGTTGCAGGCTGGTCCAGGCTGGTCCAGGGAGGCGTTGTGGAGGCCCTTTAGCCAGGAATGAAGCCTCTTTCCTTGGGCAACGTGTGATGTGTGCTATTTAATCAGTATCACCTGTTTTTCAGCCTGCTTTAAGCCCACAACTTGGGATGTTATGTGCAGTATGGGGCAGGCTGGTTGATGCTGTTCCAGGGAGGCCTTCTGCATGTAATGTAGCCAGGAATAAAGCCTCTTCTCTGGGGTAACGTGTTGTGTGCTATTTAATCAGTATCACCTGTTTTTCAGCCTGCTTTAAGCCCACCTCTTGGGGGGAGATGCAGCTGGTTGATGCTGTTCCAGTGAGGCCTTCTGCATGTAATGTAGCCAGGAATAAAGCCTCTTCTCTGGGGTAACGTGTTGTGTGCTATTTCATCAGTATCACCTGTTTTTCAGCCTGCTTTAAGCCCACATCTTGGGGGAGATGAGCTGTAGGATGGTGCAGGCTGGATGAGGCTGTTCCAGGGAGGCCTTCTGCATGTAATGTAGCCAGGAATGAAGCCTCTTTCCTGGGGTAACGTGTGTTGTGTGCTATTTCATCAGTATCACCTGTTTTTCAGCCTGCTTTCAGCCCACATCTTGGGGGAGATGAGCTGTAGGATGGTGCAGGCTGGATGAGGCTGTTCCAGGGAGGCCTTCTGCATGTAATGTAGCCAGGAATGAAGCCTCTTTCCTGGGGTAACGTGTGTTGTGTGCTATTTCATCAGTATCACCTGTTTTTCAGCCTGCTTTCAGCCCACAGCTTGGGGGGAGATGCAGATGGTCCAGGCTGGTCCAGGGAGGCGTTGTGGAGGTCCGTTACCCAGGAATAAAGCCTCTTTCCTGGGGTAACATGCACTTGAAGTGGATGTAATGAGATGCAAATGATATGCAAATGAGATGCGGATTTGTTACTTTAATGAGATGCGGATTTGTTACTTTAGCCTCTGTGGAGGTATTTCGCCGGGTTTTTCTTACTTTTCCTTGCTGCTTTCAGTGCATACACTGCGGGTAGGTGCAGGGAGGTGTTGTGGAGGGCCTTTACCCAGGAATAAAGCCTCTTTCCTGGGGTAACATGCACTTGAAGTGGATGTAATGAGATGCGGATTTGTTACTTTAGCCTCTGTGGAGGTATTTCTCCGGGTTTTTCTTACTTTTCCTTGCTGACAGGGGTGCTTCCTGGAAGTCTCTCATCCGCCTCAAGGAGGCTGCAAATCGGATAGACAGGTGTCATGCTGGCCTGCTTAAGCTGGTGCTTAATGACAGGGGTGCTTCCTGGAAGTCTCTCATCCGCCTCAAGGAGGCTGCAAATCGGATAGACAGGTGTCATGCTGGCCTGCTTAAGCTGGTGCTTAATGACAGGGGTGCTTCCTGGAAGTCTCTCATCCGCCTCAAGGAGGCTGCAAATCGGATAGACAGGTGTCATGCTGGCCTGCTTAAGCTGGTGCTTAATGACAGGGGTGCTTCCTGGAAGTCTCTCATCCGCCTCAAGGAGGCTGCAAATCGGATAGACAGGTGTCATGCTGGCCTGCTTAAGCTGGTGCTTAATGACAGGGGTGCTTCCTGGAAGTCTCTCATCCGCCTCAAGGAGGCTGCAAATCGGATAGACAGGTGTCATGCTGGCCTGCTTAAGCTGGTGCTTAATGACAGGGGTGCTTCCTGGAAGTCTCTCATCCGCCTCAAGGAGGCTGCAAATCGGATAGACAGGTGTCATGCTGGCCTGCTTAAGCTGGTGCTTAATGACAGGGGTGCTTCCTGGAAGTCTCTCATCCGCCTCAAGGAGGCTGCAAATCGGATAGACAGGTGTCATGCTGGCCTGCTTAAGCTGGTGCTTAATGACAGGGGTGCTTCCTGGAAGTCTCTCATCCGCCTCAAGGAGGCTGCAAATCGGATAGACAGGTGTCATGCTGGCCTGCTTAAGCTGGTGCTTAATGACAGGGGTGCTTCCTGGAAGTCTCTCATCCGCCTCAAGGAGGCTGCAAATCGTAGAGACAGGTGTCATGCTGGCCTGCTTAAGCTGGTGCTTAATGACAGGGGTGCTTCCTGGAAGTCTCTCATCCGCCTCAAGGAGGCTGCAAATCGGATAGACAGGTGTCATGCTGGCCTGCTTAAGCTGGTGCTTAATGACAGGGGTGCTTCATGGAAGCCTCTCATCCGCCTCAAGGAGGCTGTAAATCGGATAGACAGGTGTCATGTGTGCCTGCCTAAGCTGGTGCTTAATGACAGGGGTGCTTCATGGAAGCCTCTCATCCGCCTCAAGGAGGCTGCAAATCGGATAGACAGGTGTCATGTGTGCCTGCTTAAGCTGGTGCTTAATGACAGGGGTGCTTCATGGAAGCCTCTCATCCGCCTCAAGGAGGCTGCAAATCGGATAGACAGGTGTCATGTGTGCCTGCTTAAGCTGGTGCTTAATGACAGGGGTGCTTCATGGAAGCCTCTCATCCGCCTCAAGGAGGCTGTAAATCGGATAGACAGGTGTCATGTGTGCCTGCTTAAGCTGGTGCTTAATGACAGGGGTGCTTCATGGAAGCCTCTCATCCGCCTCAAGGAGGCTGCAAATCGGATAGACAGGTGTCATGCTGGCCTGCTTAAGCTGGTGCTTAATGACAGGGGTGCTTCCTGGAAGTCTCTCATCCGCCTCAAGGAGGCTGCAAATCGGATAGACAGGTGTCATGCTGGCCTGCTTAAGCTGGTGCTTAATGACAGGGGTGCTTCCTGGAAGTCTCTCATCCGCCTCAAGGAGGCTGCAAATCGGATAGACAGGTGTCATGCTGGCCTGCTTAAGCTGGTGCTTAATGACAGGGGTGCTTCCTGGAAGTCTCTCATCCGCCTCAAGGAGGCTGCAAATCGTAGAGACAGGTGTCATGCTGGCCTGCTTAAGCTGGTGCTTAATGACAGGGGTGCTTCCTGGAAGTCTCTCATCCGCCTCAAGGAGGCTGCAAATCGGATAGACAGGTGTCATGCTGGCCTGCTTAAGCTGGTGCTTAATGACAGGGGTGCTTCATGGAAGCCTCTCATCCGCCTCAAGGAGGCTGTAAATCGGATAGACAGGTGTCATGTGTGCCTGCCTAAGCTGGTGCTTAATGACAGGGGTGCTTCATGGAAGCCTCTCATCCGCCTCAAGGAGGCTGCAAATCGGATAGACAGGTGTCATGTGTGCCTGCTTAAGCTGGTGCTTAATGACAGGGGTGCTTCATGGAAGCCTCTCATCCGCCTCAAGGAGGCTGCAAATCGGATAGACAGGTGTCATGTGTGCCTGCTTAAGCTGGTGCTTAATGACAGGGGTGCTTCATGGAAGCCTCTCATCCGCCTCAAGGAGGCTGTAAATCGGATAGACAGGTGTCATGTGTGCCTGCTTAAGCTGGTGCTTAATGACAGGGGTGCTTCATGGAAGCCTCTCATCCGCCTCAAGGAGGCTGCAAATCGGATAGACAGGTGTCATGCTGGCCTGCTTAAGCTGGTGCTTAATGACAGGGGTGCTTCCTGGAAGTCTCTCATCCGCCTCAAGGAGGCTGCAAATCGGATAGACAGGTGTCATGCTGGCCTGCTTAAGCTGGTGCTTAATGACAGGGGTGCTTCCTGGAAGTCTCTCATCCGCCTCAAGGAGGCTGCAAATCGGATAGACAGGTGTCATGCTGGCCTGCTTAAGCTGGTGCTTAATGACAGGGGTGCTTCCTGGAAGTCTCTCATCCGCCTCAAGGAGGCTGCAAATCGTATAGACAGGTGTCATGCTGGCCTGCTTAAGCTGGTGCTTAATGACAGGGGTGCTTCCTGGAAGTCTCTCATCCGCCTCAAGGAGGCTGCAAATCGGATAGACAGGTGTCATGCTGGCCTGCTTAAGCTGGTGCTTAATGACAGGGGTGCTTCATGGAAGCCTCTCATCCGCCTCAAGGAGGCTGTAAATCGGATAGACAGGTGTCATGTGTGCCTGCCTAAGCTGGTGCTTAATGACAGGGGTGCTTCATGGAAGCCTCTCATCCGCCTCAAGGAGGCTGCAAATCGGATAGACAGGTGTCATGTGTGCCTGCTTAAGCTGGTGCTTAATGACAGGGGTGCTTCCTGGAAGTCTCTCATCCGCCTCAAGGAGGCTGCAAATCGGATAGACAGGTGTCATGCTGGCCTGCTTAAGCTGGTGCTTAATGACAGGGGTGCTTCATGGAAGCCTCTCATCCGCCTCAAGGAGGCTGTAAATCGGATAGACAGGTGTCATGTGTGCCTGCTTAAGCTGGTGCTGAAGGAGAGCGGTGCTGAAGGAGAGCGGTGCTGAAGGAGAGCGGTTGTGGCCGAACGCAGGCTCGGATCTGAAATCGGTCTCTGCAGCATTGTAGAGGGGAATAAAACGAAGAATTCGGTGTAAGGCACGAGGCTGTGCGAGCTTGCGTCGCGGAGATATGGGCCTGCAGCACTACCAGAACTGAGTTTGCCTCCCGGAAAAATGACAGAGTATTGAAGCGCTGAAGGTTCAGCGCTTGTCACCCTGGCTCAGGGTTTTGGCCATTTTCATAGGTGGTCACCAAGCCACCTGGGGCACGATTACAGAAACCCAGTTTTCAGAAAAAGCTCTTCCATAGAAATTCAAGGAGAGGTCGTGCAGATGACATCCGACCATGGTGGGCCCTCACTGGACCTAGTCTGAAGCCCGCCTGGGTGTGTTGCTGGTTCTCCTGACTAACATTTTCAAGAATATGTCAGAGTATTGGATTGACGGAAATAAAACAGAGTATTGGATTGACGGAAATAAAACAGAGTATTGGATGGATTGACAGATTGAAGGGGGACTTTGCCCGAGTGTTGTCCCCCAGCGAGCGGCTGAACGAATGGCAAACCTGACCTGCCATCGGAGGGCCTCCGTCGACTGGCTGGTGTGCGGGGTAAGAGGGGTATGTGTCGGAGGTGTCTCTGCGGGGTTTTGGTGCATGATGGGCGGGTGTGGAAGAGTGTTGAGGGGGGGGGGTGTGTGTGTGAGGTATTTTCGGCCTGCTTTAAGCCCACATCTTGGGGGGAGATGCAGCTGGTGCAGGCTGTTGCAGGCTGGTCCAGGCTGGTCCAGGGAGGCGTTGTGGAGGCCCTTTAGCCAGGAATGAAGCCTCTTTCCTTGGGCAACGTGTGATGTGTGCTATTTAATCAGTATCACCTGTTTTTCAGCCTGCTTTAAGCCCACAACTTGGGATGTTATGTGCAGTATGGGGCAGGCTGGTTGATGCTGTTCCAGGGAGGCCTTCTGCATGTAATGTAGCCAGGAATAAAGCCTCTTCTCTGGGGTAACGTGTTGTGTGCTATTTAATCAGTATCACCTGTTTTTCAGCCTGCTTTAAGCCCACCTCTTGGGGGGAGATGCAGCTGGTTGATGCTGTTCCAGTGAGGCCTTCTGCATGTAATGTAGCCAGGAATAAAGCCTCTTCTCTGGGGTAACGTGTTGTGTGCTATTTCATCAGTATCACCTGTTTTTCAGCCTGCTTTAAGCCCACATCTTGGGGGAGATGAGCTGTAGGATGGTGCAGGCTGGATGAGGCTGTTCCAGGGAGGCCTTCTGCATGTAATGTAGCCAGGAATGAAGCCTCTTTCCTGGGGTAACGTGTGTTGTGTGCTATTTCATCAGTATCACCTGTTTTTCAGCCTGCTTTCAGCCCACATCTTGGGGGAGATGAGCTGTAGGATGGTGCAGGCTGGATGAGGCTGTTCCAGGGAGGCCTTCTGCATGTAATGTAGCCAGGAATGAAGCCTCTTTCCTGGGGTAACGTGTGTTGTGTGCTATTTCATCAGTATCACCTGTTTTTCAGCCTGCTTTCAGCCCACAGCTTGGGGGGAGATGCAGATGGTCCAGGCTGGTCCAGGGAGGCGTTGTGGAGGTCCGTTACCCAGGAATAAAGCCTCTTTCCTGGGGTAACATGCACTTGAAGTGGATGTAATGAGATGCAAATGATATGCAAATGAGATGCGGATTTGTTACTTTAATGAGATGCGGATTTGTTACTTTAGCCTCTGTGGAGGTATTTCGCCGGGTTTTTCTTACTTTTCCTTGCTGCTTTCAGTGCATACACTGCGGGTAGGTGCAGGGAGGTGTTGTGGAGGGCCTTTACCCAGGAATAAAGCCTCTTTCCTGGGGTAACATGCACTTGAAGTGGATGTAATGAGATGCGGATTTGTTACTTTAGCCTCTGTGGAGGTATTTCTCCGGGTTTTTCTTACTTTTCCTTGCTGACAGGGGTGCTTCCTGGAAGTCTCTCATCCGCCTCAAGGAGGCTGCAAATCGGATAGACAGGTGTCATGCTGGCCTGCTTAAGCTGGTGCTTAATGACAGGGGTGCTTCCTGGAAGCCTCTCATCCGCCTCAAGGAGGCTGCAAATCGGATAGACAGGTGTCATGCTGGCCTGCTTAAGCTGGTGCTTAATGACAGGGGTGCTTCCTGGAAGTCTCTCATCCGCCTCAAGGAGGCTGCAAATCGGATAGACAGGTGTCATGCTGGCCTGCTTAAGCTGGTGCTTAATGACAGGGGTGCTTCCTGGAAGTCTCTCATCCGCCTCAAGGAGGCTGCAAATCGGATAGACAGGTGTCATGCTGGCCTGCTTAAGCTGGTGCTTAATGACAGGGGTGCTTCCTGGAAGTCTCTCATCCGCCTCAAGGAGGCTGCAAATCGGATAGACAGGTGTCATGCTGGCCTGCTTAAGCTGGTGCTTAATGACAGGGGTGCTTCATGGAAGCCTCTCATCCGCCTCAAGGAGGCTGCAAATCGGATAGACAGGTGTCATGCTGGCCTGCTTAAGCTGGTGCTTAATGACAGGGGTGCTTCCTGGAAGTCTCTCATCCGCCTCAAGGAGGCTGCAAATCGGATAGACAGGTGTCATGCTGGCCTGCTTAAGCTGGTGCTTAATGACAGGGGTGCTTCCTGGAAGTCTCTCATCCGCCTCAAGGAGGCTGCAAATCGGATAGACAGGTGTCATGCTGGCCTGCTTAAGCTGGTGCTTAATGACAGGGGTGCTTCCTGGAAGTCTCTCATCCGCCTCAAGGAGGCTGCAAATCGGATAGACAGGTGTCATGCTGGCCTGCTTAAGCTGGTGCTTAATGACAGGGGTGCTTCCTGGAAGTCTCTCATCCGCCTCAAGGAGGCTGCAAATCGGATAGACAGGTGTCATGCTGGCCTGCTTAAGCTGGTGCTTAATGACAGGGGTGCTTCCTGGAAGTCTCTCATCCGCCTCAAGGAGGCTGCAAATCGGATAGACAGGTGTCATGCTGGCCTGCTTAAGCTGGTGCTTAATGACAGGGGTGCTTCCTGGAAGTCTCTCATCCGCCTCAAGGAGGCTGCAAATCGGATAGACAGGTGTCATGCTGGCCTGCTTAAGCTGGTGCTTAATGACAGGGGTGCTTCCTGGAAGTCTCTCATCCGCCTCAAGGAGGCTGCAAATCGGATAGACAGGTGTCATGCTGGCCTGCTTAAGCTGGTGCTTAATGACAGGGGTGCTTCCTGGAAGTCTCTCATCCGCCTCAAGGAGGCTGCAAATCGTAGAGACAGGTGTCATGCTGGCCTGCTTAAGCTGGTGCTTAATGACAGGGGTGCTTCCTGGAAGTCTCTCATCCGCCTCAAGGAGGCTGCAAATCGGATAGACAGGTGTCATGCTGGCCTGCTTAAGCTGGTGCTTAATGACAGGGGTGCTTCATGGAAGCCTCTCATCCGCCTCAAGGAGGCTGTAAATCGGACAGACAGGTGTCATGTGTGCCTGCTTAAGCTGGTGCTTAATGACAGGGGTGCTTCATGGAAGCCTCTCATCCGCCTCAAGGAGGCTGTAAATCGGACAGACAGGTGTCATGTGTGCCTGCTTAAGCTGGTGCTTAATGACAGGGGTGCTTCATGGAAGCCTCTCATCCGCCTCAAGGAGGCTGTAAATCGGATAGACAGGTGTCATGTGTGCCTGCCTAAGCTGGTGCTTAATGACAGGGGTGCTTCATGGAAGCCTCTCATCCGCCTCAAGGAGGCTGCAAATCGGATAGACAGGTGTCATGTGTGCCTGCTTAAGCTGGTGCTTAATGACAGGGGTGCTTCATGGAAGCCTCTCATCCGCCTCAAGGAGGCTGCAAATCGGATAGACAGGTGTCATGCTGGCCTGCTTAAGCTGGTGCTTAATGACAGGGGTGCTTCCTGGAAGTCTCTCATCCGCCTCAAGGAGGCTGCAAATCGGATAGACAGGTGTCATGCTGGCCTGCTTAAGCTGGTGCTTAATGACAGGGGTGCTTCCTGGAAGTCTCTCATCCGCCTCAAGGAGGCTGCAAATCGGATAGACAGGTGTCATGCTGGCCTGCTTAAGCTGGTGCTTAATGACAGGGGTGCTTCCTGGAAGTCTCTCATCCGCCTCAAGGAGGCTGCAAATCGTAGAGACAGGTGTCATGCTGGCCTGCTTAAGCTGGTGCTTAATGACAGGGGTGCTTCCTGGAAGTCTCTCATCCGCCTCAAGGAGGCTGCAAATCGGATAGACAGGTGTCATGCTGGCCTGCTTAAGCTGGTGCTTAATGACAGGGGTGCTTCATGGAAGCCTCTCATCCGCCTCAAGGAGGCTGCAAATCGGATAGACAGGTGTCATGCTGGCCTGCTTAAGCTGGTGCTTAATGACAGGGGTGCTTCCTGGAAGTCTCTCATCCGCCTCAAGGAGGCTGCAAATCGGATAGACAGGTGTCATGCTGGCCTGCTTAAGCTGGTGCTTAATGACAGGGGTGCTTCCTGGAAGTCTCTCATCCGCCTCAAGGAGGCTGCAAATCGGATAGACAGGTGTCATGCTGGCCTGCTTAAGCTGGTGCTTAATGACAGGGGTGCTTCCTGGAAGTCTCTCATCCGCCTCAAGGAGGCTGCAAATCGGATAGACAGGTGTCATGCTGGCCTGCTTAAGCTGGTGCTTAATGACAGGGGTGCTTCATGGAAGCCTCTCATCCGCCTCAAGGAGGCTGCAAATCGGATAGACAGGTGTCATGCTGGCCTGCTTAAGCTGGTGCTTAATGACAGGGGTGCTTCCTGGAAGTCTCTCATCCGCCTCAAGGAGGCTGCAAATCGGATAGACAGGTGTCATGCTGGCCTGCTTAAGCTGGTGCTTAATGACAGGGGTGCTTCCTGGAAGTCTCTCATCCGCCTCAAGGAGGCTGCAAATCGGATAGACAGGTGTCATGCTGGCCTGCTTAAGCTGGTGCTTAATGACAGGGGTGCTTCCTGGAAGTCTCTCATCCGCCTCAAGGAGGCTGCAAATCGTAGAGACAGGTGTCATGCTGGCCTGCTTAAGCTGGTGCTTAATGACAGGGGTGCTTCCTGGAAGTCTCTCATCCGCCTCAAGGAGGCTGCAAATCGGATAGACAGGTGTCATGCTGGCCTGCTTAAGCTGGTGCTTAATGACAGGGGTGCTTCATGGAAGCCTCTCATCCGCCTCAAGGAGGCTGTAAATCGGATAGACAGGTGTCATGTGTGCCTGCCTAAGCTGGTGCTTAATGACAGGGGTGCTTCATGGAAGCCTCTCATCCGCCTCAAGGAGGCTGCAAATCGGATAGACAGGTGTCATGTGTGCCTGCTTAAGCTGGTGCTTAATGACAGGGGTGCTTCATGGAAGCCTCTCATCCGCCTCAAGGAGGCTGCAAATCGGATAGACAGGTGTCATGTGTGCCTGCTTAAGCTGGTGCTTAATGACAGGGGTGCTTCATGGAAGCCTCTCATCCGCCTCAAGGAGGCTGTAAATCGGATAGACAGGTGTCATGTGTGCCTGCTTAAGCTGGTGCTTAATGACAGGGGTGCTTCATGGAAGCCTCTCATCCGCCTCAAGGAGGCTGCAAATCGGATAGACAGGTGTCATGCTGGCCTGCTTAAGCTGGTGCTTAATGACAGGGGTGCTTCCTGGAAGTCTCTCATCCGCCTCAAGGAGGCTGCAAATCGGATAGACAGGTGTCATGCTGGCCTGCTTAAGCTGGTGCTTAATGACAGGGGTGCTTCCTGGAAGTCTCTCATCCGCCTCAAGGAGGCTGCAAATCGGATAGACAGGTGTCATGTGTGCCTGCCTAAGCTGGTGCTTAATGACAGGGGTGCTTCATGGAAGCCTCTCATCCGCCTCAAGGAGGCTGCAAATCGGATAGACAGGTGTCATGTGTGCCTGCTTAAGCTGGTGCTTAATGACAGGGGTGCTTCATGGAAGCCTCTCATCCGCCTCAAGGAGGCTGTAAATCGGACAGACAGGTGTCATGTGTGCCTGCTTAAGCTGGTGCTTAATGACAGGGGTGCTTCATGGAAGCCTCTCATCCGCCTCAAGGAGGCTGCAAATCGGATAGACAGGTGTCATGCTGGCCTGCTTAAGCTGGTGCTTAATGACAGGGGTGCTTCATGGAAGCCTCTCATCCGCCTCAAGGAGGCTGTAAATCGGATAGACAGGTGTCATGCTGGCCTGCTTAAGCTGGTGCTTAATGACAGGGGTGCTTCATGGAAGCCTCTCATCCGCCTCAAGGAGGCTGTAAATCGGACAGACAGGTGTCATGTGTGCCTGCTTAAGCTGGTGCTTAATGACAGGGGTGCTTCATGGAAGCCTCTCATCCGCCTCAAGGAGGCTGTAAATCGGACAGACAGGTGTCATGTGTGCCTGCTTAAGCTGGTGCTTAATGACAGGGGTGCTTCATGGAAGCCTCTCATCCGCCTCAAGGAGGCTGTAAATCGGATAGACAGGTGTCATGTGTGCCTGCCTAAGCTGGTGCTTAATGACAGGGGTGCTTCATGGAAGCCTCTCATCCGCCTCAAGGAGGCTGCAAATCGGATAGACAGGTGTCATGTGTGCCTGCTTAAGCTGGTGCTTAATGACAGGGGTGCTTCATGGAAGCCTCTCATCCGCCTCAAGGAGGCTGCAAATCGGATAGACAGGTGTCATGCTGGCCTGCTTAAGCTGGTGCTTAATGACAGGGGTGCTTCCTGGAAGTCTCTCATCCGCCTCAAGGAGGCTGCAAATCGGATAGACAGGTGTCATGCTGGCCTGCTTAAGCTGGTGCTTAATGACAGGGGTGCTTCCTGGAAGTCTCTCATCCGCCTCAAGGAGGCTGCAAATCGGATAGACAGGTGTCATGCTGGCCTGCTTAAGCTGGTGCTTAATGACAGGGGTGCTTCCTGGAAGTCTCTCATCCGCCTCAAGGAGGCTGCAAATCGTAGAGACAGGTGTCATGCTGGCCTGCTTAAGCTGGTGCTTAATGACAGGGGTGCTTCCTGGAAGTCTCTCATCCGCCTCAAGGAGGCTGCAAATCGGATAGACAGGTGTCATGCTGGCCTGCTTAAGCTGGTGCTTAATGACAGGGGTGCTTCATGGAAGCCTCTCATCCGCCTCAAGGAGGCTGTAAATCGGATAGACAGGTGTCATGTGTGCCTGCCTAAGCTGGTGCTTAATGACAGGGGTGCTTCATGGAAGCCTCTCATCCGCCTCAAGGAGGCTGCAAATCGGATAGACAGGTGTCATGTGTGCCTGCTTAAGCTGGTGCTTAATGACAGGGGTGCTTCATGGAAGCCTCTCATCCGCCTCAAGGAGGCTGCAAATCGGATAGACAGGTGTCATGTGTGCCTGCTTAAGCTGGTGCTTAATGACAGGGGTGCTTCATGGAAGCCTCTCATCCGCCTCAAGGAGGCTGTAAATCGGATAGACAGGTGTCATGTGTGCCTGCTTAAGCTGGTGCTTAATGACAGGGGTGCTTCATGGAAGCCTCTCATCCGCCTCAAGGAGGCTGCAAATCGGATAGACAGGTGTCATGCTGGCCTGCTTAAGCTGGTGCTTAATGACAGGGGTGCTTCCTGGAAGTCTCTCATCCGCCTCAAGGAGGCTGCAAATCGGATAGACAGGTGTCATGCTGGCCTGCTTAAGCTGGTGCTTAATGACAGGGGTGCTTCCTGGAAGTCTCTCATCCGCCTCAAGGAGGCTGCAAATCGGATAGACAGGTGTCATGCTGGCCTGCTTAAGCTGGTGCTTAATGACAGGGGTGCTTCATGGAAGCCTCTCATCCGCCTCAAGGAGGCTGTAAATCGGATAGACAGGTGTCATGTGTGCCTGCCTAAGCTGGTGCTTAATGACAGGGGTGCTTCATGGAAGCCTCTCATCCGCCTCAAGGAGGCTGCAAATCGGATAGACAGGTGTCATGTGTGCCTGCTTAAGCTGGTGCTTAATGACAGGGGTGCTTCATGGAAGCCTCTCATCCGCCTCAAGGAGGCTGCAAATCGGATAGACAGGTGTCATGTGTGCCTGCTTAAGCTGGTGCTTAATGACAGGGGTGCTTCATGGAAGCCTCTCATCCGCCTCAAGGAGGCTGTAAATCGGATAGACAGGTGTCATGTGTGCCTGCTTAAGCTGGTGCTTAATGACAGGGGTGCTTCATGGAAGCCTCTCATCCGCCTCAAGGAGGCTGCAAATCGGATAGACAGGTGTCATGCTGGCCTGCTTAAGCTGGTGCTTAATGACAGGGGTGCTTCCTGGAAGTCTCTCATCCGCCTCAAGGAGGCTGCAAATCGGATAGACAGGTGTCATGCTGGCCTGCTTAAGCTGGTGCTTAATGACAGGGGTGCTTCCTGGAAGTCTCTCATCCGCCTCAAGGAGGCTGCAAATCGGATAGACAGGTGTCATGTGTGCCTGCCTAAGCTGGTGCTTAATGACAGGGGTGCTTCATGGAAGCCTCTCATCCGCCTCAAGGAGGCTGCAAATCGGATAGACAGGTGTCATGTGTGCCTGCTTAAGCTGGTGCTTAATGACAGGGGTGCTTCATGGAAGCCTCTCATCCGCCTCAAGGAGGCTGCAAATCGGATAGACAGGTGTCATGTGTGCCTGCTTAAGCTGGTGCTTAATGACAGGGGTGCTTCATGGAAGCCTCTCATCCGCCTCAAGGAGGCTGCAAATCGGATAGACAGGTGTCATGCTGGCCTGCTTAAGCTGGTGCTTAATGACAGGGGTGCTTCATGGAAGCCTCTCATCCGCCTCAAGGAGGCTGTAAATCGGATAGACAGGTGTCATGCTGGCCTGCCTAAGCTGGTGCTTAATGACAGGGGTGCTTCATGGAAGCCTCTCATCCGCCTCAAGGAGGCTGCAAATCGGACAGACAGGTGTCATGCTGGCCTGCTTAAGCTGGTGCTTAATGACAGGGGTGCTTCATGGAAGCCTCTCATCCGCCTCAAGGAGGCTGTAAGTCGGATAGACAGGTGTCATGTGTGTCTGCCTAAGCTGGTGCTTAATGACAGGGGTGCTTCATGGAAGCCTCTCATCCGCCTCAAGGAGGCTGCAAATCGTATAGACAGGTGTCATGTGTGCCTGCTTAAGCTGGTGCTTAATGACAGGGGTGCTTCATGGAAGCCTCTCATCCGCCTCAAGGAGGCTGCAAATCGGATAGACAGGTGTCATGCTGGCCTGCTTAAGCTGGTGCTTAATGACAGGGGTGCTTCATGGAAGCCTCTCATCCGCCTCAAGGAGGCTGTAAATCGGATAGACAGGTGTCATGCTGGCCTGCCTAAGCTGGTGCTTAATGACAGGGGTGCTTCATGGAAGCCTCTCATCCGCCTCAAGGAGGCTGCAAATCGGACAGACAGGTGTCATGCTGGCCTGCTTAAGCTGGTGCTTAATGACCTTGGTGCTTCATGGAAGCCTCTCATCCGCCTCAAGGAGGCTGTAAATCGGATAGACAGGTGTCATGTGTGCCTGCCTAAGCTGGTGCTTAATGACAGGGGTGCTTCATGGAAGCCTCTCATCCGCCTCAAGGAGGCTGCAAATCGTATAGACAGGTGTCATGTGTGCCTGCTTAAGCTGGTGCTTAATGACAGGGGTGCTTCATGGAAGCCTCTCATCCGCCTCAAGGAGGCTGTAAATCGGATAGACAGGTGTCATGCTGGCCTGCTTAAGCTGGTGCTTAATGACAGGGGTGCTTCATGGAAGCCTCTCATCCGCCTCAAGGAGGCTGTAAATCGGACAGACAGGTGTCATGTGTGCCTGCTTAAGCTGGTGCTTAATGACAGGGGTGCTTCATGGAAGCCTCTCATCCGCCTCAAGGAGGCTGCAAATCGGATAGACAGGTGTCATGCTGGCCTGCTTAAGCTGGTGCTTAATGACAGGGGTGCTTCATGGAAGCCTCTCATCCGCCTCAAGGAGGCTGTAAATCGGATAGACAGGTGTCATGCTGGCCTGCTTAAGCTGGTGCTTAATGACAGGGGTGCTTCATGGAAGCCTCTCATCCGCCTCAAGGAGGCTGTAAATCGGACAGACAGGTGTCATGTGTGCCTGCTTAAGCTGGTGCTTAATGACAGGGGTGCTTCATGGAAGCCTCTCATCCGCCTCAAGGAGGCTGTAAATCGGACAGACAGGTGTCATGTGTGCCTGCTTAAGCTGGTGCTTAATGACAGGGGTGCTTCATGGAAGCCTCTCATCCGCCTCAAGGAGGCTGTAAATCGGATAGACAGGTGTCATGTGTGCCTGCCTAAGCTGGTGCTTAATGACAGGGGTGCTTCATGGAAGCCTCTCATCCGCCTCAAGGAGGCTGCAAATCGGATAGACAGGTGTCATGTGTGCCTGCTTAAGCTGGTGCTTAATGACAGGGGTGCTTCATGGAAGCCTCTCATCCGCCTCAAGGAGGCTGCAAATCGGATAGACAGGTGTCATGCTGGCCTGCTTAAGCTGGTGCTTAATGACAGGGGTGCTTCCTGGAAGTCTCTCATCCGCCTCAAGGAGGCTGCAAATCGGATAGACAGGTGTCATGCTGGCCTGCTTAAGCTGGTGCTTAATGACAGGGGTGCTTCCTGGAAGTCTCTCATCCGCCTCAAGGAGGCTGCAAATCGGATAGACAGGTGTCATGCTGGCCTGCTTAAGCTGGTGCTTAATGACAGGGGTGCTTCCTGGAAGTCTCTCATCCGCCTCAAGGAGGCTGCAAATCGTAGAGACAGGTGTCATGCTGGCCTGCTTAAGCTGGTGCTTAATGACAGGGGTGCTTCCTGGAAGTCTCTCATCCGCCTCAAGGAGGCTGCAAATCGGATAGACAGGTGTCATGCTGGCCTGCTTAAGCTGGTGCTTAATGACAGGGGTGCTTCATGGAAGCCTCTCATCCGCCTCAAGGAGGCTGTAAATCGGATAGACAGGTGTCATGTGTGCCTGCCTAAGCTGGTGCTTAATGACAGGGGTGCTTCATGGAAGCCTCTCATCCGCCTCAAGGAGGCTGCAAATCGGATAGACAGGTGTCATGTGTGCCTGCTTAAGCTGGTGCTTAATGACAGGGGTGCTTCATGGAAGCCTCTCATCCGCCTCAAGGAGGCTGCAAATCGGATAGACAGGTGTCATGTGTGCCTGCTTAAGCTGGTGCTTAATGACAGGGGTGCTTCATGGAAGCCTCTCATCCGCCTCAAGGAGGCTGTAAATCGGATAGACAGGTGTCATGTGTGCCTGCTTAAGCTGGTGCTTAATGACAGGGGTGCTTCATGGAAGCCTCTCATCCGCCTCAAGGAGGCTGCAAATCGGATAGACAGGTGTCATGCTGGCCTGCTTAAGCTGGTGCTTAATGACAGGGGTGCTTCCTGGAAGTCTCTCATCCGCCTCAAGGAGGCTGCAAATCGGATAGACAGGTGTCATGCTGGCCTGCTTAAGCTGGTGCTTAATGACAGGGGTGCTTCCTGGAAGTCTCTCATCCGCCTCAAGGAGGCTGCAAATCGGATAGACAGGTGTCATGCTGGCCTGCTTAAGCTGGTGCTTAATGACAGGGGTGCTTCATGGAAGCCTCTCATCCGCCTCAAGGAGGCTGTAAATCGGATAGACAGGTGTCATGTGTGCCTGCCTAAGCTGGTGCTTAATGACAGGGGTGCTTCATGGAAGCCTCTCATCCGCCTCAAGGAGGCTGCAAATCGGATAGACAGGTGTCATGTGTGCCTGCTTAAGCTGGTGCTTAATGACAGGGGTGCTTCCTGGAAGTCTCTCATCCGCCTCAAGGAGGCTGTAAATCGGATAGACAGGTGTCATGCTGGCCTGCCTAAGCTGGTGCTTAATGACAGGGGTGCTTCATGGAAGCCTCTCATCCGCCTCAAGGAGGCTGCAAATCGGACAGACAGGTGTCATGATGGCCTGCTTAAGCTGGTGCTTAATGACAGGGGTGCTTCATGGAAGCCTCTCATCCGCCTCAAGGAGGCTGTAAGTCGGATAGACAGGTGTCATGTGTGTCTGCCTAAGCTGGTGCTTAATGACAGGGGTGCTTCATGGAAGCCTCTCATCCGCCTCACGGAGGCTGCAAATCGTATAGACAGGTGTCATGTGTGCCTGCTTAAGCTGGTGCTTAATGACAGGGGTGCTTCATGGAAGCCTCTCATCCGCCTCAAGGAGGCTGCAAATCGGATAGACAGGTGTCATGCTGGCCTGCTTAAGCTGGTGCTTAATGACAGGGGTGCTTCATGGAAGCCTCTCATCCGCCTCAAGGAGGCTGTAAATCGGATAGACAGGTGTCATGCTGGCCTGCCTAAGCTGGTGCTTAATGACAGGGGTGCTTCATGGAAGCCTCTCATCCGCCTCAAGGAGGCTGCAAATCGGACAGACAGGTGTCATGCTGGCCTGCTTAAGCTGGTGCTTAATGACCTTGGTGCTTCATGGAAGCCTCTCATCCGCCTCAAGGAGGCTGTAAATCGGATAGACAGGTGTCATGTGTGCCTGCCTAAGCTGGTGCTTAATGACAGGGGTGCTTCATGGAAGCCTCTCATCCGCCTCAAGGAGGCTGTAAATCGGATAGACAGGTGTCATGTGTGCCTGCTTAAGCTGGTGCTGAAGGAGAGCGGTGCTGAAGGAGAGCGGTGCTGAAGGAGAGCGGTTGTGGAGGGTGCACAGGCCGACTTTGCCGACTTGCTGCTCCGGCTGTGGGTGTCCGTTTATTGGTCTGACAATTTCCCTGGTTAGCCCATGTCAATGCCGACAATTCGGCTGGCTGGGCCCGGCTGTGCAGTGCATTTCCGGGTAGATACGGCGGGGGGAAGTCGGCGAAATTCCGGTACGGTCCCGGACCTGGTTCGGCAGAACGCAGGCTCGGATCTGAAATCGGTCTCGGCAGCATTGTAGAGGGGAATAAAACGAAGAATTCGGCGTAAGGCACGGGGCTGTGCGAGCTTGTGTCGCGGAGATATGGGGGATGTGGGTCTGCGGTACCGTCCCGGACCTGCTGCGGCCGAACGCAGGCTTGGATCTGAAATCGGCCACGGCAGCATTGTAGAGGGGAATAAAACTTAATTTTCGGTGTAAGGCACGAGGCTGTGCGAGCTTGTGTCGCGGAGATATGGGGATGTGGGTCTGCGGTACCGTCCCGGACCTGGTGCGGCCGAACGCAGGCTCGGATCTGAAATCGGTCTCTGCAGCATTGTAGAGGGGAATAAAACGAAGAATTCGGTGTAAGGCACGAGGCTGTGCGAGCTTGCGTCGCGGAGATATGGGCCTGCAGCACTACCAGAACTGAGTTTGCCTCCCGGAAAAATGACAGAGTATTGAAGCGCTGAAGGTTCAGCGCTTGTCACCCTGGCTCAGGGTTTTGGCCATTTTCATAGGTGGTCACCAAGCCACCTGGGGCACGATTACAGAAACCCAGTTTTCAGAAAAAGCTCTTCCATAGAAATTCAAGGAGAGGTCGTGCAGATGACATCCGACCATGGTGGGCCCTCACTGGACCTAGTCTGAAGCCCGCCTGGGTGTGTTGCTGGTTCTCCTGACTAACATTTTCAAGAATATGTCAGAGTATTGGATTGACGGAAATAAAACAGAGTATTGGATTGACGGAAATAAAACAGAGTATTGGATGGATTGACAGATTGAAGGGGGACTTTGCCCGAGTGTTGTCCCCCAGCGAGCGGCTGAACGAATGGCAAACCTGACCCGCCATCGGAGGGCCTCCGTCGACTGGCTGGTGTGCGGGGTAAGAGGGGTATGTGTCGGAGGTGTCTCTGCGGGGTTTTGGTGCATGATGGGCGGGTGTGGAAGAGTGTTGAGGGGGGGGGGGTGTGTGTGTGAGGTATTTTCGGCCTGCTTTAAGCCCACATCTTGGGGGGAGATGCAGCTGGTGCAGGCTGTTGCAGGCTGGTCCAGGCTGGTCCAGGGAGGCGTTGTGGAGGCCCTTTAGCCAGGAATGAAGCCTCTTTCCTTGGGCAACGTGTGATGTGTGCTATTTAATCAGTATCACCTGTTTTTCAGCCTGCTTTAAGCCCACAACTTGGGATGTTATGTGCAGTATGGGGCAGGCTGGTTGATGCTGTTCCAGGGAGGCCTTCTGCATGTAATGTAGCCAGGAATAAAGCCTCTTCTCTGGGGTAACGTGTTGTGTGCTATTTAATCAGTATCACCTGTTTTTCAGCCTGCTTTAAGCCCACCTCTTGGGGGGAGATGCAGCTGGTTGATGCTGTTCCAGTGAGGCCTTCTGCATGTAATGTAGCCAGGAATAAAGCCTCTTCTCTGGGGTAACGTGTTGTGTGCTATTTCATCAGTATCACCTGTTTTTCAGCCTGCTTTAAGCCCACATCTTGGGGGAGATGAGCTGTAGGATGGTGCAGGCTGGATGAGGCTGTTCCAGGGAGGCCTTCTGCATGTAATGTAGCCAGGAATGAAGCCTCTTTCCTGGGGTAACGTGTGTTGTGTGCTATTTCATCAGTATCACCTGTTTTTCAGCCTGCTTTCAGCCCACATCTTGGGGGAGATGAGCTGTAGGATGGTGCAGGCTGGATGAGGCTGTTCCAGGGAGGCCTTCTGCATGTAATGTAGCCAGGAATGAAGCCTCTTTCCTGGGGTAACGTGTGTTGTGTGCTATTTCATCAGTATCACCTGTTTTTCAGCCTGCTTTCAGCCCACAGCTTGGGGGGAGATGCAGATGGTCCAGGCTGGTCCAGGGAGGCGTTGTGGAGGTCCGTTACCCAGGAATAAAGCCTCTTTCCTGGGGTAACATGCACTTGAAGTGGATGTAATGAGATGCAAATGATATGCAAATGAGATGCGGATTTGTTACTTTAATGAGATGCGGATTTGTTACTTTAGCCTCTGTGGAGGTATTTCGCCGGGTTTTTCTTACTTTTCCTTGCTGCTTTCAGTGCATACACTGCGGGTAGGTGCAGGGAGGTGTTGTGGAGGGCCTTTACCCAGGAATAAAGCCTCTTTCCTGGGGTAACATGCACTTGAAGTGGATGTAATGAGATGCGGATTTGTTACTTTAGCCTCTGTGGAGGTATTTCTCCGGGTTTTTCTTACTTTTCCTTGCTGACAGGGGTGCTTCCTGGAAGTCTCTCATCCGCCTCAAGGAGGCTGCAAATCGGATAGACAGGTGTCATGCTGGCCTGCTTAAGCTGGTGCTTAATGACAGGGGTGCTTCCTGGAAGTCTCTCATCCGCCTCAAGGAGGCTGCAAATCGGATAGACAGGTGTCATGCTGGCCTGCTTAAGCTGGTGCTTAATGACAGGGGTGCTTCCTGGAAGTCTCTCATCCGCCTCAAGGAGGCTGCAAATCGGATAGACAGGTGTCATGCTGGCCTGCTTAAGCTGGTGCTTAATGACAGGGGTGCTTCCTGGAAGTCTCTCATCCGCCTCAAGGAGGCTGCAAATCGGATAGACAGGTGTCATGCTGGCCTGCTTAAGCTGGTGCTTAATGACAGGGGTGCTTCCTGGAAGTCTCTCATCCGCCTCAAGGAGGCTGCAAATCGGATAGACAGGTGTCATGCTGGCCTGCTTAAGCTGGTGCTTAATGACAGGGGTGCTTCCTGGAAGTCTCTCATCCGCCTCAAGGAGGCTGCAAATCGGATAGACAGGTGTCATGCTGGCCTGCTTAAGCTGGTGCTTAATGACAGGGGTGCTTCCTGGAAGTCTCTCATCCGCCTCAAGGAGGCTGCAAATCGGATAGACAGGTGTCATGCTGGCCTGCTTAAGCTGGTGCTTAATGACAGGGGTGCTTCCTGGAAGTCTCTCATCCGCCTCAAGGAGGCTGCAAATCGGATAGACAGGTGTCATGCTGGCCTGCTTAAGCTGGTGCTTAATGACAGGGGTGCTTCCTGGAAGTCTCTCATCCGCCTCAAGGAGGCTGCAAATCGTAGAGACAGGTGTCATGCTGGCCTGCTTAAGCTGGTGCTTAATGACAGGGGTGCTTCCTGGAAGTCTCTCATCCGCCTCAAGGAGGCTGCAAATCGGATAGACAGGTGTCATGCTGGCCTGCTTAAGCTGGTGCTTAATGACAGGGGTGCTTCATGGAAGCCTCTCATCCGCCTCAAGGAGGCTGTAAATCGGATAGACAGGTGTCATGTGTGCCTGCCTAAGCTGGTGCTTAATGACAGGGGTGCTTCATGGAAGCCTCTCATCCGCCTCAAGGAGGCTGCAAATCGGATAGACAGGTGTCATGTGTGCCTGCTTAAGCTGGTGCTTAATGACAGGGGTGCTTCATGGAAGCCTCTCATCCGCCTCAAGGAGGCTGCAAATCGGATAGACAGGTGTCATGTGTGCCTGCTTAAGCTGGTGCTTAATGACAGGGGTGCTTCATGGAAGCCTCTCATCCGCCTCAAGGAGGCTGTAAATCGGATAGACAGGTGTCATGTGTGCCTGCTTAAGCTGGTGCTTAATGACAGGGGTGCTTCATGGAAGCCTCTCATCCGCCTCAAGGAGGCTGCAAATCGGATAGACAGGTGTCATGCTGGCCTGCTTAAGCTGGTGCTTAATGACAGGGGTGCTTCCTGGAAGTCTCTCATCCGCCTCAAGGAGGCTGCAAATCGGATAGACAGGTGTCATGCTGGCCTGCTTAAGCTGGTGCTTAATGACAGGGGTGCTTCCTGGAAGTCTCTCATCCGCCTCAAGGAGGCTGCAAATCGGATAGACAGGTGTCATGCTGGCCTGCTTAAGCTGGTGCTTAATGACAGGGGTGCTTCCTGGAAGTCTCTCATCCGCCTCAAGGAGGCTGCAAATCGGATAGACAGGTGTCATGCTGGCCTGCTTAAGCTGGTGCTTAATGACAGGGGTGCTTCATGGAAGCCTCTCATCCGCCTCAAGGAGGCTGTAAATCGGATAGACAGGTGTCATGTGTGCCTGCTTAAGCTGGTGCTTAATGACAGGGGTGCTTCATGGAAGCCTCTCATCCGCCTCAAGGAGGCTGCAAATCGGATAGACAGGTGTCATGTGTGCCTGCTTAAGCTGGTGCTTAATGACAGGGGTGCTTCATGGAAGCCTCTCATCCGCCTCAAGGAGGCTGCAAATCGGATAGACAGGTGTCATGCTGGCCTGCTTAAGCTGGTGCTTAATGACAGGGGTGCTTCATGGAAGCCTCTCATCCGCCTCAAGGAGGCTGTAAATCGGATAGACAGGTGTCATGCTGGCCTGCCTAAGCTGGTGCTTAATGACAGGGGTGCTTCATGGAAGCCTCTCATCCGCCTCAAGGAGGCTGCAAATCGGACAGACAGGTGTCATGATGGCCTGCTTAAGCTGGTGCTTAATGACAGGGGTGCTTCATGGAAGCCTCTCATCCGCCTCAAGGAGGCTGTAAGTCGGATAGACAGGTGTCATGTGTGTCTGCCTAAGCTGGTGCTTAATGACAGGGGTGCTTCATGGAAGCCTCTCATCCGCCTCAAGGAGGCTGCAAATCGTATAGACAGGTGTCATGTGTGCCTGCTTAAGCTGGTGCTTAATGACAGGGGTGCTTCATGGAAGCCTCTCATCCGCCTCAAGGAGGCTGCAAATCGGATAGACAGGTGTCATGCTGGCCTGCTTAAGCTGGTGCTTAATGACAGGGGTGCTTCATGGAAGCCTCTCATCCGCCTCAAGGAGGCTGTAAATCGGATAGACAGGTGTCATGCTGGCCTGCCTAAGCTGGTGCTTAATGA
Organism: Lycodopsis pacificus; assembly: GCA_028022725.1. Taxonomy (NCBI): domain Eukaryota; kingdom Metazoa; phylum Chordata; class Actinopteri; order Perciformes; family Zoarcidae; genus Lycodopsis; species Lycodopsis pacificus. The sequence goes on along the minus strand of JAQMIO010000002.1, from coordinate 91,599 downwards.
CAGGGGTGCTTCATGGAAGCCTCTCATCCGCCTCAAGGAGGCTGCAAATCGGACAGACAGGTGTCATGCTGGCCTGCTTAAGCTGGTGCTTAATGACCTTGGTGCTTCATGGAAGCCTCTCATCCGCCTCAAGGAGGCTGTAAATCGGATAGACAGGTGTCATGTGTGCCTGCCTAAGCTGGTGCTTAATGACAGGGGTGCTTCATGGAAGCCTCTCATCCGCCTCAAGGAGGCTGCAAATCGTATAGACAGGTGTCATGTGTGCCTGCTTAAGCTGGTGCTTAATGACAGGGGTGCTTCATGGAAGCCTCTCATCCGCCTCAAGGAGGCTGTAAATCGGATAGACAGGTGTCATGCTGGCCTGCTTAAGCTGGTGCTTAATGACAGGGGTGCTTCATGGAAGCCTCTCATCCGCCTCAAGGAGGCTGTAAATCGGACAGACAGGTGTCATGTGTGCCTGCTTAAGCTGGTGCTTAATGACAGGGGTGCTTCATGGAAGCCTCTCATCCGCCTCAAGGAGGCTGCAAATCGGATAGACAGGTGTCATGCTGGCCTGCTTAAGCTGGTGCTTAATGACAGGGGTGCTTCATGGAAGCCTCTCATCCGCCTCAAGGAGGCTGCAAATCGGATAGACAGGTGTCATGTGTGCCTGCTTAAGCTGGTGCTTAATGACAGGGGTGCTTCATGGAAGCCTCTCATCCGCCTCAAGGAGGCTGTAAATCGGATAGACAGGTGTCATGTGTGCCTGCTTAAGCTGGTGCTGAAGGAGAGCGGTGCTGAAGGAGAGCGGTGCTGAAGGAGAGCGGTTGTGGAGGGTGCACAGGCCGACTTTGCCGACTTGCTGCTCCGGCTGTGGGTGTCCGTTTATTGGTCTGACAATTTCCCTGGTTAGCCCATGTCAATGCCGACAATTCGGCTGGCTGGGCCCGGCTGTGCAGTGCATTTCCGGGTAGATACGGCGGGGGGAAGTCGGCGAAATTCCGGTACGGTCCCGGACCTGGTTCGGCAGAACGCAGGCTCGGATCTGAAATCGGTCTCGGCAGCATTGTAGAGGGGAATAAAACGAAGAATTCGGCGTAAGGCACGGGGCTGTGCGAGCTTGTGTCGCGGAGATATGGGGGATGTGGGTCTGCGGTACCGTCCCGGACCTGCTGCGGCCGAACGCAGGCTTGGATCTGAAATCGGCCACGGCAGCATTGTAGAGGGGAATAAAACTTAATTTTCGGTGTAAGGCACGAGGCTGTGCGAGCTTGTGTCGCGGAGATATGGGGATGTGGGTCTGCGGTACCGTCCCGGACCTGGTGCGGCCGAACGCAGGCTCGGATCTGAAATCGGTCTCTGCAGCATTGTAGAGGGGAATAAAACGAAGAATTCGGTGTAAGGCACGAGGCTGTGCGAGCTTGCGTCGCGGAGATATGGGCCTGCAGCACTACCAGAACTGAGTTTGCCTCCCGGAAAAATGACAGAGTATTGAAGCGCTGAAGGTTCAGCGCTTGTCACCCTGGCTCAGGGTTTTGGCCATTTTCATAGGTGGTCACCAAGCCACCTGGGGCACGATTACAGAAACCCAGTTTTCAGAAAAAGCTCTTCCATAGAAATTCAAGGAGAGGTCGTGCAGATGACATCCGACCATGGTGGGCCCTCACTGGACCTAGTCTGAAGCCCGCCTGGGTGTGTTGCTGGTTCTCCTGACTAACATTTTCAAGAATATGTCAGAGTATTGGATTGACGGAAATAAAACAGAGTATTGGATTGACGGAAATAAAACAGAGTATTGGATGGATTGACAGATTGAAGGGGGACTTTGCCCGAGTGTTGTCCCCCAGCGAGCGGCTGAACGAATGGCAAACCTGACCCGCCATCGGAGGGCCTCCGTCGACTGGCTGGTGTGCGGGGTAAGAGGGGTATGTGTCGGAGGTGTCTCTGCGGGGTTTTGGTGCATGATGGGCGGGTGTGGAAGAGTGTTGAGGGGGGGGGGGTGTGTGTGTGAGGTATTTTCGGCCTGCTTTAAGCCCACATCTTGGGGGGAGATGCAGCTGGTGCAGGCTGTTGCAGGCTGGTCCAGGCTGGTCCAGGGAGGCGTTGTGGAGGCCCTTTAGCCAGGAATGAAGCCTCTTTCCTTGGGCAACGTGTGATGTGTGCTATTTAATCAGTATCACCTGTTTTTCAGCCTGCTTTAAGCCCACAACTTGGGATGTTATGTGCAGTATGGGGCAGGCTGGTTGATGCTGTTCCAGGGAGGCCTTCTGCATGTAATGTAGCCAGGAATAAAGCCTCTTCTCTGGGGTAACGTGTTGTGTGCTATTTAATCAGTATCACCTGTTTTTCAGCCTGCTTTAAGCCCACCTCTTGGGGGGAGATGCAGCTGGTTGATGCTGTTCCAGTGAGGCCTTCTGCATGTAATGTAGCCAGGAATAAAGCCTCTTCTCTGGGGTAACGTGTTGTGTGCTATTTCATCAGTATCACCTGTTTTTCAGCCTGCTTTAAGCCCACATCTTGGGGGAGATGAGCTGTAGGATGGTGCAGGCTGGATGAGGCTGTTCCAGGGAGGCCTTCTGCATGTAATGTAGCCAGGAATGAAGCCTCTTTCCTGGGGTAACGTGTGTTGTGTGCTATTTCATCAGTATCACCTGTTTTTCAGCCTGCTTTCAGCCCACATCTTGGGGGAGATGAGCTGTAGGATGGTGCAGGCTGGATGAGGCTGTTCCAGGGAGGCCTTCTGCATGTAATGTAGCCAGGAATGAAGCCTCTTTCCTGGGGTAACGTGTGTTGTGTGCTATTTCATCAGTATCACCTGTTTTTCAGCCTGCTTTCAGCCCACAGCTTGGGGGGAGATGCAGATGGTCCAGGCTGGTCCAGGGAGGCGTTGTGGAGGTCCGTTACCCAGGAATAAAGCCTCTTTCCTGGGGTAACATGCACTTGAAGTGGATGTAATGAGATGCAAATGATATGCAAATGAGATGCGGATTTGTTACTTTAATGAGATGCGGATTTGTTACTTTAGCCTCTGTGGAGGTATTTCGCCGGGTTTTTCTTACTTTTCCTTGCTGCTTTCAGTGCATACACTGCGGGTAGGTGCAGGGAGGTGTTGTGGAGGGCCTTTACCCAGGAATAAAGCCTCTTTCCTGGGGTAACATGCACTTGAAGTGGATGTAATGAGATGCGGATTTGTTACTTTAGCCTCTGTGGAGGTATTTCTCCGGGTTTTTCTTACTTTTCCTTGCTGACAGGGGTGCTTCCTGGAAGTCTCTCATCCGCCTCAAGGAGGCTGCAAATCGGATAGACAGGTGTCATGCTGGCCTGCTTAAGCTGGTGCTTAATGACAGGGGTGCTTCCTGGAAGTCTCTCATCCGCCTCAAGGAGGCTGCAAATCGGATAGACAGGTGTCATGCTGGCCTGCTTAAGCTGGTGCTTAATGACAGGGGTGCTTCCTGGAAGTCTCTCATCCGCCTCAAGGAGGCTGCAAATCGGATAGACAGGTGTCATGCTGGCCTGCTTAAGCTGGTGCTTAATGACAGGGGTGCTTCCTGGAAGTCTCTCATCCGCCTCAAGGAGGCTGCAAATCGGATAGACAGGTGTCATGCTGGCCTGCTTAAGCTGGTGCTTAATGACAGGGGTGCTTCCTGGAAGTCTCTCATCCGCCTCAAGGAGGCTGCAAATCGGATAGACAGGTGTCATGCTGGCCTGCTTAAGCTGGTGCTTAATGACAGGGGTGCTTCCTGGAAGTCTCTCATCCGCCTCAAGGAGGCTGCAAATCGGATAGACAGGTGTCATGCTGGCCTGCTTAAGCTGGTGCTTAATGACAGGGGTGCTTCCTGGAAGTCTCTCATCCGCCTCAAGGAGGCTGCAAATCGGATAGACAGGTGTCATGCTGGCCTGCTTAAGCTGGTGCTTAATGACAGGGGTGCTTCCTGGAAGTCTCTCATCCGCCTCAAGGAGGCTGCAAATCGGATAGACAGGTGTCATGCTGGCCTGCTTAAGCTGGTGCTTAATGACAGGGGTGCTTCCTGGAAGTCTCTCATCCGCCTCAAGGAGGCTGCAAATCGGATAGACAGGTGTCATGCTGGCCTGCTTAAGCTGGTGCTTAATGACAGGGGTGCTTCCTGGAAGTCTCTCATCCGCCTCAAGGAGGCTGCAAATCGTAGAGACAGGTGTCATGCTGGCCTGCTTAAGCTGGTGCTTAATGACAGGGGTGCTTCCTGGAAGTCTCTCATCCGCCTCAAGGAGGCTGCAAATCGGATAGACAGGTGTCATGCTGGCCTGCTTAAGCTGGTGCTTAATGACAGGGGTGCTTCATGGAAGCCTCTCATCCGCCTCAAGGAGGCTGTAAATCGGATAGACAGGTGTCATGTGTGCCTGCCTAAGCTGGTGCTTAATGACAGGGGTGCTTCATGGAAGCCTCTCATCCGCCTCAAGGAGGCTGCAAATCGGATAGACAGGTGTCATGTGTGCCTGCTTAAGCTGGTGCTTAATGACAGGGGTGCTTCATGGAAGCCTCTCATCCGCCTCAAGGAGGCTGCAAATCGGATAGACAGGTGTCATGTGTGCCTGCTTAAGCTGGTGCTTAATGACAGGGGTGCTTCATGGAAGCCTCTCATCCGCCTCAAGGAGGCTGTAAATCGGATAGACAGGTGTCATGTGTGCCTGCTTAAGCTGGTGCTTAATGACAGGGGTGCTTCATGGAAGCCTCTCATCCGCCTCAAGGAGGCTGCAAATCGGATAGACAGGTGTCATGCTGGCCTGCTTAAGCTGGTGCTTAATGACACTTCCTGGAAGTCCTCTCATCCGCCTCAAGGAGGCTGCAAATCGGATAGACAGGTGTCATGCTGGCCTGCTTAAGCTGGTGCTTAATGACAGGGGTGCTTCCTGGAAGTCTCTCATCCGCCTCAAGGAGGCTGCAAATCGGATAGACAGGTGTCATGCTGGCCTGCTTAAGCTGGTGCTTAATGACAGGGGTGCTTCCTGGAAGTCTCTCATCCGCCTCAAGGAGGCTGCAAATCGGATAGACAGGTGTCATGCTGGCCTGCTTAAGCTGGTGCTTAATGACAGGGGTGCTTCCTGGAAGTCTCTCATCCGCCTCAAGGAGGCTGCAAATCGGATAGACAGGTGTCATGCTGGCCTGCTTAAGCTGGTGCTTAATGACAGGGGTGCTTCATGGAAGCCTCTCATCCGCCTCAAGGAGGCTGCAAATCGGATAGACAGGTGTCATGCTGGCCTGCTTAAGCTGGTGCTTAATGACAGGGGTGCTTCATGGAAGCCTCTCATCCGCCTCAAGGAGGCTGCAAATCGGATAGACAGGTGTCATGCTGGCCTGCTTAAGCTGGTGCTTAATGACAGGGGTGCTTCATGGAAGCCTCTCATCCGCCTCAAGGAGGCTGTAAATCGGATAGACAGGTGTCATGCTGGCCTGCTTAAGCTGGTGCTTAATGACAGGGGTGCTTCATGGAAGCCTCTCATCCGCCTCAAGGAGGCTGCAAATCGGATAGACAGGTGTCATGCTGGCCTGCTTAAGCTGGTGCTTAATGACAGGGGTGCTTCATGGAAGCCTCTCATCCGCCTCAAGGAGGCTGTAAATCGGATAGACAGGTGTCATGCTGTGCCTGCCTTAAGCTGGTGCTTAATGACAGGGGTGCTTCATGGAAGCCTCTCATCCGCCTCAAGGAGGCTGCTAAATCGGATAGACAGGTGTCATGTGTGCCTGCTTAAGCTGGTGCTTAATGACAGGGGTGCTTCATGGAAGCCTCTCATCCGCCTCAAGGAGGCTGCAAATCGGATAGGACAGGTGTCATGTGTGCCTGCTTAAGCTGGTGCTTAATGACAGGGGTGCTTCATGGAAGCCTCTCATCCGCCTCAAGGAGGCTGTAAATCGGATAGACAGGTGTCATGTGTGCCTGCTTAAGCTGGTGCTTAATGACAGGGGTGCTTCATGGAAGCCTCTCATCCGCCTCAAGGAGGCTGCAAATCGGATAGACAGGTGTCATGCTGGCCTGCTTAAGCTGGTGCTTAATGACAGGGGTGCTTCCTGGAAGTCTCTCATCCGCCTCAAGGAGGCTGCAAATCGGATAGACAGGTGTCATGCTGGCCTGCTTAAGCTGGTGCTTAATGACAGGGGTGCTTCCTGGAAGTCCTCTCATCCGCCTCAAGGAGGCTGCAAATCGGATAGACAGGTGTCATGCTGGCCTGCTTAAGCTGGTGCTTAATGACAGGGGTGCTTCCTGGAAGTCTCTCATCCGCCTCAAGGAGGCTGCAAATCGGATAGACAGGTGTCATGCTGGCCTGCTTAAGCTGGTGCTTAATGACAGGGGTGCTTCATGGAAGCCTCTCATCCGCCTCAAGGAGGCTGTAAATCGGATAGACAGGTGTCATGCTGGCCTGCTTAAGCTGGTGCTTAATGACAGGGGTGCTTCATGGAAGCCTCTCATCCGCCTCAAGGAGGCTGCAAATCGGATAGACAGGTGTCATGTGTGCCTGCTTAAGCTGGTGCTTAATGACAGGGGTGCTTCATGGAAGCCTCTCATCCGCCTCAAGGAGGCTGCAAATCGGATAGACAGGTGTCATGCTGGCCTGCTTAAGCTGGTGCTTAATGACAGGGGTGCTTCATGGAAGCCTCTCATCCGCCTCAAGGAGGCTGTAAATCGGATAGACAGGTGTCATGCTGGCCTGCCTAAGCTGGTGCTTAATGACAGGGGTGCTTCATGGAAGCCTCTCATCCGCCTCAAGGAGGCTGCAAATCGGACAGACAGGTGTCATGATGGCCTGCTTAAGCTGGTGCTTAATGACAGGGGTGCTTCATGGAAGCCTCTCATCCGCCTCAAGGAGGCTGTAAGTCGGATAGACAGGTGTCATGTGTGTCTGCCTAAGCTGGTGCTTAATGACAGGGGTGCTTCATGGAAGCCTCTCATCCGCCTCACGGAGGCTGCAAATCGTATAGACAGGTGTCATGTGTGCCTGCTTAAGCTGGTGCTTAATGACAGGGGTGCTTCATGGAAGCCTCTCATCCGCCTCAAGGAGGCTGCAAATCGGATAGACAGGTGTCATGCTGGCCTGCTTAAGCTGGTGCTTAATGACAGGGGTGCTTCATGGAAGCCTCTCATCCGCCTCAAGGAGGCTGTAAATCGGATAGACAGGTGTCATGCTGGCCTGCCTAAGCTGGTGCTTAATGACAGGGGTGCTTCATGGAAGCCTCTCATCCGCCTCAAGGAGGCTGCAAATCGGACAGACAGGTGTCATGCTGGCCTGCTTAAGCTGGTGCTTAATGACCTTGGTGCTTCATGGAAGCCTCTCATCCGCCTCAAGGAGGCTGTAAATCGGATAGACAGGTGTCATGTGTGCCTGCCTAAGCTGGTGCTTAATGACAGGGGTGCTTCATGGAAGCCTCTCATCCGCCTCAAGGAGGCTGCAAATCGTATAGACAGGTGTCATGTGTGCCTGCTTAAGCTGGTGCTTAATGACAGGGGTGCTTCATGGAAGCCTCTCATCCGCCTCAAGGAGGCTGTAAATCGGATAGACAGGTGTCATGCTGGCCTGCTTAAGCTGGTGCTTAATGACAGGGGTGCTTCATGGAAGCCTCTCATCCGCCTCAAGGAGGCTGTAAATCGGACAGACAGGTGTCATGTGTGCCTGCTTAAGCTGGTGCTTAATGACAGGGGTGCTTCATGGAAGCCTCTCATCCGCCTCAAGGAGGCTGCAAATCGGATAGACAGGTGTCATGCTGGCCTGCTTAAGCTGGTGCTTAATGACAGGGGTGCTTCATGGAAGCCTCTCATCCGCCTCAAGGAGGCTGCAAATCGGATAGACAGGTGTCATGTGTGCCTGCTTAAGCTGGTGCTTAATGACAGGGGTGCTTCATGGAAGCCTCTCATCCGCCTCAAGGAGGCTGCAAATCGGATAGACAGGTGTCATGCTGGCCTGCTTAAGCTGGTGCTTAATGACAGGGGTGCTTCATGGAAGCCTCTCATCCGCCTCAAGGAGGCTGTAAATCGGATAGACAGGTGTCATGCTGGCCTGCCTAAGCTGGTGCTTAATGACAGGGGTGCTTCATGGAAGCCTCTCATCCGCCTCAAGGAGGCTGCAAATCGGACAGACAGGTGTCATGATGGCCTGCTTAAGCTGGTGCTTAATGACAGGGGTGCTTCATGGAAGCCTCTCATCCGCCTCAAGGAGGCTGTAAGTCGGATAGACAGGTGTCATGTGTGTCTGCCTAAGCTGGTGCTTAATGACAGGGGTGCTTCATGGAAGCCTCTCATCCGCCTCAAGGAGGCTGCAAATCGTATAGACAGGTGTCATGTGTGCCTGCTTAAGCTGGTGCTTAATGACAGGGGTGCTTCATGGAAGCCTCTCATCCGCCTCAAGGAGGCTGCAAATCGGATAGACAGGTGTCATGCTGGCCTGCTTAAGCTGGTGCTTAATGACAGGGGTGCTTCATGGAAGCCTCTCATCCGCCTCAAGGAGGCTGTAAATCGGATAGACAGGTGTCATGCTGGCCTGCCTAAGCTGGTGCTTAATGACAGGGGTGCTTCATGGAAGCCTCTCATCCGCCTCAAGGAGGCTGCAAATCGGACAGACAGGTGTCATGCTGGCCTGCTTAAGCTGGTGCTTAATGACCTTGGTGCTTCATGGAAGCCTCTCATCCGCCTCAAGGAGGCTGTAAATCGGATAGACAGGTGTCATGTGTGCCTGCCTAAGCTGGTGCTTAATGACAGGGGTGCTTCATGGAAGCCTCTCATCCGCCTCAAGGAGGCTGCAAATCGTATAGACAGGTGTCATGTGTGCCTGCTTAAGCTGGTGCTTAATGACAGGGGTGCTTCATGGAAGCCTCTCATCCGCCTCAAGGAGGCTGTAAATCGGATAGACAGGTGTCATGCTGGCCTGCTTAAGCTGGTGCTTAATGACAGGGGTGCTTCATGGAAGCCTCTCATCCGCCTCAAGGAGGCTGTAAATCGGACAGACAGGTGTCATGTGTGCCTGCTTAAGCTGGTGCTTAATGACAGGGGTGCTTCATGGAAGCCTCTCATCCGCCTCAAGGAGGCTGCAAATCGGATAGACAGGTGTCATGCTGGCCTGCTTAAGCTGGTGCTTAATGACAGGGGTGCTTCATGGAAGCCTCTCATCCGCCTCAAGGAGGCTGCAAATCGGATAGACAGGTGTCATGTGTGCCTGCTTAAGCTGGTGCTTAATGACAGGGGTGCTTCATGGAAGCCTCTCATCCGCCTCAAGGAGGCTGTAAATCGGATAGACAGGTGTCATGTGTGCCTGCTTAAGCTGGTGCTGAAGGAGAGCGGTGCTGAAGGAGAGCGGTGCTGAAGGAGAGCGGTTGTGGAGGGTGCACAGGCCGACTTTGCCGACTTGCTGCTCCGGCTGTGGGTGTCCGTTTATTGGTCTGACAATTTCCCTGGTTAGCCCATGTCAATGCCGACAATTCGGCTGGCTGGGCCCGGCTGTGCAGTGCATTTCCGGGTAGATACGGCGGGGGGAAGTCGGCGAAATTCCGGTACGGTCCCGGACCTGGTTCGGCAGAACGCAGGCTCGGATCTGAAATCGGTCTCGGCAGCATTGTAGAGGGGAATAAAACGAAGAATTCGGCGTAAGGCACGGGGCTGTGCGAGCTTGTGTCGCGGAGATATGGGGGATGTGGGTCTGCGGTACCGTCCCGGACCTGCTGCGGCCGAACGCAGGCTTGGATCTGAAATCGGCCACGGCAGCATTGTAGAGGGGAATAAAACTTAATTTTCGGTGTAAGGCACGAGGCTGTGCGAGCTTGTGTCGCGGAGATATGGGGATGTGGGTCTGCGGTACCGTCCCGGACCTGGTGCGGCCGAACGCAGGCTCGGATCTGAAATCGGTCTCTGCAGCATTGTAGAGGGGAATAAAACGAAGAATTCGGTGTAAGGCACGAGGCTGTGCGAGCTTGCGTCGCGGAGATATGGGCCTGCAGCACTACCAGAACTGAGTTTGCCTCCCGGAAAAATGACAGAGTATTGAAGCGCTGAAGGTTCAGCGCTTGTCACCCTGGCTCAGGGTTTTGGCCATTTTCATAGGTGGTCACCAAGCCACCTGGGGCACGATTACAGAAACCCAGTTTTCAGAAAAAGCTCTTCCATAGAAATTCAAGGAGAGGTCGTGCAGATGACATCCGACCATGGTGGGCCCTCACTGGACCTAGTCTGAAGCCCGCCTGGGTGTGTTGCTGGTTCTCCTGACTAACATTTTCAAGAATATGTCAGAGTATTGGATTGACGGAAATAAAACAGAGTATTGGATTGACGGAAATAAAACAGAGTATTGGATGGATTGACAGATTGAAGGGGGACTTTGCCCGAGTGTTGTCCCCCAGCGAGCGGCTGAACGAATGGCAAACCTGACCCGCCATCGGAGGGCCTCCGTCGACTGGCTGGTGTGCGGGGTAAGAGGGGTATGTGTCGGAGGTGTCTCTGCGGGGTTTTGGTGCATGATGGGCGGGTGTGGAAGAGTGTTGAGGGGGGGGGGGTGTGTGTGTGAGGTATTTTCGGCCTGCTTTAAGCCCACATCTTGGGGGGAGATGCAGCTGGTGCAGGCTGTTGCAGGCTGGTCCAGGCTGGTCCAGGGAGGCGTTGTGGAGGCCCTTTAGCCAGGAATGAAGCCTCTTTCCTTGGGCAACGTGTGATGTGTGCTATTTAATCAGTATCACCTGTTTTTCAGCCTGCTTTAAGCCCACAACTTGGGATGTTATGTGCAGTATGGGGCAGGCTGGTTGATGCTGTTCCAGGGAGGCCTTCTGCATGTAATGTAGCCAGGAATAAAGCCTCTTCTCTGGGGTAACGTGTTGTGTGCTATTTAATCAGTATCACCTGTTTTTCAGCCTGCTTTAAGCCCACCTCTTGGGGGGAGATGCAGCTGGTTGATGCTGTTCCAGTGAGGCCTTCTGCATGTAATGTAGCCAGGAATAAAGCCTCTTCTCTGGGGTAACGTGTTGTGTGCTATTTCATCAGTATCACCTGTTTTTCAGCCTGCTTTAAGCCCACATCTTGGGGGAGATGAGCTGTAGGATGGTGCAGGCTGGATGAGGCTGTTCCAGGGAGGCCTTCTGCATGTAATGTAGCCAGGAATGAAGCCTCTTTCCTGGGGTAACGTGTGTTGTGTGCTATTTCATCAGTATCACCTGTTTTTCAGCCTGCTTTCAGCCCACATCTTGGGGGAGATGAGCTGTAGGATGGTGCAGGCTGGATGAGGCTGTTCCAGGGAGGCCTTCTGCATGTAATGTAGCCAGGAATGAAGCCTCTTTCCTGGGGTAACGTGTGTTGTGTGCTATTTCATCAGTATCACCTGTTTTTCAGCCTGCTTTCAGCCCACAGCTTGGGGGGAGATGCAGATGGTCCAGGCTGGTCCAGGGAGGCGTTGTGGAGGTCCGTTACCCAGGAATAAAGCCTCTTTCCTGGGGTAACATGCACTTGAAGTGGATGTAATGAGATGCAAATGATATGCAAATGAGATGCGGATTTGTTACTTTAATGAGATGCGGATTTGTTACTTTAGCCTCTGTGGAGGTATTTCGCCGGGTTTTTCTTACTTTTCCTTGCTGCTTTCAGTGCATACACTGCGGGTAGGTGCAGGGAGGTGTTGTGGAGGGCCTTTACCCAGGAATAAAGCCTCTTTCCTGGGGTAACATGCACTTGAAGTGGATGTAATGAGATGCGGATTTGTTACTTTAGCCTCTGTGGAGGTATTTCTCCGGGTTTTTCTTACTTTTCCTTGCTGACAGGGGTGCTTCCTGGAAGTCTCTCATCCGCCTCAAGGAGGCTGCAAATCGGATAGACAGGTGTCATGCTGGCCTGCTTAAGCTGGTGCTTAATGACAGGGGTGCTTCCTGGAAGTCTCTCATCCGCCTCAAGGAGGCTGCAAATCGGATAGACAGGTGTCATGCTGGCCTGCTTAAGCTGGTGCTTAATGACAGGGGTGCTTCCTGGAAGTCTCTCATCCGCCTCAAGGAGGCTGCAAATCGGATAGACAGGTGTCATGCTGGCCTGCTTAAGCTGGTGCTTAATGACAGGGGTGCTTCCTGGAAGTCTCTCATCCGCCTCAAGGAGGCTGCAAATCGGATAGACAGGTGTCATGCTGGCCTGCTTAAGCTGGTGCTTAATGACAGGGGTGCTTCCTGGAAGTCTCTCATCCGCCTCAAGGAGGCTGCAAATCGGATAGACAGGTGTCATGCTGGCCTGCTTAAGCTGGTGCTTAATGACAGGGGTGCTTCCTGGAAGTCTCTCATCCGCCTCAAGGAGGCTGCAAATCGGATAGACAGGTGTCATGCTGGCCTGCTTAAGCTGGTGCTTAATGACAGGGGTGCTTCCTGGAAGTCTCTCATCCGCCTCAAGGAGGCTGCAAATCGGATAGACAGGTGTCATGCTGGCCTGCTTAAGCTGGTGCTTAATGACAGGGGTGCTTCCTGGAAGTCTCTCATCCGCCTCAAGGAGGCTGCAAATCGGATAGACAGGTGTCATGCTGGCCTGCTTAAGCTGGTGCTTAATGACAGGGGTGCTTCCTGGAAGTCTCTCATCCGCCTCAAGGAGGCTGCAAATCGGATAGACAGGTGTCATGCTGGCCTGCTTAAGCTGGTGCTTAATGACAGGGGTGCTTCCTGGAAGTCTCTCATCCGCCTCAAGGAGGCTGCAAATCGTAGAGACAGGTGTCATGCTGGCCTGCTTAAGCTGGTGCTTAATGACAGGGGTGCTTCCTGGAAGTCTCTCATCCGCCTCAAGGAGGCTGCAAATCGGATAGACAGGTGTCATGCTGGCCTGCTTAAGCTGGTGCTTAATGACAGGGGTGCTTCATGGAAGCCTCTCATCCGCCTCAAGGAGGCTGTAAATCGGATAGACAGGTGTCATGTGTGCCTGCCTAAGCTGGTGCTTAATGACAGGGGTGCTTCATGGAAGCCTCTCATCCGCCTCAAGGAGGCTGCAAATCGGATAGACAGGTGTCATGTGTGCCTGCTTAAGCTGGTGCTTAATGACAGGGGTGCTTCATGGAAGCCTCTCATCCGCCTCAAGGAGGCTGCAAATCGGATAGACAGGTGTCATGTGTGCCTGCTTAAGCTGGTGCTTAATGACAGGGGTGCTTCATGGAAGCCTCTCATCCGCCTCAAGGAGGCTGTAAATCGGATAGACAGGTGTCATGTGTGCCTGCTTAAGCTGGTGCTTAATGACAGGGGTGCTTCATGGAAGCCTCTCATCCGCCTCAAGGAGGCTGCAAATCGGATAGACAGGTGTCATGCTGGCCTGCTTAAGCTGGTGCTTAATGACAGGGGTGCTTCCTGGAAGTCTCTCATCCGCCTCAAGGAGGCTGCAAATCGGATAGACAGGTGTCATGCTGGCCTGCTTAAGCTGGTGCTTAATGACAGGGGTGCTTCCTGGAAGTCTCTCATCCGCCTCAAGGAGGCTGCAAATCGGATAGACAGGTGTCATGCTGGCCTGCTTAAGCTGGTGCTTAATGACAGGGGTGCTTCCTGGAAGTCTCTCATCCGCCTCAAGGAGGCTGCAAATCGGATAGACAGGTGTCATGCTGGCCTGCTTAAGCTGGTGCTTAATGACAGGGGTGCTTCATGGAAGCCTCTCATCCGCCTCAAGGAGGCTGTAAATCGGATAGACAGGTGTCATGCTGGCCTGCTTAAGCTGGTGCTTAATGACAGGGGTGCTTCATGGAAGCCTCTCATCCGCCTCAAGGAGGCTGCAAATCGGATAGACAGGTGTCATGTGTGCCTGCTTAAGCTGGTGCTTAATGACAGGGGTGCTTCATGGAAGCCTCTCATCCGCCTCAAGGAGGCTGCAAATCGGATAGACAGGTGTCATGCTGGCCTGCTTAAGCTGGTGCTTAATGACAGGGGTGCTTCATGGAAGCCTCTCATCCGCCTCAAGGAGGCTGTAAATCGGATAGACAGGTGTCATGCTGGCCTGCCTAAGCTGGTGCTTAATGACAGGGGTGCTTCATGGAAGCCTCTCATCCGCCTCAAGGAGGCTGCAAATCGGACAGACAGGTGTCATGATGGCCTGCTTAAGCTGGTGCTTAATGACAGGGGTGCTTCATGGAAGCCTCTCATCCGCCTCAAGGAGGCTGTAAGTCGGATAGACAGGTGTCATGTGTGTCTGCCTAAGCTGGTGCTTAATGACAGGGGTGCTTCATGGAAGCCTCTCATCCGCCTCACGGAGGCTGCAAATCGTATAGACAGGTGTCATGTGTGCCTGCTTAAGCTGGTGCTTAATGACAGGGGTGCTTCATGGAAGCCTCTCATCCGCCTCAAGGAGGCTGCAAATCGGATAGACAGGTGTCATGCTGGCCTGCTTAAGCTGGTGCTTAATGACAGGGGTGCTTCATGGAAGCCTCTCATCCGCCTCAAGGAGGCTGTAAATCGGATAGACAGGTGTCATGCTGGCCTGCCTAAGCTGGTGCTTAATGACAGGGGTGCTTCATGGAAGCCTCTCATCCGCCTCAAGGAGGCTGCAAATCGGACAGACAGGTGTCATGCTGGCCTGCTTAAGCTGGTGCTTAATGACCTTGGTGCTTCATGGAAGCCTCTCATCCGCCTCAAGGAGGCTGTAAATCGGATAGACAGGTGTCATGTGTGCCTGCCTAAGCTGGTGCTTAATGACAGGGGTGCTTCATGGAAGCCTCTCATCCGCCTCAAGGAGGCTGCAAATCGTATAGACAGGTGTCATGTGTGCCTGCTTAAGCTGGTGCTTAATGACAGGGGTGCTTCATGGAAGCCTCTCATCCGCCTCAAGGAGGCTGTAAATCGGATAGACAGGTGTCATGCTGGCCTGCTTAAGCTGGTGCTTAATGACAGGGGTGCTTCATGGAAGCCTCTCATCCGCCTCAAGGAGGCTGTAAATCGGACAGACAGGTGTCATGTGTGCCTGCTTAAGCTGGTGCTTAATGACAGGGGTGCTTCATGGAAGCCTCTCATCCGCCTCAAGGAGGCTGCAAATCGGATAGACAGGTGTCATGCTGGCCTGCTTAAGCTGGTGCTTAATGACAGGGGTGCTTCATGGAAGCCTCTCATCCGCCTCAAGGAGGCTGCAAATCGGATAGACAGGTGTCATGTGTGCCTGCTTAAGCTGGTGCTTAATGACAGGGGTGCTTCATGGAAGCCTCTCATCCGCCTCAAGGAGGCTGCAAATCGGATAGACAGGTGTCATGCTGGCCTGCTTAAGCTGGTGCTTAATGACAGGGGTGCTTCATGGAAGCCTCTCATCCGCCTCAAGGAGGCTGCAAATCGGACAGACAGGTGTCATGCTGGCCTGCTTAAGCTGGTGCTTAATGACAGGGGTGCTTCATGGAAGCCTCTCATCCGCCTCAAGGAGGCTGTAAGTCGGATAGACAGGTGTCATGTGTGTCTGCCTAAGCTGGTGCTTAATGACAGGGGTGCTTCATGGAAGCCTCTCATCCGCCTCAAGGAGGCTGCAAATCGTATAGACAGGTGTCATGTGTGCCTGCTTAAGCTGGTGCTTAATGACAGGGGTGCTTCATGGAAGCCTCTCATCCGCCTCAAGGAGGCTGCAAATCGGATAGACAGGTGTCATGCTGGCCTGCTTAAGCTGGTGCTTAATGACAGGGGTGCTTCATGGAAGCCTCTCATCCGCCTCAAGGAGGCTGTAAATCGGACAGACAGGTGTCATGTGTGCCTGCTTAAGCTGGTGCTTAATGACAGGGGTGCTTCATGGAAGCCTCTCATCCGCCTCAAGGAGGCTGCAAATCGGATAGACAGGTGTCATGCTGGCCTGCTTAAGCTGGTGCTTAATGACAGGGGTGCTTCATGGAAGCCTCTCATCCGCCTCAAGGAGGCTGCAAATCGGATAGACAGGTGTCATGTGTGCCTGCTTAAGCTGGTGCTTAATGACAGGGGTGCTTCATGGAAGCCTCTCATCCGCCTCAAGGAGGCTGCAAATCGGATAGACAGGTGTCATGCTGGCCTGCTTAAGCTGGTGCTTAATGACAGGGGTGCTTCATGGAAGCCTCTCATCCGCCTCAAGGAGGCTGCAAATCGGACAGACAGGTGTCATGCTGGCCTGCTTAAGCTGGTGCTTAATGACAGGGGTGCTTCATGGAAGCCTCTCATCCGCCTCAAGGAGGCTGTAAGTCGGATAGACAGGTGTCATGTGTGTCTGCCTAAGCTGGTGCTTAATGACAGGGGTGCTTCATGGAAGCCTCTCATCCGCCTCAAGGAGGCTGCAAATCGTATAGACAGGTGTCATGTGTGCCTGCTTAAGCTGGTGCTTAATGACAGGGGTGCTTCATGGAAGCCTCTCATCCGCCTCAAGGAGGCTGCAAATCGGATAGACAGGTGTCATGCTGGCCTGCTTAAGCTGGTGCTTAATGACAGGGGTGCTTCATGGAAGCCTCTCATCCGCCTCAAGGAGGCTGTAAATCGGATAGACAGGTGTCATGCTGGCCTGCCTTAGCTGGTGCTTAATGACAGGGGTGCTTCATGGAAGCCTCTCATCCGCCTCAAGGAGGCTGCAAATCGGACAGACAGGTGTCATGCTGGCCTGCTTAAGCTGGTGCTTAATGACCTTGGTGCTTCATGGAAGCCTCTCATCCGCCTCAAGGAGGCTGTAAATCGGATAGACAGGTGTCATGTGTGCCTGCCTAAGCTGGTGCTTAATGACAGGGGTGCTTCATGGAAGCCTCTCATCCGCCTCAAGGAGGCTGCAAATCGGATAGACAGGTGTCATGCTGGCCTGCTTAAGCTGGTGCTTAATGACAGGGGTGCTTCATGGAAGCCTCTCATCCGCCTCAAGGAGGCTGTAAATCGGATAGACAGGTGTCATGCTGGCCTGCTTAAGCTGGTGCTTAATGACAGGGGTGCTTCATGGAAGCCTCTCATCCGCCTCAAGGAGGCTGTAAATCGGACAGACAGGTGTCATGTGTGCCTGCTTAAGCTGGTGCTTAATGACAGGGGTGCTTCATGGAAGCCTCTCATCCGCCTCAAGGAGGCTGTAAATCGGACAGACAGGTGTCATGTGTGCCTGCTTAAGCTGGTGCTTAATGACAGGGGTGCTTCATGGAAGCCTCTCATCCGCCTCAAGGAGGCTGTAAATCGGATAGACAGGTGTCATGTGTGCCTGCCTAAGCTGGTGCTTAATGACAGGGGTGCTTCATGGAAGCCTCTCATCCGCCTCAAGGAGGCTGCAAATCGGATAGACAGGTGTCATGTGTGCCTGCTTAAGCTGGTGCTTAATGACAGGGGTGCTTCATGGAAGCCTCTCATCCGCCTCAAGGAGGCTGTAAATCGGATAGACAGGTGTCATGCTGGCCTGCTTAAGCTGGTGCTTAATGACAGGGGTGCTTCATGGAAGCCTCTCATCCGCCTCAAGGAGGCTGTAAATCGGATAGACAGGTGTCATGTGTGCCTGCTTAAGCTGGTGCTTAATGACAGGGGTGCTTCATGGAAGCCTCTCATCCGCCTCAAGGAGGCTGTAAATCGGATAGACAGGTGTCATGTGTGCCTGCCTAAGCTGGTGCTTAATGACAGGGGTGCTTCATGGAAGCCTCTCATCCGCCTCAAGGAGGCTGCAAATCGGACAGACAGGTGTCATGCTGGCCTGCTTAAGCTGGTGCTTAATGACAGGGGTGCTTCATGGAAGCCTCTCATCCGCCTCAAGGAGGCTGCAAATCGGACAGACAGGTGTCATGCTGGCCTGCTTAAGCTGGTGCTAAATGACAGGGGTGCTTCATGGAAGCCTCTCATCCGCCTCAAGGAGGCTGTAAATCGGATAGACAGGTGTCATGTGTGCCTGCTTAAGCTGGTGCTTAATGACAGGGGTGCTTCATGGAAGCCTCTCATCCGCCTCAAGGAGGCTGTAAATCGGATAGACAGGTGTCATGTGTGCCTGCTTAAGCTGGTGCTTAATGACAGGGGTGCTTCATGGAAGCCTCTCATCCGCCTCAAGGAGGCTGTAAATCGGATAGACAGGTGTCATGCTGGCCTGCTTAAGCTGGTGCTTAATGACAGGGGTGCTTCATGGAAGCCTCTCATCCGCCTCAAGGAGGCTGTAAATCGGACAGACAGGTGTCATGTGTGCCTGCTTAAGCTGGTGCTTAATGACAGGGGTGCTTCATGGAAGCCTCTCATCCGCCTCAAGGAGGCTGTAAATCGGATAGACAGGTGTCATGCTGGCCTGCTTAAGCTGGTGCTTAATGACAGGGGTGCTTCCTGGAAGTCTCTCATCCGCCTCAAGGAGGCTGCAAATCGTATAGACAGGTGTCATGCTGGCCTGCTTAAGCTGGTGCTTAATGACAGGGGTGCTTCCTGGAAGTCTCTCATCCGCCTCAAGGAGGCTGCAAATCGGATAGACAGGTGTCATGCTGGCCTGCTTAAGCTGGTGCTTAATGACAGGGGTGCTTCATGGAAGCCTCTCATCCGCCTCAAGGAGGCTGTAAATCGGATAGACAGGTGTCATGTGTGCCTGCCTAAGCTGGTGCTTAATGACAGGGGTGCTTCATGGAAGCCTCTCATCCGCCTCAAGGAGGCTGCAAATCGGATAGACAGGTGTCATGTGTGCCTGCCTAAGCTGGTGCTTAATGACAGGGGTGCTTCCTGGAAGCCTCTCATCCGCCTCAAGGAGGCTGTAAATCGGATAGACAGGTGTCATGTGTGCCTGCCTAAGCTGGTGCTTAATGACAGGGGTGCTTCCTGGATGTCTCTCATCCGCCTCAAGGAGGCTGCAAATCGGATAGACAGGTGTCATGCTGGCCTGCTTAAGCTGGTGCTTAATGACAGGGGTGCTTCCTGGAAGTCTCTCATCCGCCTCAAGGAGGCTGCAAATCGGATAGACAGGTGTCATGCTGGCCTGCTTAAGCTGGTGCTTAATGACAGGGGTGCTTCCTGGAAGTCTCTCATCCGCCTCAAGGAGGCTGCAAATCGGATAGACAGGTGTCATGCTGGCCTGCTTAAGCTGGTGCTTAATGACAGGGGTGCTTCATGGAAGCCTCTCATCCGCCTCAAGGAGGCTGTAAATCGGATAGACAGGTGTCATGTGTGCCTGCTTAAGCTGGTGCTTAATGACAGGGGTGCTTCATGGAAGCCTCTCATCCGCCTCAAGGAGGCTGCAAATCGGATAGACAGGTGTCATGTGTGCCTGCTTAAGCTGGTGCTTAATGACAGGGGTGCTTCATGGAAGCCTCTCATCCGCCTCAAGGAGGCTGCAAATCGGATAGACAGGTGTCATGCTGGCCTGCTTAAGCTGGTGCTTAATGACAGGGGTGCTTCATGGAAGCCTCTCATCCGCCTCAAGGAGGCTGTAAATCGGATAGACAGGTGTCATGCTGGCCTGCCTAAGCTGGTGCTTAATGACAGGGGTGCTTCATGGAAGCCTCTCATCCGCCTCAAGGAGGCTGCAAATCGGACAGACAGGTGTCATGATGGCCTGCTTAAGCTGGTGCTTAATGACAGGGGTGCTTCATGGAAGCCTCTCATCCGCCTCAAGGAGGCTGTAAGTCGGATAGACAGGTGTCATGTGTGTCTGCCTAAGCTGGTGCTTAATGACAGGGGTGCTTCATGGAAGCCTCTCATCCGCCTCAAGGAGGCTGCAAATCGTATAGACAGGTGTCATGTGTGCCTGCTTAAGCTGGTGCTTAATGACAGGGGTGCTTCATGGAAGCCTCTCATCCGCCTCAAGGAGGCTGCAAATCGGATAGACAGGTGTCATGCTGGCCTGCTTAAGCTGGTGCTTAATGACAGGGGTGCTTCATGGAAGCCTCTCATCCGCCTCAAGGAGGCTGTAAATCGGATAGACAGGTGTCATGCTGGCCTGCCTAAGCTGGTGCTTAATGACAGGGGTGCTTCATGGAAGCCTCTCATCCGCCTCAAGGAGGCTGCAAATCGGACAGACAGGTGTCATGCTGGCCTGCTTAAGCTGGTGCTTAATGACCTTGGTGCTTCATGGAAGCCTCTCATCCGCCTCAAGGAGGCTGTAAATCGGATAGACAGGTGTCATGTGTGCCTGCCTAAGCTGGTGCTTAATGACAGGGGTGCTTCATGGAAGCCTCTCATCCGCCTCAAGGAGGCTGCAAATCGTATAGACAGGTGTCATGTGTGCCTGCTTAAGCTGGTGCTTAATGACAGGGGTGCTTCATGGAAGCCTCTCATCCGCCTCAAGGAGGCTGTAAATCGGATAGACAGGTGTCATGCTGGCCTGCTTAAGCTGGTGCTTAATGACAGGGGTGCTTCATGGAAGCCTCTCATCCGCCTCAAGGAGGCTGTAAATCGGACAGACAGGTGTCATGTGTGCCTGCTTAAGCTGGTGCTTAATGACAGGGGTGCTTCATGGAAGCCTCTCATCCGCCTCAAGGAGGCTGCAAATCGGATAGACAGGTGTCATGCTGGCCTGCTTAAGCTGGTGCTTAATGACAGGGGTGCTTCATGGAAGCCTCTCATCCGCCTCAAGGAGGCTGCAAATCGGATAGACAGGTGTCATGTGTGCCTGCTTAAGCTGGTGCTTAATGACAGGGGTGCTTCATGGAAGCCTCTCATCCGCCTCAAGGAGGCTGTAAATCGGATAGACA
The DNA here is from genome assembly GCA_028022725.1 of Lycodopsis pacificus. Classification (NCBI taxonomy): domain Eukaryota; kingdom Metazoa; phylum Chordata; class Actinopteri; order Perciformes; family Zoarcidae; genus Lycodopsis; species Lycodopsis pacificus. The sequence continues at coordinate 71,070 of JAQMIO010000002.1, read as the reverse complement.
GGTGTCATGTGTGCCTGCTTAAGCTGGTGCTGAAGGAGAGCGGTGCTGAAGGAGAGCGGTGCTGAAGGAGAGCGGTTGTGGAGGGTGCACAGGCCGACTTTGCCGACTTGCTGCTCCGGCTGTGGGTGTCCGTTTATTGGTCTGACAATTTCCCTGGTTAGCCCATGTCAATGCCGACAATTCGGCTGGCTGGGCCCGGCTGTGCAGTGCATTTCCGGGTAGATACGGCGGGGGGAAGTCGGCGAAATTCCGGTACGGTCCCGGACCTGGTTCGGCAGAACGCAGGCTCGGATCTGAAATCGGTCTCGGCAGCATTGTAGAGGGGAATAAAACGAAGAATTCGGCGTAAGGCACGGGGCTGTGCGAGCTTGTGTCGCGGAGATATGGGGGATGTGGGTCTGCGGTACCGTCCCGGACCTGCTGCGGCCGAACGCAGGCTTGGATCTGAAATCGGCCACGGCAGCATTGTAGAGGGGAATAAAACTTCATTTTCGGTGTAAGGCACGAGGCTGTGCGAGCTTGTGTCGCGGAGATATGGGGATGTGGGTCTGCGGTACCGTCCCGGACCTGGTGCGGCCGAACGCAGGCTCGGATCTGAAATCGGTCTCTGCAGCATTGTAGAGGGGAATAAAACGAAGAATTCGGTGTAAGGCACGAGGCTGTGCGAGCTTGCGTCGCGGAGATATGGGCCTGCAGCACTACCAGAACTGAGTTTGCCTCCCGGAAAAATGACAGAGTATTGAAGCGCTGAAGGTTCAGCGCTTGTCACCCTGGCTCAGGGTTTTGGCCATTTTCATAGGTGGTCACCAAGCCACCTGGGGCACGATTACAGAAACCCAGTTTTCAGAAAAAGCTCTTCCATAGAAATTCAAGGAGAGGTCGTGCAGATGACATCCGACCATGGTGGGCCCTCACTGGACCTAGTCTGAAGCCCGCCTGGGTGTGTTGCTGGTTCTCCTGACTAACATTTTCAAGAATATGTCAGAGTATTGGATTGACGGAAATAAAACAGAGTATTGGATTGACGGAAATAAAACAGAGTATTGGATGGATTGACAGATTGAAGGGGGACTTTGCCCGAGTGTTGTCCCCCAGCGAGCGGCTGAACGAATGGCAAACCTGACCCGCCATCGGAGGGCCTCCGTCGACTGGCTGGTGTGCGGGGTAAGAGGGGTATGTGTCGGAGGTGTCTCTGCGGGGTTTTGGTGCATGATGGGCGGGTGTGGAAGAGTGTTGAGGGGGGGGGGGTGTGTGTGTGAGGTATTTTCGGCCTGCTTTAAGCCCACATCTTGGGGGGAGATGCAGCTGGTGCAGGCTGTTGCAGGCTGGTCCAGGCTGGTCCAGGGAGGCGTTGTGGAGGCCCTTTAGCCAGGAATGAAGCCTCTTTCCTTGGGCAACGTGTGATGTGTGCTATTTAATCAGTATCACCTGTTTTTCAGCCTGCTTTAAGCCCACAACTTGGGATGTTATGTGCAGTATGGGGCAGGCTGGTTGATGCTGTTCCAGGGAGGCCTTCTGCATGTAATGTAGCCAGGAATAAAGCCTCTTCTCTGGGGTAACGTGTTGTGTGCTATTTAATCAGTATCACCTGTTTTTCAGCCTGCTTTAAGCCCACCTCTTGGGGGGAGATGCAGCTGGTTGATGCTGTTCCAGTGAGGCCTTCTGCATGTAATGTAGCCAGGAATAAAGCCTCTTCTCTGGGGTAACGTGTTGTGTGCTATTTCATCAGTATCACCTGTTTTTCAGCCTGCTTTAAGCCCACATCTTGGGGGAGATGAGCTGTAGGATGGTGCAGGCTGGATGAGGCTGTTCCAGGGAGGCCTTCTGCATGTAATGTAGCCAGGAATGAAGCCTCTTTCCTGGGGTAACGTGTGTTGTGTGCTATTTCATCAGTATCACCTGTTTTTCAGCCTGCTTTCAGCCCACATCTTGGGGGAGATGAGCTGTAGGATGGTGCAGGCTGGATGAGGCTGTTCCAGGGAGGCCTTCTGCATGTAATGTAGCCAGGAATGAAGCCTCTTTCCTGGGGTAACGTGTGTTGTGTGCTATTTCATCAGTATCACCTGTTTTTCAGCCTGCTTTCAGCCCACAGCTTGGGGGGAGATGCAGATGGTCCAGGCTGGTCCAGGGAGGCGTTGTGGAGGTCCGTTACCCAGGAATAAAGCCTCTTTCCTGGGGTAACATGCACTTGAAGTGGATGTAATGAGATGCAAATGATATGCAAATGAGATGCGGATTTGTTACTTTAATGAGATGCGGATTTGTTACTTTAGCCTCTGTGGAGGTATTTCGCCGGGTTTTTCTTACTTTTCCTTGCTGCTTTCAGTGCATACACTGCGGGTAGGTGCAGGGAGGTGTTGTGGAGGGCCTTTACCCAGGAATAAAGCCTCTTTCCTGGGGTAACATGCACTTGAAGTGGATGTAATGAGATGCGGATTTGTTACTTTAGCCTCTGTGGAGGTATTTCTCCGGGTTTTTCTTACTTTTCCTTGCTGACAGGGGTGCTTCCTGGAAGTCTCTCATCCGCCTCAAGGAGGCTGCAAATCGGATAGACAGGTGTCATGCTGGCCTGCTTAAGCTGGTGCTTAATGACAGGGGTGCTTCCTGGAAGTCTCTCATCCGCCTCAAGGAGGCTGCAAATCGGATAGACAGGTGTCATGCTGGCCTGCTTAAGCTGGTGCTTAATGACAGGGGTGCTTCCTGGAAGTCTCTCATCCGCCTCAAGGAGGCTGCAAATCGGATAGACAGGTGTCATGCTGGCCTGCTTAAGCTGGTGCTTAATGACAGGGGTGCTTCCTGGAAGTCTCTCATCCGCCTCAAGGAGGCTGCAAATCGGATAGACAGGTGTCATGCTGGCCTGCTTAAGCTGGTGCTTAATGACAGGGGTGCTTCCTGGAAGTCTCTCATCCGCCTCAAGGAGGCTGCAAATCGGATAGACAGGTGTCATGCTGGCCTGCTTAAGCTGGTGCTTAATGACAGGGGTGCTTCCTGGAAGTCTCTCATCCGCCTCAAGGAGGCTGCAAATCGGATAGACAGGTGTCATGCTGGCCTGCTTAAGCTGGTGCTTAATGACAGGGGTGCTTCCTGGAAGTCTCTCATCCGCCTCAAGGAGGCTGCAAATCGGATAGACAGGTGTCATGCTGGCCTGCTTAAGCTGGTGCTTAATGACAGGGGTGCTTCCTGGAAGTCTCTCATCCGCCTCAAGGAGGCTGCAAATCGGATAGACAGGTGTCATGCTGGCCTGCTTAAGCTGGTGCTTAATGACAGGGGTGCTTCCTGGAAGTCTCTCATCCGCCTCAAGGAGGCTGCAAATCGGATAGACAGGTGTCATGCTGGCCTGCTTAAGCTGGTGCTTAATGACAGGGGTGCTTCCTGGAAGTCTCTCATCCGCCTCAAGGAGGCTGCAAATCGTAGAGACAGGTGTCATGCTGGCCTGCTTAAGCTGGTGCTTAATGACAGGGGTGCTTCCTGGAAGTCTCTCATCCGCCTCAAGGAGGCTGCAAATCGGATAGACAGGTGTCATGCTGGCCTGCTTAAGCTGGTGCTTAATGACAGGGGTGCTTCATGGAAGCCTCTCATCCGCCTCAAGGAGGCTGTAAATCGGATAGACAGGTGTCATGTGTGCCTGCCTAAGCTGGTGCTTAATGACAGGGGTGCTTCATGGAAGCCTCTCATCCGCCTCAAGGAGGCTGCAAATCGGATAGACAGGTGTCATGTGTGCCTGCTTAAGCTGGTGCTTAATGACAGGGGTGCTTCATGGAAGCCTCTCATCCGCCTCAAGGAGGCTGCAAATCGGATAGACAGGTGTCATGTGTGCCTGCTTAAGCTGGTGCTTAATGACAGGGGTGCTTCATGGAAGCCTCTCATCCGCCTCAAGGAGGCTGTAAATCGGATAGACAGGTGTCATGTGTGCCTGCTTAAGCTGGTGCTTAATGACAGGGGTGCTTCATGGAAGCCTCTCATCCGCCTCAAGGAGGCTGCAAATCGGATAGACAGGTGTCATGCTGGCCTGCTTAAGCTGGTGCTTAATGACAGGGGTGCTTCCTGGAAGTCTCTCATCCGCCTCAAGGAGGCTGCAAATCGGATAGACAGGTGTCATGCTGGCCTGCTTAAGCTGGTGCTTAATGACAGGGGTGCTTCCTGGAAGTCTCTCATCCGCCTCAAGGAGGCTGCAAATCGGATAGACAGGTGTCATGCTGGCCTGCTTAAGCTGGTGCTTAATGACAGGGGTGCTTCCTGGAAGTCTCTCATCCGCCTCAAGGAGGCTGCAAATCGGATAGACAGGTGTCATGCTGGCCTGCTTAAGCTGGTGCTTAATGACAGGGGTGCTTCATGGAAGCCTCTCATCCGCCTCAAGGAGGCTGTAAATCGGATAGACAGGTGTCATGCTGGCCTGCTTAAGCTGGTGCTTAATGACAGGGGTGCTTCATGGAAGCCTCTCATCCGCCTCAAGGAGGCTGCAAATCGGATAGACAGGTGTCATGTGTGCCTGCTTAAGCTGGTGCTTAATGACAGGGGTGCTTCATGGAAGCCTCTCATCCGCCTCAAGGAGGCTGCAAATCGGATAGACAGGTGTCATGCTGGCCTGCTTAAGCTGGTGCTTAATGACAGGGGTGCTTCATGGAAGCCTCTCATCCGCCTCAAGGAGGCTGTAAATCGGATAGACAGGTGTCATGCTGGCCTGCCTAAGCTGGTGCTTAATGACAGGGGTGCTTCATGGAAGCCTCTCATCCGCCTCAAGGAGGCTGCAAATCGGACAGACAGGTGTCATGATGGCCTGCTTAAGCTGGTGCTTAATGACAGGGGTGCTTCATGGAAGCCTCTCATCCGCCTCAAGGAGGCTGTAAGTCGGATAGACAGGTGTCATGTGTGTCTGCCTAAGCTGGTGCTTAATGACAGGGGTGCTTCATGGAAGCCTCTCATCCGCCTCACGGAGGCTGCAAATCGTATAGACAGGTGTCATGTGTGCCTGCTTAAGCTGGTGCTTAATGACAGGGGTGCTTCATGGAAGCCTCTCATCCGCCTCAAGGAGGCTGCAAATCGGATAGACAGGTGTCATGCTGGCCTGCTTAAGCTGGTGCTTAATGACAGGGGTGCTTCATGGAAGCCTCTCATCCGCCTCAAGGAGGCTGTAAATCGGATAGACAGGTGTCATGCTGGCCTGCCTAAGCTGGTGCTTAATGACAGGGGTGCTTCATGGAAGCCTCTCATCCGCCTCAAGGAGGCTGCAAATCGGACAGACAGGTGTCATGCTGGCCTGCTTAAGCTGGTGCTTAATGACCTTGGTGCTTCATGGAAGCCTCTCATCCGCCTCAAGGAGGCTGTAAATCGGATAGACAGGTGTCATGTGTGCCTGCCTAAGCTGGTGCTTAATGACAGGGGTGCTTCATGGAAGCCTCTCATCCGCCTCAAGGAGGCTGCAAATCGTATAGACAGGTGTCATGTGTGCCTGCTTAAGCTGGTGCTTAATGACAGGGGTGCTTCATGGAAGCCTCTCATCCGCCTCAAGGAGGCTGTAAATCGGATAGACAGGTGTCATGCTGGCCTGCTTAAGCTGGTGCTTAATGACAGGGGTGCTTCATGGAAGCCTCTCATCCGCCTCAAGGAGGCTGTAAATCGGACAGACAGGTGTCATGTGTGCCTGCTTAAGCTGGTGCTTAATGACAGGGGTGCTTCATGGAAGCCTCTCATCCGCCTCAAGGAGGCTGCAAATCGGATAGACAGGTGTCATGCTGGCCTGCTTAAGCTGGTGCTTAATGACAGGGGTGCTTCATGGAAGCCTCTCATCCGCCTCAAGGAGGCTGCAAATCGGATAGACAGGTGTCATGTGTGCCTGCTTAAGCTGGTGCTTAATGACAGGGGTGCTTCATGGAAGCCTCTCATCCGCCTCAAGGAGGCTGCAAATCGGATAGACAGGTGTCATGCTGGCCTGCTTAAGCTGGTGCTTAATGACAGGGGTGCTTCATGGAAGCCTCTCATCCGCCTCAAGGAGGCTGTAAATCGGATAGACAGGTGTCATGCTGGCCTGCCTAAGCTGGTGCTTAATGACAGGGGTGCTTCATGGAAGCCTCTCATCCGCCTCAAGGAGGCTGCAAATCGGACAGACAGGTGTCATGCTGGCCTGCTTAAGCTGGTGCTTAATGACAGGGGTGCTTCATGGAAGCCTCTCATCCGCCTCAAGGAGGCTGTAAGTCGGATAGACAGGTGTCATGTGTGTCTGCCTAAGCTGGTGCTTAATGACAGGGGTGCTTCATGGAAGCCTCTCATCCGCCTCAAGGAGGCTGCAAATCGTATAGACAGGTGTCATGTGTGCCTGCTTAAGCTGGTGCTTAATGACAGGGGTGCTTCATGGAAGCCTCTCATCCGCCTCAAGGAGGCTGCAAATCGGATAGACAGGTGTCATGCTGGCCTGCTTAAGCTGGTGCTTAATGACAGGGGTGCTTCATGGAAGCCTCTCATCCGCCTCAAGGAGGCTGTAAATCGGATAGACAGGTGTCATGCTGGCCTGCCTTAGCTGGTGCTTAATGACAGGGGTGCTTCATGGAAGCCTCTCATCCGCCTCAAGGAGGCTGCAAATCGGACAGACAGGTGTCATGCTGGCCTGCTTAAGCTGGTGCTTAATGACCTTGGTGCTTCATGGAAGCCTCTCATCCGCCTCAAGGAGGCTGTAAATCGGATAGACAGGTGTCATGTGTGCCTGCCTAAGCTGGTGCTTAATGACAGGGGTGCTTCATGGAAGCCTCTCATCCGCCTCAAGGAGGCTGCAAATCGGATAGACAGGTGTCATGCTGGCCTGCTTAAGCTGGTGCTTAATGACAGGGGTGCTTCATGGAAGCCTCTCATCCGCCTCAAGGAGGCTGTAAATCGGATAGACAGGTGTCATGCTGGCCTGCTTAAGCTGGTGCTTAATGACAGGGGTGCTTCATGGAAGCCTCTCATCCGCCTCAAGGAGGCTGTAAATCGGACAGACAGGTGTCATGTGTGCCTGCTTAAGCTGGTGCTTAATGACAGGGGTGCTTCATGGAAGCCTCTCATCCGCCTCAAGGAGGCTGTAAATCGGACAGACAGGTGTCATGTGTGCCTGCTTAAGCTGGTGCTTAATGACAGGGGTGCTTCATGGAAGCCTCTCATCCGCCTCAAGGAGGCTGTAAATCGGATAGACAGGTGTCATGTGTGCCTGCCTAAGCTGGTGCTTAATGACAGGGGTGCTTCATGGAAGCCTCTCATCCGCCTCAAGGAGGCTGCAAATCGGATAGACAGGTGTCATGTGTGCCTGCTTAAGCTGGTGCTTAATGACAGGGGTGCTTCATGGAAGCCTCTCATCCGCCTCAAGGAGGCTGTAAATCGGATAGACAGGTGTCATGCTGGCCTGCTTAAGCTGGTGCTTAATGACAGGGGTGCTTCATGGAAGCCTCTCATCCGCCTCAAGGAGGCTGTAAATCGGATAGACAGGTGTCATGTGTGCCTGCTTAAGCTGGTGCTTAATGACAGGGGTGCTTCATGGAAGCCTCTCATCCGCCTCAAGGAGGCTGTAAATCGGATAGACAGGTGTCATGTGTGCCTGCCTAAGCTGGTGCTTAATGACAGGGGTGCTTCATGGAAGCCTCTCATCCGCCTCAAGGAGGCTGCAAATCGGACAGACAGGTGTCATGCTGGCCTGCTTAAGCTGGTGCTTAATGACAGGGGTGCTTCATGGAAGCCTCTCATCCGCCTCAAGGAGGCTGCAAATCGGACAGACAGGTGTCATGCTGGCCTGCTTAAGCTGGTGCTAAATGACAGGGGTGCTTCATGGAAGCCTCTCATCCGCCTCAAGGAGGCTGTAAATCGGATAGACAGGTGTCATGTGTGCCTGCTTAAGCTGGTGCTTAATGACAGGGGTGCTTCATGGAAGCCTCTCATCCGCCTCAAGGAGGCTGTAAATCGGATAGACAGGTGTCATGTGTGCCTGCTTAAGCTGGTGCTTAATGACAGGGGTGCTTCATGGAAGCCTCTCATCCGCCTCAAGGAGGCTGTAAATCGGATAGACAGGTGTCATGCTGGCCTGCTTAAGCTGGTGCTTAATGACAGGGGTGCTTCATGGAAGCCTCTCATCCGCCTCAAGGAGGCTGTAAATCGGACAGACAGGTGTCATGTGTGCCTGCTTAAGCTGGTGCTTAATGACAGGGGTGCTTCATGGAAGCCTCTCATCCGCCTCAAGGAGGCTGTAAATCGGATAGACAGGTGTCATGCTGGCCTGCTTAAGCTGGTGCTTAATGACAGGGGTGCTTCCTGGAAGTCTCTCATCCGCCTCAAGGAGGCTGCAAATCGTATAGACAGGTGTCATGCTGGCCTGCTTAAGCTGGTGCTTAATGACAGGGGTGCTTCCTGGAAGTCTCTCATCCGCCTCAAGGAGGCTGCAAATCGGATAGACAGGTGTCATGCTGGCCTGCTTAAGCTGGTGCTTAATGACAGGGGTGCTTCATGGAAGCCTCTCATCCGCCTCAAGGAGGCTGTAAATCGGATAGACAGGTGTCATGTGTGCCTGCCTAAGCTGGTGCTTAATGACAGGGGTGCTTCATGGAAGCCTCTCATCCGCCTCAAGGAGGCTGCAAATCGGATAGACAGGTGTCATGTGTGCCTGCCTAAGCTGGTGCTTAATGACAGGGGTGCTTCCTGGAAGCCTCTCATCCGCCTCAAGGAGGCTGTAAATCGGATAGACAGGTGTCATGTGTGCCTGCCTAAGCTGGTGCTTAATGACAGGGGTGCTTCCTGGATGTCTCTCATCCGCCTCAAGGAGGCTGCAAATCGGATAGACAGGTGTCATGCTGGCCTGCTTAAGCTGGTGCTTAATGACAGGGGTGCTTCCTGGAAGTCTCTCATCCGCCTCAAGGAGGCTGCAAATCGGATAGACAGGTGTCATGCAGGCCTGCTTAAGCTGGTGCTTAATGACAGGGGTGCTTCCTGGAAGTCTCTCATCCGCCTCAAGGAGGCTGCAAATCGGATAGACAGGTGTCATGCTGGCCTGCTTAAGCTGGTGCTTAATGACAGGGGTGCTTCCTGGAAGTCTCTCATCCGCCTCAAGGAGGCTGCAAATCGGATAGACAGGTGTCATGCTGGCCTGCTTAAGCTGGTGCTTAATGACAGGGGTGCTTCCTGGAAGTCTCTCATCCGCCTCAAGGAGGCTGCAAATCGTAGAGACAGGTGTCATGCTGGCCTGCTTAAGCTGGTGCTTAATGACAGGGGTGCTTCCTGGAAGTCTCTCATCCGCCTCAAGGAGGCTGCAAATCGGATAGACAGGTGTCATGTGTGCCTGCTTAAGCTGGTGCTTAATGACAGGGGTGCTTCATGGAAGCCTCTCATCCGCCTCAAGGAGGCTGCAAATCGGATAGACAGGTGTCATGCTGGCCTGCTTAAGCTGGTGCTTAATGACAGGGGTGCTTCCTGGAAGTCTCTCATCCGCCTCAAGGAGGCTGCAAATCGGATAGACAGGTGTCATGCTGGCCTGCTTAAGCTGGTGCTTAATGACAGGGGTGCTTCCTGGAAGTCTCTCATCCGCCTCAAGGAGGCTGCAAATCGGATAGACAGGTGTCATGCTGGCCTGCTTAAGCTGGTGCTTAATGACAGGGGTGCTTCCTGGAAGTCTCTCATCCGCCTCAAGGAGGCTGCAAATCGTAGAGACAGGTGTCATGCTGGCCTGCTTAAGCTGGTGCTTAATGACAGGGGTGCTTCCTGGAAGTCTCTCATCCGCCTCAAGGAGGCTGCAAATCGGATAGACAGGTGTCATGCTGGCCTGCTTAAGCTGGTGCTTAATGACAGGGGTGCTTCATGGAAGCCTCTCATCCGCCTCAAGGAGGCTGTAAATCGGATAGACAGGTGTCATGTGTGCCTGCCTAAGCTGGTGCTTAATGACAGGGGTGCTTCATGGAAGCCTCTCATCCGCCTCAAGGAGGCTGCAAATCGGATAGACAGGTGTCATGTGTGCCTGCTTAAGCTGGTGCTTAATGACAGGGGTGCTTCATGGAAGCCTCTCATCCGCCTCAAGGAGGCTGCAAATCGGATAGACAGGTGTCATGTGTGCCTGCTTAAGCTGGTGCTTAATGACAGGGGTGCTTCATGGAAGCCTCTCATCCGCCTCAAGGAGGCTGTAAATCGGATAGACAGGTGTCATGCTGGCCTGCTTAAGCTGGTGCTTAATGACAGGGGTGCTTCATGGAAGCCTCTCATCCGCCTCAAGGAGGCTGTAAATCGGATAGACAGGTGTCATGTGTGCCTGCTTAAGCTGGTGCTTAATGACAGGGGTGCTTCATGGAAGCCTCTCATCCGCCTCAAGGAGGCTGTAAATCGGATAGACAGGTGTCATGTGTGCCTGCCTAAGCTGGTGCTTAATGACAGGGGTGCTTCATGGAAGCCTCTCATCCGCCTCAAGGAGGCTGCAAATCGGACAGACAGGTGTCATGCTGGCCTGCTTAAGCTGGTGCTTAATGACAGGGGTGCTTCATGGAAGCCTCTCATCCGCCTCAAGGAGGCTGCAAATCGGACAGACAGGTGTCATGCTGGCCTGCTTAAGCTGGTGCTTAATGACAGGGGTGCTTCATGGAAGCCTCTCATCCGCCTCAAGGAGGCTGTAAATCGGATAGACAGGTGTCATGTGTGCCTGCTTAAGCTGGTGCTTAATGACAGGGGTGCTTCATGGAAGCCTCTCATCCGCCTCAAGGAGGCTGTAAATCGGATAGACAGGTGTCATGTGTGCCTGCTTAAGCTGGTGCTTAATGACAGGGGTGCTTCATGGAAGCCTCTCATCCGCCTCAAGGAGGCTGTAAATCGGATAGACAGGTGTCATGCTGGCCTGCTTAAGCTGGTGCTTAATGACAGGGGTGCTTCATGGAAGCCTCTCATCCGCCTCAAGGAGGCTGTAAATCGGACAGACAGGTGTCATGTGTGCCTGCTTAAGCTGGTGCTTAATGACAGGGGTGCTTCATGGAAGCCTCTCATCCGCCTCAAGGAGGCTGTAAATCGGATAGACAGGTGTCATGCTGGCCTGCTTAAGCTGGTGCTTAATGACAGGGGTGCTTCCTGGAAGTCTCTCATCCGCCTCAAGGAGGCTGCAAATCGTATAGACAGGTGTCATGCTGGCCTGCTTAAGCTGGTGCTTAATGACAGGGGTGCTTCCTGGAAGTCTCTCATCCGCCTCAAGGAGGCTGCAAATCGGATAGACAGGTGTCATGCTGGCCTGCTTAAGCTGGTGCTTAATGACAGGGGTGCTTCATGGAAGCCTCTCATCCGCCTCAAGGAGGCTGTAAATCGGATAGACAGGTGTCATGCTGGCCTGCCTAAGCTGGTGCTTAATGACAGGGGTGCTTCATGGAAGCCTCTCATCCGCCTCAAGGAGGCTGCAAATCGGACAGACAGGTGTCATGCTGGCCTGCTTAAGCTGGTGCTTAATGACCTTGGTGCTTCATGGAAGCCTCTCATCCGCCTCAAGGAGGCTGTAAATCGGATAGACAGGTGTCATGTGTGCCTGCCTAAGCTGGTGCTTAATGACAGGGGTGCTTCATGGAAGCCTCTCATCCGCCTCAAGGAGGCTGCAAATCGTATAGACAGGTGTCATGTGTGCCTGCTTAAGCTGGTGCTTAATGACAGGGGTGCTTCATGGAAGCCTCTCATCCGCCTCAAGGAGGCTGTAAATCGGATAGACAGGTGTCATGCTGGCCTGCTTAAGCTGGTGCTTAATGACAGGGGTGCTTCATGGAAGCCTCTCATCCGCCTCAAGGAGGCTGTAAATCGGACAGACAGGTGTCATGTGTGCCTGCTTAAGCTGGTGCTTAATGACAGGGGTGCTTCATGGAAGCCTCTCATCCGCCTCAAGGAGGCTGCAAATCGGATAGACAGGTGTCATGCTGGCCTGCTTAAGCTGGTGCTTAATGACAGGGGTGCTTCATGGAAGCCTCTCATCCGCCTCAAGGAGGCTGCAAATCGGATAGACAGGTGTCATGTGTGCCTGCTTAAGCTGGTGCTTAATGACAGGGGTGCTTCATGGAAGCCTCTCATCCGCCTCAAGGAGGCTGTAAATCGGATAGACAGGTGTCATGTGTGCCTGCTTAAGCTGGTGCTGAAGGAGAGCGGTGCTGAAGGAGAGCGGTGCTGAAGGAGAGCGGTTGTGGAGGGTGCACAGGCCGACTTTGCCGACTTGCTGCTCCGGCTGTGGGTGTCCGTTTATTGGTCTGACAATTTCCCTGGTTAGCCCATGTCAATGCCGACAATTCGGCTGGCTGGGCCCGGCTGTGCAGTGCATTTCCGGGTAGATACGGCGGGGGGAAGTCGGCGAAATTCCGGTACGGTCCCGGACCTGGTTCGGCAGAACGCAGGCTCGGATCTGAAATCGGTCTCGGCAGCATTGTAGAGGGGAATAAAACGAAGAATTCGGCGTAAGGCACGGGGCTGTGCGAGCTTGTGTCGCGGAGATATGGGGGATGTGGGTCTGCGGTACCGTCCCGGACCTGCTGCGGCCGAACGCAGGCTTGGATCTGAAATCGGCCACGGCAGCATTGTAGAGGGGAATAAAACTTCATTTTCGGTGTAAGGCACGAGGCTGTGCGAGCTTGTGTCGCGGAGATATGGGGATGTGGGTCTGCGGTACCGTCCCGGACCTGGTGCGGCCGAACGCAGGCTCGGATCTGAAATCGGTCTCTGCAGCATTGTAGAGGGGAATAAAACGAAGAATTCGGTGTAAGGCACGAGGCTGTGCGAGCTTGCGTCGCGGAGATATGGGCCTGCAGCACTACCAGAACTGAGTTTGCCTCCCGGAAAAATGACAGAGTATTGAAGCGCTGAAGGTTCAGCGCTTGTCACCCTGGCTCAGGGTTTTGGCCATTTTCATAGGTGGTCACCAAGCCACCTGGGGCACGATTACAGAAACCCAGTTTTCAGAAAAAGCTCTTCCATAGAAATTCAAGGAGAGGTCGTGCAGATGACATCCGACCATGGTGGGCCCTCACTGGACCTAGTCTGAAGCCCGCCTGGGTGTGTTGCTGGTTCTCCTGACTAACATTTTCAAGAATATGTCAGAGTATTGGATTGACGGAAATAAAACAGAGTATTGGATTGACGGAAATAAAACAGAGTATTGGATGGATTGACAGATTGAAGGGGGACTTTGCCCGAGTGTTGTCCCCCAGCGAGCGGCTGAACGAATGGCAAACCTGACCCGCCATCGGAGGGCCTCCGTCGACTGGCTGGTGTGCGGGGTAAGAGGGGTATGTGTCGGAGGTGTCTCTGCGGGGTTTTGGTGCATGATGGGCGGGTGTGGAAGAGTGTTGAGGGGGGGGGGGTGTGTGTGTGAGGTATTTTCGGCCTGCTTTAAGCCCACATCTTGGGGGGAGATGCAGCTGGTGCAGGCTGTTGCAGGCTGGTCCAGGCTGGTCCAGGGAGGCGTTGTGGAGGCCCTTTAGCCAGGAATGAAGCCTCTTTCCTTGGGCAACGTGTGATGTGTGCTATTTAATCAGTATCACCTGTTTTTCAGCCTGCTTTAAGCCCACAACTTGGGATGTTATGTGCAGTATGGGGCAGGCTGGTTGATGCTGTTCCAGGGAGGCCTTCTGCATGTAATGTAGCCAGGAATAAAGCCTCTTCTCTGGGGTAACGTGTTGTGTGCTATTTAATCAGTATCACCTGTTTTTCAGCCTGCTTTAAGCCCACCTCTTGGGGGGAGATGCAGCTGGTTGATGCTGTTCCAGTGAGGCCTTCTGCATGTAATGTAGCCAGGAATAAAGCCTCTTCTCTGGGGTAACGTGTTGTGTGCTATTTCATCAGTATCACCTGTTTTTCAGCCTGCTTTAAGCCCACATCTTGGGGGAGATGAGCTGTAGGATGGTGCAGGCTGGATGAGGCTGTTCCAGGGAGGCCTTCTGCATGTAATGTAGCCAGGAATGAAGCCTCTTTCCTGGGGTAACGTGTGTTGTGTGCTATTTCATCAGTATCACCTGTTTTTCAGCCTGCTTTCAGCCCACATCTTGGGGGAGATGAGCTGTAGGATGGTGCAGGCTGGATGAGGCTGTTCCAGGGAGGCCTTCTGCATGTAATGTAGCCAGGAATGAAGCCTCTTTCCTGGGGTAACGTGTGTTGTGTGCTATTTCATCAGTATCACCTGTTTTTCAGCCTGCTTTCAGCCCACAGCTTGGGGGGAGATGCAGATGGTCCAGGCTGGTCCAGGGAGGCGTTGTGGAGGTCCGTTACCCAGGAATAAAGCCTCTTTCCTGGGGTAACATGCACTTGAAGTGGATGTAATGAGATGCAAATGATATGCAAATGAGATGCGGATTTGTTACTTTAATGAGATGCGGATTTGTTACTTTAGCCTCTGTGGAGGTATTTCGCCGGGTTTTTCTTACTTTTCCTTGCTGCTTTCAGTGCATACACTGCGGGTAGGTGCAGGGAGGTGTTGTGGAGGGCCTTTACCCAGGAATAAAGCCTCTTTCCTGGGGTAACATGCACTTGAAGTGGATGTAATGAGATGCGGATTTGTTACTTTAGCCTCTGTGGAGGTATTTCTCCGGGTTTTTCTTACTTTTCCTTGCTGACAGGGGTGCTTCCTGGAAGTCTCTCATCCGCCTCAAGGAGGCTGCAAATCGGATAGACAGGTGTCATGCTGGCCTGCTTAAGCTGGTGCTTAATGACAGGGGTGCTTCCTGGAAGTCTCTCATCCGCCTCAAGGAGGCTGCAAATCGGATAGACAGGTGTCATGCTGGCCTGCTTAAGCTGGTGCTTAATGACAGGGGTGCTTCCTGGAAGTCTCTCATCCGCCTCAAGGAGGCTGCAAATCGGATAGACAGGTGTCATGCTGGCCTGCTTAAGCTGGTGCTTAATGACAGGGGTGCTTCCTGGAAGTCTCTCATCCGCCTCAAGGAGGCTGCAAATCGGATAGACAGGTGTCATGCTGGCCTGCTTAAGCTGGTGCTTAATGACAGGGGTGCTTCCTGGAAGTCTCTCATCCGCCTCAAGGAGGCTGCAAATCGGATAGACAGGTGTCATGCTGGCCTGCTTAAGCTGGTGCTTAATGACAGGGGTGCTTCCTGGAAGTCTCTCATCCGCCTCAAGGAGGCTGCAAATCGGATAGACAGGTGTCATGCTGGCCTGCTTAAGCTGGTGCTTAATGACAGGGGTGCTTCCTGGAAGTCTCTCATCCGCCTCAAGGAGGCTGCAAATCGTAGAGACAGGTGTCATGCTGGCCTGCTTAAGCTGGTGCTTAATGACAGGGGTGCTTCCTGGAAGTCTCTCATCCGCCTCAAGGAGGCTGCAAATCGGATAGACAGGTGTCATGCTGGCCTGCTTAAGCTGGTGCTTAATGACAGGGGTGCTTCATGGAAGCCTCTCATCCGCCTCAAGGAGGCTGTAAATCGGATAGACAGGTGTCATGTGTGCCTGCCTAAGCTGGTGCTTAATGACAGGGGTGCTTCATGGAAGCCTCTCATCCGCCTCAAGGAGGCTGCAAATCGGATAGACAGGTGTCATGTGTGCCTGCTTAAGCTGGTGCTTAATGACAGGGGTGCTTCATGGAAGCCTCTCATCCGCCTCAAGGAGGCTGCAAATCGGATAGACAGGTGTCATGTGTGCCTGCTTAAGCTGGTGCTTAATGACAGGGGTGCTTCATGGAAGCCTCTCATCCGCCTCAAGGAGGCTGTAAATCGGATAGACAGGTGTCATGTGTGCCTGCTTAAGCTGGTGCTTAATGACAGGGGTGCTTCATGGAAGCCTCTCATCCGCCTCAAGGAGGCTGCAAATCGGATAGACAGGTGTCATGCTGGCCTGCTTAAGCTGGTGCTTAATGACAGGGGTGCTTCCTGGAAGTCTCTCATCCGCCTCAAGGAGGCTGCAAATCGGATAGACAGGTGTCATGCTGGCCTGCTTAAGCTGGTGCTTAATGACAGGGGTGCTTCCTGGAAGTCTCTCATCCGCCTCAAGGAGGCTGCAAATCGGATAGACAGGTGTCATGCTGGCCTGCTTAAGCTGGTGCTTAATGACAGGGGTGCTTCCTGGAAGTCTCTCATCCGCCTCAAGGAGGCTGCAAATCGGATAGACAGGTGTCATGCTGGCCTGCTTAAGCTGGTGCTTAATGACAGGGGTGCTTCATGGAAGCCTCTCATCCGCCTCAAGGAGGCTGTAAATCGGATAGACAGGTGTCATGCTGGCCTGCTTAAGCTGGTGCTTAATGACAGGGGTGCTTCATGGAAGCCTCTCATCCGCCTCAAGGAGGCTGCAAATCGGATAGACAGGTGTCATGTGTGCCTGCTTAAGCTGGTGCTTAATGACAGGGGTGCTTCATGGAAGCCTCTCATCCGCCTCAAGGAGGCTGCAAATCGGATAGACAGGTGTCATGCTGGCCTGCTTAAGCTGGTGCTTAATGACAGGGGTGCTTCATGGAAGCCTCTCATCCGCCTCAAGGAGGCTGTAAATCGGATAGACAGGTGTCATGCTGGCCTGCCTAAGCTGGTGCTTAATGACAGGGGTGCTTCATGGAAGCCTCTCATCCGCCTCAAGGAGGCTGCAAATCGGACAGACAGGTGTCATGATGGCCTGCTTAAGCTGGTGCTTAATGACAGGGGTGCTTCATGGAAGCCTCTCATCCGCCTCAAGGAGGCTGTAAGTCGGATAGACAGGTGTCATGTGTGTCTGCCTAAGCTGGTGCTTAATGACAGGGGTGCTTCATGGAAGCCTCTCATCCGCCTCACGGAGGCTGCAAATCGTATAGACAGGTGTCATGTGTGCCTGCTTAAGCTGGTGCTTAATGACAGGGGTGCTTCATGGAAGCCTCTCATCCGCCTCAAGGAGGCTGCAAATCGGATAGACAGGTGTCATGCTGGCCTGCTTAAGCTGGTGCTTAATGACAGGGGTGCTTCATGGAAGCCTCTCATCCGCCTCAAGGAGGCTGTAAATCGGATAGACAGGTGTCATGCTGGCCTGCCTAAGCTGGTGCTTAATGACAGGGGTGCTTCATGGAAGCCTCTCATCCGCCTCAAGGAGGCTGCAAATCGGACAGACAGGTGTCATGCTGGCCTGCTTAAGCTGGTGCTTAATGACCTTGGTGCTTCATGGAAGCCTCTCATCCGCCTCAAGGAGGCTGTAAATCGGATAGACAGGTGTCATGTGTGCCTGCCTAAGCTGGTGCTTAATGACAGGGGTGCTTCATGGAAGCCTCTCATCCGCCTCAAGGAGGCTGCAAATCGTATAGACAGGTGTCATGTGTGCCTGCTTAAGCTGGTGCTTAATGACAGGGGTGCTTCATGGAAGCCTCTCATCCGCCTCAAGGAGGCTGTAAATCGGATAGACAGGTGTCATGCTGGCCTGCTTAAGCTGGTGCTTAATGACAGGGGTGCTTCATGGAAGCCTCTCATCCGCCTCAAGGAGGCTGTAAATCGGACAGACAGGTGTCATGTGTGCCTGCTTAAGCTGGTGCTTAATGACAGGGGTGCTTCATGGAAGCCTCTCATCCGCCTCAAGGAGGCTGCAAATCGGATAGACAGGTGTCATGCTGGCCTGCTTAAGCTGGTGCTTAATGACAGGGGTGCTTCATGGAAGCCTCTCATCCGCCTCAAGGAGGCTGCAAATCGGATAGACAGGTGTCATGTGTGCCTGCTTAAGCTGGTGCTTAATGACAGGGGTGCTTCATGGAAGCCTCTCATCCGCCTCAAGGAGGCTGCAAATCGGATAGACAGGTGTCATGCTGGCCTGCTTAAGCTGGTGCTTAATGACAGGGGTGCTTCATGGAAGCCTCTCATCCGCCTCAAGGAGGCTGTAAATCGGATAGACAGGTGTCATGCTGGCCTGCCTAAGCTGGTGCTTAATGACAGGGGTGCTTCATGGAAGCCTCTCATCCGCCTCAAGGAGGCTGCAAATCGGACAGACAGGTGTCATGCTGGCCTGCTTAAGCTGGTGCTTAATGACAGGGGTGCTTCATGGAAGCCTCTCATCCGCCTCAAGGAGGCTGTAAGTCGGATAGACAGGTGTCATGTGTGTCTGCCTAAGCTGGTGCTTAATGACAGGGGTGCTTCATGGAAGCCTCTCATCCGCCTCAAGGAGGCTGCAAATCGTATAGACAGGTGTCATGTGTGCCTGCTTAAGCTGGTGCTTAATGACAGGGGTGCTTCATGGAAGCCTCTCATCCGCCTCAAGGAGGCTGCAAATCGGATAGACAGGTGTCATGCTGGCCTGCTTAAGCTGGTGCTTAATGACAGGGGTGCTTCATGGAAGCCTCTCATCCGCCTCAAGGAGGCTGTAAATCGGATAGACAGGTGTCATGCTGGCCTGCCTTAGCTGGTGCTTAATGACAGGGGTGCTTCATGGAAGCCTCTCATCCGCCTCAAGGAGGCTGCAAATCGGACAGACAGGTGTCATGCTGGCCTGCTTAAGCTGGTGCTTAATGACCTTGGTGCTTCATGGAAGCCTCTCATCCGCCTCAAGGAGGCTGTAAATCGGATAGACAGGTGTCATGTGTGCCTGCCTAAGCTGGTGCTTAATGACAGGGGTGCTTCATGGAAGCCTCTCATCCGCCTCAAGGAGGCTGCAAATCGGATAGACAGGTGTCATGCTGGCCTGCTTAAGCTGGTGCTTAATGACAGGGGTGCTTCATGGAAGCCTCTCATCCGCCTCAAGGAGGCTGTAAATCGGATAGACAGGTGTCATGCTGGCCTGCTTAAGCTGGTGCTTAATGACAGGGGTGCTTCATGGAAGCCTCTCATCCGCCTCAAGGAGGCTGTAAATCGGACAGACAGGTGTCATGTGTGCCTGCTTAAGCTGGTGCTTAATGACAGGGGTGCTTCATGGAAGCCTCTCATCCGCCTCAAGGAGGCTGTAAATCGGACAGACAGGTGTCATGTGTGCCTGCTTAAGCTGGTGCTTAATGACAGGGGTGCTTCATGGAAGCCTCTCATCCGCCTCAAGGAGGCTGTAAATCGGATAGACAGGTGTCATGTGTGCCTGCCTAAGCTGGTGCTTAATGACAGGGGTGCTTCATGGAAGCCTCTCATCCGCCTCAAGGAGGCTGCAAATCGGATAGACAGGTGTCATGTGTGCCTGCTTAAGCTGGTGCTTAATGACAGGGGTGCTTCATGGAAGCCTCTCATCCGCCTCAAGGAGGCTGTAAATCGGATAGACAGGTGTCATGCTGGCCTGCTTAAGCTGGTGCTTAATGACAGGGGTGCTTCATGGAAGCCTCTCATCCGCCTCAAGGAGGCTGTAAATCGGATAGACAGGTGTCATGTGTGCCTGCTTAAGCTGGTGCTTAATGACAGGGGTGCTTCCTGGAAGCCTCTCATCCGCCTCAAGGAGGCTGTAAATCGGATAGACAGGTGTCATGTGTGCCTGCCTAAGCTGGTGCTTAATGACAGGGGTGCTTCATGGAAGCCTCTCATCCGCCTCAAGGAGGCTGTAAATCGGATAGACAGGTGTCATGTGTGCCTGCTTAAGCTGGTGCTTAATGACAGGGGTGCTTCATGGAAGCCTCTCATCCGCCTCAAGGAGGCTGTAAATCGGATAGACAGGTGTCATGTGTGCCTGCTTAAGCTGGTGCTTAATGACAGGGGTGCTTCATGGAAGCCTCTCATCCGCCTCAAGGAGGCTGTAAATCGGATAGACAGGTGTCATGCTGGCCTGCTTAAGCTGGTGCTTAATGACAGGGGTGCTTCATGGAAGCCTCTCATCCGCCTCAAGGAGGCTGTAAATCGGACAGACAGGTGTCATGTGTGCCTGCTTAAGCTGGTGCTTAATGACAGGGGTGCTTCATGGAAGCCTCTCATCCGCCTCAAGGAGGCTGTAAATCGGATAGACAGGTGTCATGCTGGCCTGCTTAAGCTGGTGCTTAATGACAGGGGTGCTTCCTGGAAGTCTCTCATCCGCCTCAAGGAGGCTGCAAATCGTATAGACAGGTGTCATGCTGGCCTGCTTAAGCTGGTGCTTAATGACAGGGGTGCTTCCTGGAAGTCTCTCATCCGCCTCAAGGAGGCTGCAAATCGGATAGACAGGTGTCATGCTGGCCTGCTTAAGCTGGTGCTTAATGACAGGGGTGCTTCATGGAAGCCTCTCATCCGCCTCAAGGAGGCTGTAAATCGGATAGACAGGTGTCATGTGTGCCTGCCTAAGCTGGTGCTTAATGACAGGGGTGCTTCATGGAAGCCTCTCATCCGCCTCAAGGAGGCTGCAAATCGGATAGACAGGTGTCATGTGTGCCTGCCTAAGCTGGTGCTTAATGACAGGGGTGCTTCCTGGAAGCCTCTCATCCGCCTCAAGGAGGCTGTAAATCGGATAGACAGGTGTCATGTGTGCCTGCCTAAGCTGGTGCTTAATGACAGGGGTGCTTCCTGGATGTCTCTCATCCGCCTCAAGGAGGCTGCAAATCGGATAGACAGGTGTCATGCTGGCCTGCTTAAGCTGGTGCTTAATGACAGGGGTGCTTCCTGGAAGTCTCTCATCCGCCTCAAGGAGGCTGCAAATCGGATAGACAGGTGTCATGCAGGCCTGCTTAAGCTGGTGCTTAATGACAGGGGTGCTTCCTGGAAGTCTCTCATCCGCCTCAAGGAGGCTGCAAATCGGATAGACAGGTGTCATGCTGGCCTGCTTAAGCTGGTGCTTAATGACAGGGGTGCTTCCTGGAAGTCTCTCATCCGCCTCAAGGAGGCTGCAAATCGGATAGACAGGTGTCATGCTGGCCTGCTTAAGCTGGTGCTTAATGACAGGGGTGCTTCCTGGAAGTCTCTCATCCGCCTCAAGGAGGCTGCAAATCGTAGAGACAGGTGTCATGCTGGCCTGCTTAAGCTGGTGCTTAATGACAGGGGTGCTTCCTGGAAGTCTCTCATCCGCCTCAAGGAGGCTGCAAATCGGATAGACAGGTGTCATGTGTGCCTGCTTAAGCTGGTGCTTAATGACAGGGGTGCTTCATGGAAGCCTCTCATCCGCCTCAAGGAGGCTGCAAATCGGATAGACAGGTGTCATGCTGGCCTGCTTAAGCTGGTGCTTAATGACAGGGGTGCTTCATGGAAGCCTCTCATCCGCCTCAAGGAGGCTGTAAATCGGATAGACAGGTGTCATGCTGGCCTGCCTAAGCTGGTGCTTAATGACAGGGGTGCTTCATGGAAGCCTCTCATCCGCCTCAAGGAGGCTGCAAATCGGACAGACAGGTGTCATGCTGGCCTGCTTAAGCTGGTGCTTAATGACAGGGGTGCTTCATGGAAGCCTCTCATCCGCCTCAAGGAGGCTGTAAGTCGGATAGACAGGTGTCATGTGTGTCTGCCTAAGCTGGTGCTTAATGACAGGGGTGCTTCATGGAAGCCTCTCATCCGCCTCAAGGAGGCTGCAAATCGTATAGACAGGTGTCATGTGTGCCTGCTTAAGCTGGTGCTTAATGACAGGGGTGCTTCATGGAAGCCTCTCATCCGCCTCAAGGAGGCTGCAAATCGGATAGACAGGTGTCATGCTGGCCTGCTTAAGCTGGTGCTTAATGACAGGGGTGCTTCATGGAAGCCTCTCATCCGCCTCAAGGAGGCTGTAAATCGGATAGACAGGTGTCATGCTGGCCTGCCTTAGCTGGTGCTTAATGACAGGGGTGCTTCATGGAAGCCTCTCATCCGCCTCAAGGAGGCTGCAAATCGGACAGACAGGTGTCATGCTGGCCTGCTTAAGCTGGTGCTTAATGACCTTGGTGCTTCATGGAAGCCTCTCATCCGCCTCAAGGAGGCTGTAAATCGGATAGACAGGTGTCATGTGTGCCTGCCTAAGCTGGTGCTTAATGACAGGGGTGCTTCATGGAAGCCTCTCATCCGCCTCAAGGAGGCTGCAAATCGGATAGACAGGTGTCATGCTGGCCTGCTTAAGCTGGTGCTTAATGACAGGGGTGCTTCATGGAAGCCTCTCATCCGCCTCAAGGAGGCTGTAAATCGGATAGACAGGTGTCATGCTGGCCTGCTTAAGCTGGTGCTTAATGACAGGGGTGCTTCATGGAAGCCTCTCATCCGCCTCAAGGAGGCTGTAAATCGGACAGACAGGTGTCATGTGTGCCTGCTTAAGCTGGTGCTTAATGACAGGGGTGCTTCATGGAAGCCTCTCATCCGCCTCAAGGAGGCTGTAAATCGGACAGACAGGTGTCATGTGTGCCTGCTTAAGCTGGTGCTTAATGACAGGGGTGCTTCATGGAAGCCTCTCATCCGCCTCAAGGAGGCTGTAAATCGGATAGACAGGTGTCATGTGTGCCTGCCTAAGCTGGTGCTTAATGACAGGGGTGCTTCATGGAAGCCTCTCATCCGCCTCAAGGAGGCTGCAAATCGGATAGACAGGTGTCATGTGTGCCTGCTTAAGCTGGTGCTTAATGACAGGGGTGCTTCATGGAAGCCTCTCATCCGCCTCAAGGAGGCTGTAAATCGGATAGACAGGTGTCATGCTGGCCTGCTTAAGCTGGTGCTTAATGACAGGGGTGCTTCATGGAAGCCTCTCATCCGCCTCAAGGAGGCTGTAAATCGGATAGACAGGTGTCATGTGTGCCTGCTTAAGCTGGTGCTTCATGACAGGGGTGCTTCATGGAAGCCTCTCATCCGCCTCAAGGAGGCTGTAAATCGGATAGACAGGTGTCATGTGTGCCTGCCTAAGCTGGTGCTTAATGACAGGGGTGCTTCATGGAAGCCTCTCATCCGCCTCAAGGAGGCTGCAAATCGGACAGACAGGTGTCATGCTGGCCTGCTTAAGCTGGTGCTTAATGACAGGGGTGCTTCATGGAAGCCTCTCATCCGCCTCAAGGAGGCTGCAAATCGGACAGACAGGTGTCATGCTGGCCTGCTTAAGCTGGTGCTAAATGACAGGGGTGCTTCATGGAAGCCTCTCATCCGCCTCAAGGAGGCTGTAAATCGGATAGACAGGTGTCATGTGTGCCTGCTTAAGCTGGTGCTTAATGACAGGGGTGCTTCATGGAAGCCTCTCATCCGCCTCAAGGAGGCTGTAAATCGGATAGACAGGTGTCATGTGTGCCTGCTTAAGCTGGTGCTTAATGACAGGGGTGCTTCATGGAAGCCTCTCATCCGCCTCAAGGAGGCTGTAAATCGGATAGACAGGTGTCATGCTGGCCTGCTTAAGCTGGTGCTTAATGACAGGGGTGCTTCATGGAAGCCTCTCATCCGCCTCAAGGAGGCTGTAAATCGGACAGACAGGTGTCATGTGTGCCTGCTTAAGCTGGTGCTTAATGACAGGGGTGCTTCATGGAAGCCTCTCATCCGCCTCAAGGAGGCTGTAAATCGGATAGACAGGTGTCATGCTGGCCTGCTTAAGCTGGTGCTTAATGACAGGGGTGCTTCCTGGAAGTCTCTCATCCGCCTCAAGGAGGCTGCAAATCGTATAGACAGGTGTCATGCTGGCCTGCTTAAGCTGGTGCTTAATGACAGGGGTGCTTCCTGGAAGTCTCTCATCCGCCTCAAGGAGGCTGCAAATCGGATAGACAGGTGTCATGCTGGCCTGCTTAAGCTGGTGCTTAATGACAGGGGTGCTTCATGGAAGCCTCTCATCCGCCTCAAGGAGGCTGTAAATCGGATAGACAGGTGTCATGTGTGCCTGCCTAAGCTGGTGCTTAATGACAGGGGTGCTTCATGGAAGCCTCTCATCCGCCTCAAGGAGGCTGCAAATCGGATAGACAGGTGTCATGTGTGCCTGCCTAAGCTGGTGCTTAATGACAGGGGTGCTTCCTGGAAGCCTCTCATCCGCCTCAAGGAGGCTGTAAATCGGATAGACAGGTGTCATGTGTGCCTGCCTAAGCTGGTGCTTAATGACAGGGGTGCTTCCTGGATGTCTCTCATCCGCCTCAAGGAGGCTGCAAATCGGATAGACAGGTGTCATGCTGGCCTGCTTAAGCTGGTGCTTAATGACAGGGGTGCTTCCTGGAAGTCTCTCATCCGCCTCAAGGAGGCTGCAAATCGGATAGACAGGTGTCATGCAGGCCTGCTTAAGCTGGTGCTTAATGACAGGGGTGCTTCCTGGAAGTCTCTCATCCGCCTCAAGGAGGCTGCAAATCGGATAGACAGGTGTCATGCTGGCCTGCTTAAGCTGGTGCTTAATGACAGGGGTGCTTCCTGGAAGTCTCTCATCCGCCTCAAGGAGGCTGCAAATCGGATAGACAGGTGTCATGCTGGCCTGCTTAAGCTGGTGCTTAATGACAGGGGTGCTTCCTGGAAGTCTCTCATCCGCCTCAAGGAGGCTGCAAATCGTAGAGACAGGTGTCATGCTGGCCTGCTTAAGCTGGTGCTTAATGACAGGGGTGCTTCCTGGAAGTCTCTCATCCGCCTCAAGGAGGCTGCAAATCGGATAGACAGGTGTCATGTGTGCCTGCTTAAGCTGGTGCTTAATGACAGGGGTGCTTCATGGAAGCCTCTCATCCGCCTCAAGGAGGCTGCAAATCGGATAGACAGGTGTCATGTGTGCCTGCTTAAGCTGGTGCTTAATGACAGGGGTGCTTCATGGAAGCCTCTCATCCGCCTCAAGGAGGCTGCAAATCGGATAGACAGGTGTCATGCTGGCCTGCTTAAGCTGGTGCTTAATGACAGGGGTGCTTCCTGGAAGTCTCTCATCCGCCTCAAGGAGGCTGCAAATCGGATAGACAGGTGTCATGCTGGCCTGCTTAAGCTGGTGCTTAATGACAGGGGTGCTTCCTGGAAGTCTCTCATCCGCCTCAAGGAGGCTGCAAATCGTAGAGACAGGTGTCATGCTGGCCTGCTTAAGCTGGTGCTTAATGACAGGGGTGCTTCCTGGAAGTCTCTCATCCGCCTCAAGGAGGCTGCAAATCGGATAGACAGGTGTCATGCTGGCCTGCTTAAGCTGGTGCTTAATGACAGGGGTGCTTCCTGGAAGTCTCTCATCCGCCTCAAGGAGGCTGTAAATCGGATAGACAGGTGTCATGCTGGCCTGCTTAAGCTGGTGCTTAATGACAGGGGTGCTTCATGGAAGCCTCTCATCCGCCTCAAGGAGGCTGTAAATCGGATAGACAGGTGTCATGTGTGCCTGCTTAAGCTGGTGCTTAATGACAGGGGTGCTTCATGGAAGCCTCTCATCCGCCTCAAGGAGGCTGTAAATCGGATAGACAGGTGTCATGTGTGCCTGCCTAAGCTGGTGCTTAATGACAGGGGTGCTTCATGGAAGCCTCTCATCCGCCTCAAGGAGGCTGCAAATCGGACAGACAGGTGTCATGCTGGCCTGCTTAAGCTGGTGCTTAATGACAGGGGTGCTTCATGGAAGCCTCTCATCCGCCTCAAGGAGGCTGCAAATCGGACAGACAGGTGTCATGCTGGCCTGCTTAAGCTGGTGCTTAATGACAGGGGTGCTTCATGGAAGCCTCTCATCCGCCTCAAGGAGGCTGTAAATCGGATAGACAGGTGTCATGTGTGCCTGCTTAAGCTGGTGCTTAATGACAGGGGTGCTTCATGGAAGCCTCTCATCCGCCTCAAGGAGGCTGTAAATCGGATAGACAGGTGTCATGTGTGCCTGCTTAAGCTGGTGCTTAATGACAGGGGTGCTTCATGGAAGCCTCTCATCCGCCTCAAGGAGGCTGTAAATCGGATAGACAGGTGTCATGCTGGCCTGCTTAAGCTGGTGCTTAATGACAGGGGTGCTTCATGGAAGCCTCTCATCCGCCTCAAGGAGGCTGTAAATCGGACAGACAGGTGTCATGTGTGCCTGCTTAAGCTGGTGCTTAATGACAGGGGTGCTTCATGGAAGCCTCTCATCCGCCTCAAGGAGGCTGTAAATCGGATAGACAGGTGTCATGCTGGCCTGCTTAAGCTGGTGCTTAATGACAGGGGTGCTTCATGGAAGCCTCTCATCCGCCTCAAGGAGGCTGTAAATCGGACAGACAGGTGTCATGTGTGCCTGCTTAAGCTGGTGCTTAATGACAGGGGTGCTTCATGGAAGCCTCTCATCCGCCTCAAGGAGGCTGTAAATCGGATAGACAGGTGTCATGCTGGCCTGCTTAAGCTGGTGCTTAATGACAGGGGTGCTTCCTGGAAGTCTCTCATCCGCCTCAAGGAGGCTGCAAATCGTATAGACAGGTGTCATGCTGGCCTGCTTAAGCTGGTGCTTAATGACAGGGGTGCTTCCTGGAAGTCTCTCATCCGCCTCAAGGAGGCTGCAAATCGGATAGACAGGTGTCATGCTGGCCTGCTTAAGCTGGTGCTTAATGACAGGGGTGCTTCATGGAAGCCTCTCATCCGCCTCAAGGAGGCTGTAAATCGGATAGACAGGTGTCATGTGTGCCTGCCTAAGCTGGTGCTTAATGACAGGGGTGCTTCATGGAAGCCTCTCATCCGCCTCAAGGAGGCTGCAAATCGGATAGACAGGTGTCATGTGTGCCTGCCTAAGCTGGTGCTTAATGACAGGGGTGCTTCCTGGAAGCCTCTCATCCGCCTCAAGGAGGCTGTAAATCGGATAGACAGGTGTCATGTGTGCCTGCCTAAGCTGGTGCTTAATGACAGGGGTGCTTCCTGGATGTCTCTCATCCGCCTCAAGGAGGCTGCAAATCGGATAGACAGGTGTCATGCTGGCCTGCTTAAGCTGGTGCTTAATGACAGGGGTGCTTCCTGGAAGTCTCTCATCCGCCTCAAGGAGGCTGCAAATCGGATAGACAGGTGTCATGCAGGCCTGCTTAAGCTGGTGCTTAATGACAGGGGTGCTTCCTGGAAGTCTCTCATCCGCCTCAAGGAGGCTGCAAATCGGATAGACAGGTGTCATGCTGGCCTGCTTAAGCTGGTGCTTAATGACAGGGGTGCTTCCTGGAAGTCTCTCATCCGCCTCAAGGAGGCTGCAAATCGGATAGACAGGTGTCATGCTGGCCTGCTTAAGCTGGTGCTTAATGACAGGGGTGCTTCCTGGAAGTCTCTCATCCGCCTCAAGGAGGCTGCAAATCGTAGAGACAGGTGTCATGCTGGCCTGCTTAAGCTGGTGCTTAATGACAGGGGTGCTTCCTGGAAGTCTCTCATCCGCCTCAAGGAGGCTGCAAATCGGATAGACAGGTGTCATGTGTGCCTGCTTAAGCTGGTGCTTAATGACAGGGGTGCTTCATGGAAGCCTCTCATCCGCCTCAAGGAGGCTGCAAATCGGATAGACAGGTGTCATGCTGGCCTGCTTAAGCTGGTGCTTAATGACAGGGGTGCTTCCTGGAAGTCTCTCATCCGCCTCAAGGAGGCTGCAAATCGGATAGACAGGTGTCATGCTGGCCTGCTTAAGCTGGTGCTTAATGACAGGGGTGCTTCCTGGAAGTCTCTCATCCGCCTCAAGGAGGCTGCAAATCGGATAGACAGGTGTCATGCTGGCCTGCTTAAGCTGGTGCTTAATGACAGGGGTGCTTCCTGGAAGTCTCTCATCCGCCTCAAGGAGGCTGCAAATCGTAGAGACAGGTGTCATGCTGGCCTGCTTAAGCTGGTGCTTAATGACAGGGGTGCTTCCTGGAAGTCTCTCATCCGCCTCAAGGAGGCTGCAAATCGGATAGACAGGTGTCATGCTGGCCTGCTTAAGCTGGTGCTTAATGACAGGGGTGCTTCATGGAAGCCTCTCATCCGCCTCAAGGAGGCTGTAAATCGGATAGACAGGTGTCATGTGTGCCTGCCTAAGCTGGTGCTTAATGACAGGGGTGCTTCATGGAAGCCTCTCATCCGCCTCAAGGAGGCTGCAAATCGGATAGACAGGTGTCATGTGTGCCTGCTTAAGCTGGTGCTTAATGACAGGGGTGCTTCATGGAAGCCTCTCATCCGCCTCAAGGAGGCTGCAAATCGGATAGACAGGTGTCATGTGTGCCTGCTTAAGCTGGTGCTTAATGACAGGGGTGCTTCATGGAAGCCTCTCATCCGCCTCAAGGAGGCTGTAAATCGGATAGACAGGTGTCATGCTGGCCTGCTTAAGCTGGTGCTTAATGACAGGGGTGCTTCATGGAAGCCTCTCATCCGCCTCAAGGAGGCTGTAAATCGGATAGACAGGTGTCATGTGTGCCTGCTTAAGCTGGTGCTTAATGACAGGGGTGCTTCATGGAAGCCTCTCATCCGCCTCAAGGAGGCTGTAAATCGGATAGACAGGTGTCATGTGTGCCTGCCTAAGCTGGTGCTTAATGACAGGGGTGCTTCATGGAAGCCTCTCATCCGCCTCAAGGAGGCTGCAAATCGGACAGACAGGTGTCATGCTGGCCTGCTTAAGCTGGTGCTTAATGACAGGGGTGCTTCATGGAAGCCTCTCATCCGCCTCAAGGAGGCTGCAAATCGGACAGACAGGTGTCATGTGTGCCTGCCTAAGCTGGTGCTTAATGACAGGGGTGCTTCATGGAAGCCTCTCATCCGCCTCAAGGAGGCTGCAAATCGGATAGACAGGTGTCATGCTGGCCTGCTTAAGCTGGTGCTTAATGACAGGGGTGCTTCCTGGAAGTCTCTCATCCGCCTCAAGGAGGCTGCAAATCGGATAGACAGGTGTCATGCAGGCCTGCTTAAGCTGGTGCTTAATGACAGGGGTGCTTCCTGGAAGTCTCTCATCCGCCTCAAGGAGGCTGCAAATCGGATAGACAGGTGTCATGCTGGCCTGCTTAAGCTGGTGCTTAATGACAGGGGTGCTTCCTGGAAGTCTCTCATCCGCCTCAAGGAGGCTGCAAATCGGATAGACAGGTGTCATGCTGGCCTGCTTAAGCTGGTGCTTAATGACAGGGGTGCTTCCTGGAAGTCTCTCATCCGCCTCAAGGAGGCTGCAAATCGTAGAGACAGGTGTCATGCTGGCCTGCTTAAGCTGGTGCTTAATGACAGGGGTGCTTCCTGGAAGTCTCTCATCCGCCTCAAGGAGGCTGCAAATCGGATAGACAGGTGTCATGTGTGCCTGCTTAAGCTGGTGCTTAATGACAGGGGTGCTTCATGGAAGCCTCTCATCCGCCTCAAGGAGGCTGCAAATCGGATAGACAGGTGTCATGTGTGCCTGCTTAAGCTGGTGCTTAATGACAGGGGTGCTTCATGGAAGCCTCTCATCCGCCTCAAGGAGGCTGCAAATCGGATAGACAGGTGTCATGCTGGCCTGCTTAAGCTGGTGCTTAATGACAGGGGTGCTTCCTGGAAGTCTCTCATCCGCCTCAAGGAGGCTGCAAATCGGATAGACAGGTGTCATGCTGGCCTGCTTAAGCTGGTGCTTAATGACAGGGGTGCTTCCTGGAAGTCTCTCATCCGCCTCAAGGAGGCTGCAAATCGTAGAGACAGGTGTCATGCTGGCCTGCTTAAGCTGGTGCTTAATGACAGGGGTGCTTCCTGGAAGTCTCTCATCCGCCTCAAGGAGGCTGCAAATCGGATAGACAGGTGTCATGCTGGCCTGCTTAAGCTGGTGCTTAATGACAGGGGTGCTTCCTGGAAGTCTCTCATCCGCCTCAAGGAGGCTGTAAATCGGATAGACAGGTGTCATGCTGGCCTGCTTAAGCTGGTGCTTAATGACAGGGGTGCTTCATGGAAGCCTCTCATCCGCCTCAAGGAGGCTGCAAATCGGATAGACAGGTGTCATGTGTGCCTGCTTAAGCTGGTGCTTAATGACAGGGGTGCTTCATGGAAGCCTCTCATCCGCCTCAAGGAGGCTGCAAATCGGATAGACAGGTGTCATGCTGGCCTGCTTAAGCTGGTGCTTAATGACAGGGGTGCTTCCTGGAAGTCTCTCATCCGCCTCAAGGAGGCTGCAAATCGGATAGACAGGTGTCATGCTGGCCTGCTTAAGCTGGTGCTTAATGACAGGGGTGCTTCCTGGAAGTCTCTCATCCGCCTCAAGGAGGCTGCAAATCGTAGAGACAGGTGTCATGCTGGCCTGCTTAAGCTGGTGCTTAATGACAGGGGTGCTTCCTGGAAGTCTCTCATCCGCCTCAAGGAGGCTGCAAATCGGATAGACAGGTGTCATGCTGGCCTGCTTAAGCTGGTGCTTAATGACAGGGGTGCTTCCTGGAAGTCTCTCATCCGCCTCAAGGAGGCTGTAAATCGGATAGACAGGTGTCATGCTGGCCTGCTTAAGCTGGTGCTTAATGACAGGGGTGCTTCATGGAAGCCTCTCATCCGCCTCAAGGAGGCTGTAAATCGGATAGACAGGTGTCATGTGTGCCTGCTTAAGCTGGTGCTTAATGACAGGGGTGCTTCATGGAAGCCTCTCATCCGCCTCAAGGAGGCTGTAAATCGGATAGACAGGTGTCATGTGTGCCTGCCTAAGCTGGTGCTTAATGACAGGGGTGCTTCATGGAAGCCTCTCATCCGCCTCAAGGAGGCTGCAAATCGGACAGACAGGTGTCATGCTGGCCTGCTTAAGCTGGTGCTTAATGACAGGGGTGCTTCATGGAAGCCTCTCATCCGCCTCAAGGAGGCTGCAAATCGGACAGACAGGTGTCATGCTGGCCTGCTTAAGCTGGTGCTTAATGACAGGGGTGCTTCATGGAAGCCTCTCATCCGCCTCAAGGAGGCTGTAAATCGGATAGACAGGTGTCATGTGTGCCTGCTTAAGCTGGTGCTTAATGACAGGGGTGCTTCATGGAAGCCTCTCATCCGCCTCAAGGAGGCTGTAAATCGGATAGACAGGTGTCATGTGTGCCTGCTTAAGCTGGTGCTTAATGACAGGGGTGCTTCATGGAAGCCTCTCATCCGCCTCAAGGAGGCTGTAAATCGGATAGACAGGTGTCATGCTGGCCTGCTTAAGCTGGTGCTTAATGACAGGGGTGCTTCATGGAAGCCTCTCATCCGCCTCAAGGAGGCTGTAAATCGGACAGACAGGTGTCATGTGTGCCTGCTTAAGCTGGTGCTTAATGACAGGGGTGCTTCATGGAAGCCTCTCATCCGCCTCAAGGAGGCTGTAAATCGGATAGACAGGTGTCATGCTGGCCTGCTTAAGCTGGTGCTTAATGACAGGGGTGCTTCATGGAAGCCTCTCATCCGCCTCAAGGAGGCTGTAAATCGGACAGACAGGTGTCATGTGTGCCTGCTTAAGCTGGTGCTTAATGACAGGGGTGCTTCATGGAAGCCTCTCATCCGCCTCAAGGAGGCTGTAAATCGGATAGACAGGTGTCATGCTGGCCTGCTTAAGCTGGTGCTTAATGACAGGGGTGCTTCCTGGAAGTCTCTCATCCGCCTCAAGGAGGCTGCAAATCGTATAGACAGGTGTCATGCTGGCCTGCTTAAGCTGGTGCTTAATGACAGGGGTGCTTCCTGGAAGTCTCTCATCCGCCTCAAGGAGGCTGCAAATCGGATAGACAGGTGTCATGCTGGCCTGCTTAAGCTGGTGCTTAATGACAGGGGTGCTTCATGGAAGCCTCTCATCCGCCTCAAGGAGGCTGTAAATCGGATAGACAGGTGTCATGTGTGCCTGCCTAAGCTGGTGCTTAATGACAGGGGTGCTTCATGGAAGCCTCTCATCCGCCTCAAGGAGGCTGCAAATCGGATAGACAGGTGTCATGTGTGCCTGCCTAAGCTGGTGCTTAATGACAGGGGTGCTTCCTGGAAGCCTCTCATCCGCCTCAAGGAGGCTGTAAATCGGATAGACAGGTGTCATGTGTGCCTGCCTAAGCTGGTGCTTAATGACAGGGGTGCTTCCTGGATGTCTCTCATCCGCCTCAAGGAGGCTGCAAATCGGATAGACAGGTGTCATGCTGGCCTGCTTAAGCTGGTGCTTAATGACAGGGGTGCTTCCTGGAAGTCTCTCATCCGCCTCAAGGAGGCTGCAAATCGGATAGACAGGTGTCATGCAGGCCTGCTTAAGCTGGTGCTTAATGACAGGGGTGCTTCCTGGAAGTCTCTCATCCGCCTCAAGGAGGCTGCAAATCGGATAGACAGGTGTCATGCTGGCCTGCTTAAGCTGGTGCTTAATGACAGGGGTGCTTCCTGGAAGTCTCTCATCCGCCTCAAGGAGGCTGCAAATCGGATAGACAGGTGTCATGCTGGCCTGCTTAAGCTGGTGCTTAATGACAGGGGTGCTTCCTGGAAGTCTCTCATCCGCCTCAAGGAGGCTGCAAATCGTAGAGACAGGTGTCATGCTGGCCTGCTTAAGCTGGTGCTTAATGACAGGGGTGCTTCCTGGAAGTCTCTCATCCGCCTCAAGGAGGCTGCAAATCGGATAGACAGGTGTCATGTGTGCCTGCTTAAGCTGGTGCTTAATGACAGGGGTGCTTCATGGAAGCCTCTCATCCGCCTCAAGGAGGCTGCAAATCGGATAGACAGGTGTCATGCTGGCCTGCTTAAGCTGGTGCTTAATGACAGGGGTGCTTCCTGGAAGTCTCTCATCCGCCTCAAGGAGGCTGCAAATCGGATAGACAGGTGTCATGCTGGCCTGCTTAAGCTGGTGCTTAATGACAGGGGTGCTTCCTGGAAGTCTCTCATCCGCCTCAAGGAGGCTGCAAATCGGATAGACAGGTGTCATGCTGGCCTGCTTAAGCTGGTGCTTAATGACAGGGGTGCTTCCTGGAAGTCTCTCATCCGCCTCAAGGAGGCTGCAAATCGTAGAGACAGGTGTCATGCTGGCCTGCTTAAGCTGGTGCTTAATGACAGGGGTGCTTCCTGGAAGTCTCTCATCCGCCTCAAGGAGGCTGCAAATCGGATAGACAGGTGTCATGCTGGCCTGCTTAAGCTGGTGCTTAATGACAGGGGTGCTTCATGGAAGCCTCTCATCCGCCTCAAGGAGGCTGTAAATCGGATAGACAGGTGTCATGTGTGCCTGCCTAAGCTGGTGCTTAATGACAGGGGTGCTTCATGGAAGCCTCTCATCCGCCTCAAGGAGGCTGCAAATCGGATAGACAGGTGTCATGTGTGCCTGCTTAAGCTGGTGCTTAATGACAGGGGTGCTTCATGGAAGCCTCTCATCCGCCTCAAGGAGGCTGCAAATCGGATAGACAGGTGTCATGTGTGCCTGCTTAAGCTGGTGCTTAATGACAGGGGTGCTTCATGGAAGCCTCTCATCCGCCTCAAGGAGGCTGTAAATCGGATAGACAGGTGTCATGCTGGCCTGCTTAAGCTGGTGCTTAATGACAGGGGTGCTTCATGGAAGCCTCTCATCCGCCTCAAGGAGGCTGTAAATCGGATAGACAGGTGTCATGTGTGCCTGCTTAAGCTGGTGCTTAATGACAGGGGTGCTTCATGGAAGCCTCTCATCCGCCTCAAGGAGGCTGTAAATCGGATAGACAGGTGTCATGTGTGCCTGCCTAAGCTGGTGCTTAATGACAGGGGTGCTTCATGGAAGCCTCTCATCCGCCTCAAGGAGGCTGCAAATCGGACAGACAGGTGTCATGCTGGCCTGCTTAAGCTGGTGCTTAATGACAGGGGTGCTTCATGGAAGCCTCTCATCCGCCTCAAGGAGGCTGCAAATCGGACAGACAGGTGTCATGCTGGCCTGCTTAAGCTGGTGCTTAATGACAGGGGTGCTTCATGGAAGCCTCTCATCCGCCTCAAGGAGGCTGTAAATCGGATAGACAGGTGTCATGTGTGCCTGCTTAAGCTGGTGCTTAATGACAGGGGTGCTTCATGGAAGCCTCTCATCCGCCTCAAGGAGGCTGTAAATCGGATAGACAGGTGTCATGTGTGCCTGCTTAAGCTGGTGCTTAATGACAGGGGTGCTTCATGGAAGCCTCTCATCCGCCTCAAGGAGGCTGTAAATCGGATAGACAGGTGTCATGCTGGCCTGCTTAAGCTGGTGCTTAATGACAGGGGTGCTTCATGGAAGCCTCTCATCCGCCTCAAGGAGGCTGTAAATCGGACAGACAGGTGTCATGTGTGCCTGCTTAAGCTGGTGCTTAATGACAGGGGTGCTTCATGGAAGCCTCTCATCCGCCTCAAGGAGGCTGTAAATCGGATAGACAGGTGTCATGCTGGCCTGCTTAAGCTGGTGCTTAATGACAGGGGTGCTTCCTGGAAGTCTCTCATCCGCCTCAAGGAGGCTGCAAATCGTATAGACAGGTGTCATGCTGGCCTGCTTAAGCTGGTGCTTAATGACAGGGGTGCTTCCTGGAAGTCTCTCATCCGCCTCAAGGAGGCTGCAAATCGGATAGACAGGTGTCATGCTGGCCTGCTTAAGCTGGTGCTTAATGACAGGGGTGCTTCATGGAAGCCTCTCATCCGCCTCAAGGAGGCTGTAAATCGGATAGACAGGTGTCATGCTGGCCTGCCTAAGCTGGTGCTTAATGACAGGGGTGCTTCATGGAAGCCTCTCATCCGCCTCAAGGAGGCTGCAAATCGGACAGACAGGTGTCATGCTGGCCTGCTTAAGCTGGTGCTTAATGACCTTGGTGCTTCATGGAAGCCTCTCATCCGCCTCAAGGAGGCTGTAAATCGGATAGACAGGTGTCATGTGTGCCTGCCTAAGCTGGTGCTTAATGACAGGGGTGCTTCATGGAAGCCTCTCATCCGCCTCAAGGAGGCTGCAAATCGTATAGACAGGTGTCATGTGTGCCTGCTTAAGCTGGTGCTTAATGACAGGGGTGCTTCATGGAAGCCTCTCATCCGCCTCAAGGAGGCTGTAAATCGGATAGACAGGTGTCATGCTGGCCTGCTTAAGCTGGTGCTTAATGACAGGGGTGCTTCATGGAAGCCTCTCATCCGCCTCAAGGAGGCTGTAAATCGGACAGACAGGTGTCATGTGTGCCTGCTTAAGCTGGTGCTTAATGACAGGGGTGCTTCATGGAAGCCTCTCATCCGCCTCAAGGAGGCTGCAAATCGGATAGACAGGTGTCATGCTGGCCTGCTTAAGCTGGTGCTTAATGACAGGGGTGCTTCATGGAAGCCTCTCATCCGCCTCAAGGAGGCTGCAAATCGGATAGACAGGTGTCATGTGTGCCTGCTTAAGCTGGTGCTTAATGACAGGGGTGCTTCATGGAAGCCTCTCATCCGCCTCAAGGAGGCTGTAAATCGGATAGACAGGTGTCATGTGTGCCTGCTTAAGCTGGTGCTGAAGGAGAGCGGTGCTGAAGGAGAGCGGTGCTGAAGGAGAGCGGTTGTGGAGGGTGCACAGGCCGACTTTGCCGACTTGCTGCTCCGGCTGTGGGTGTCCGTTTATTGGTCTGACAATTTCCCTGGTTAGCCCATGTCAATGCCGACAATTCGGCTGGCTGGGCCCGGCTGTGCAGTGCATTTCCGGGTAGATACGGCGGGGGGAAGTCGGCGAAATTCCGGTACGGTCCCGGACCTGGTTCGGCAGAACGCAGGCTCGGATCTGAAATCGGTCTCGGCAGCATTGTAGAGGGGAATAAAACGAAGAATTCGGCGTAAGGCACGGGGCTGTGCGAGCTTGTGTCGCGGAGATATGGGGGATGTGGGTCTGCGGTACCGTCCCGGACCTGCTGCGGCCGAACGCAGGCTTGGATCTGAAATCGGCCACGGCAGCATTGTAGAGGGGAATAAAACTTCATTTTCGGTGTAAGGCACGAGGCTGTGCGAGCTTGTGTCGCGGAGATATGGGGATGTGGGTCTGCGGTACCGTCCCGGACCTGGTGCGGCCGAACGCAGGCTCGGATCTGAAATCGGTCTCTGCAGCATTGTAGAGGGGAATAAAACGAAGAATTCGGTGTAAGGCACGAGGCTGTGCGAGCTTGCGTCGCGGAGATATGGGCCTGCAGCACTACCAGAACTGAGTTTGCCTCCCGGAAAAATGACAGAGTATTGAAGCGCTGAAGGTTCAGCGCTTGTCACCCTGGCTCAGGGTTTTGGCCATTTTCATAGGTGGTCACCAAGCCACCTGGGGCACGATTACAGAAACCCAGTTTTCAGAAAAAGCTCTTCCATAGAAATTCAAGGAGAGGTCGTGCAGATGACATCCGACCATGGTGGGCCCTCACTGGACCTAGTCTGAAGCCCGCCTGGGTGTGTTGCTGGTTCTCCTGACTAACATTTTCAAGAATATGTCAGAGTATTGGATTGACGGAAATAAAACAGAGTATTGGATTGACGGAAATAAAACAGAGTATTGGATGGATTGACAGATTGAAGGGGGACTTTGCCCGAGTGTTGTCCCCCAGCGAGCGGCTGAACGAATGGCAAACCTGACCCGCCATCGGAGGGCCTCCGTCGACTGGCTGGTGTGCGGGGTAAGAGGGGTATGTGTCGGAGGTGTCTCTGCGGGGTTTTGGTGCATGATGGGCGGGTGTGGAAGAGTGTTGAGGGGGGGGGGGTGTGTGTGTGAGGTATTTTCGGCCTGCTTTAAGCCCACATCTTGGGGGGAGATGCAGCTGGTGCAGGCTGTTGCAGGCTGGTCCAGGCTGGTCCAGGGAGGCGTTGTGGAGGCCCTTTAGCCAGGAATGAAGCCTCTTTCCTTGGGCAACGTGTGATGTGTGCTATTTAATCAGTATCACCTGTTTTTCAGCCTGCTTTAAGCCCACAACTTGGGATGTTATGTGCAGTATGGGGCAGGCTGGTTGATGCTGTTCCAGGGAGGCCTTCTGCATGTAATGTAGCCAGGAATAAAGCCTCTTCTCTGGGGTAACGTGTTGTGTGCTATTTAATCAGTATCACCTGTTTTTCAGCCTGCTTTAAGCCCACCTCTTGGGGGGAGATGCAGCTGGTTGATGCTGTTCCAGTGAGGCCTTCTGCATGTAATGTAGCCAGGAATAAAGCCTCTTCTCTGGGGTAACGTGTTGTGTGCTATTTCATCAGTATCACCTGTTTTTCAGCCTGCTTTAAGCCCACATCTTGGGGGAGATGAGCTGTAGGATGGTGCAGGCTGGATGAGGCTGTTCCAGGGAGGCCTTCTGCATGTAATGTAGCCAGGAATGAAGCCTCTTTCCTGGGGTAACGTGTGTTGTGTGCTATTTCATCAGTATCACCTGTTTTTCAGCCTGCTTTCAGCCCACATCTTGGGGGAGATGAGCTGTAGGATGGTGCAGGCTGGATGAGGCTGTTCCAGGGAGGCCTTCTGCATGTAATGTAGCCAGGAATGAAGCCTCTTTCCTGGGGTAACGTGTGTTGTGTGCTATTTCATCAGTATCACCTGTTTTTCAGCCTGCTTTCAGCCCACAGCTTGGGGGGAGATGCAGATGGTCCAGGCTGGTCCAGGGAGGCGTTGTGGAGGTCCGTTACCCAGGAATAAAGCCTCTTTCCTGGGGTAACATGCACTTGAAGTGGATGTAATGAGATGCAAATGATATGCAAATGAGATGCGGATTTGTTACTTTAATGAGATGCGGATTTGTTACTTTAGCCTCTGTGGAGGTATTTCGCCGGGTTTTTCTTACTTTTCCTTGCTGCTTTCAGTGCATACACTGCGGGTAGGTGCAGGGAGGTGTTGTGGAGGGCCTTTACCCAGGAATAAAGCCTCTTTCCTGGGGTAACATGCACTTGAAGTGGATGTAATGAGATGCGGATTTGTTACTTTAGCCTCTGTGGAGGTATTTCTCCGGGTTTTTCTTACTTTTCCTTGCTGACAGGGGTGCTTCCTGGAAGTCTCTCATCCGCCTCAAGGAGGCTGCAAATCGGATAGACAGGTGTCATGCTGGCCTGCTTAAGCTGGTGCTTAATGACAGGGGTGCTTCCTGGAAGTCTCTCATCCGCCTCAAGGAGGCTGCAAATCGGATAGACAGGTGTCATGCTGGCCTGCTTAAGCTGGTGCTTAATGACAGGGGTGCTTCCTGGAAGTCTCTCATCCGCCTCAAGGAGGCTGCAAATCGGATAGACAGGTGTCATGCTGGCCTGCTTAAGCTGGTGCTTAATGACAGGGGTGCTTCCTGGAAGTCTCTCATCCGCCTCAAGGAGGCTGCAAATCGGATAGACAGGTGTCATGCTGGCCTGCTTAAGCTGGTGCTTAATGACAGGGGTGCTTCCTGGAAGTCTCTCATCCGCCTCAAGGAGGCTGCAAATCGGATAGACAGGTGTCATGCTGGCCTGCTTAAGCTGGTGCTTAATGACAGGGGTGCTTCCTGGAAGTCTCTCATCCGCCTCAAGGAGGCTGCAAATCGGATAGACAGGTGTCATGCTGGCCTGCTTAAGCTGGTGCTTAATGACAGGGGTGCTTCCTGGAAGTCTCTCATCCGCCTCAAGGAGGCTGCAAATCGTATAGACAGGTGTCATGCTGGCCTGCTTAAGCTGGTGCTTAATGACAGGGGTGCTTCCTGGAAGTCTCTCATCCGCCTCAAGGAGGCTGCAAATCGGATAGACAGGTGTCATGCTGGCCTGCTTAAGCTGGTGCTTAATGACAGGGGTGCTTCATGGAAGCCTCTCATCCGCCTCAAGGAGGCTGTAAATCGGATAGACAGGTGTCATGTGTGCCTGCCTAAGCTGGTGCTTAATGACAGGGGTGCTTCATGGAAGCCTCTCATCCGCCTCAAGGAGGCTGCAAATCGGATAGACAGGTGTCATGTGTGCCTGCCTAAGCTGGTGCTTAATGACAGGGGTGCTTCCTGGAAGCCTCTCATCCGCCTCAAGGAGGCTGTAAATCGGATAGACAGGTGTCATGTGTGCCTGCCTAAGCTGGTGCTTAATGACAGGGGTGCTTCCTGGATGTCTCTCATCCGCCTCAAGGAGGCTGCAAATCGGATAGACAGGTGTCATGCTGGCCTGCTTAAGCTGGTGCTTAATGACAGGGGTGCTTCCTGGAAGTCTCTCATCCGCCTCAAGGAGGCTGCAAATCGGATAGACAGGTGTCATGCAGGCCTGCTTAAGCTGGTGCTTAATGACAGGGGTGCTTCCTGGAAGTCTCTCATCCGCCTCAAGGAGGCTGCAAATCGGATAGACAGGTGTCATGCTGGCCTGCTTAAGCTGGTGCTTAATGACAGGGGTGCTTCCTGGAAGTCTCTCATCCGCCTCAAGGAGGCTGCAAATCGGATAGACAGGTGTCATGCTGGCCTGCTTAAGCTGGTGCTTAATGACAGGGGTGCTTCCTGGAAGTCTCTCATCCGCCTCAAGGAGGCTGCAAATCGTAGAGACAGGTGTCATGCTGGCCTGCTTAAGCTGGTGCTTAATGACAGGGGTGCTTCCTGGAAGTCTCTCATCCGCCTCAAGGAGGCTGCAAATCGGATAGACAGGTGTCATGTGTGCCTGCTTAAGCTGGTGCTTAATGACAGGGGTGCTTCATGGAAGCCTCTCATCCGCCTCAAGGAGGCTGCAAATCGGATAGACAGGTGTCATGCTGGCCTGCTTAAGCTGGTGCTTAATGACAGGGGTGCTTCCTGGAAGTCTCTCATCCGCCTCAAGGAGGCTGCAAATCGGATAGACAGGTGTCATGCTGGCCTGCTTAAGCTGGTGCTTAATGACAGGGGTGCTTCCTGGAAGTCTCTCATCCGCCTCAAGGAGGCTGCAAATCGGATAGACAGGTGTCATGCTGGCCTGCTTAAGCTGGTGCTTAATGACAGGGGTGCTTCCTGGAAGTCTCTCATCCGCCTCAAGGAGGCTGCAAATCGTAGAGACAGGTGTCATGCTGGCCTGCTTAAGCTGGTGCTTAAT
This sequence comes from Lycodopsis pacificus, assembly GCA_028022725.1. Taxonomy (NCBI): domain Eukaryota; kingdom Metazoa; phylum Chordata; class Actinopteri; order Perciformes; family Zoarcidae; genus Lycodopsis; species Lycodopsis pacificus. The sequence continues at coordinate 31,690 of JAQMIO010000002.1, read as the reverse complement.
GACAGGGGTGCTTCCTGGAAGTCTCTCATCCGCCTCAAGGAGGCTGCAAATCGGATAGACAGGTGTCATGCTGGCCTGCTTAAGCTGGTGCTTAATGACAGGGGTGCTTCATGGAAGCCTCTCATCCGCCTCAAGGAGGCTGTAAATCGGATAGACAGGTGTCATGTGTGCCTGCCTAAGCTGGTGCTTAATGACAGGGGTGCTTCATGGAAGCCTCTCATCCGCCTCAAGGAGGCTGCAAATCGGATAGACAGGTGTCATGTGTGCCTGCTTAAGCTGGTGCTTAATGACAGGGGTGCTTCATGGAAGCCTCTCATCCGCCTCAAGGAGGCTGCAAATCGGATAGACAGGTGTCATGTGTGCCTGCTTAAGCTGGTGCTTAATGACAGGGGTGCTTCATGGAAGCCTCTCATCCGCCTCAAGGAGGCTGTAAATCGGATAGACAGGTGTCATGCTGGCCTGCTTAAGCTGGTGCTTAATGACAGGGGTGCTTCATGGAAGCCTCTCATCCGCCTCAAGGAGGCTGTAAATCGGATAGACAGGTGTCATGTGTGCCTGCTTAAGCTGGTGCTTAATGACAGGGGTGCTTCATGGAAGCCTCTCATCCGCCTCAAGGAGGCTGTAAATCGGATAGACAGGTGTCATGTGTGCCTGCCTAAGCTGGTGCTTAATGACAGGGGTGCTTCATGGAAGCCTCTCATCCGCCTCAAGGAGGCTGCAAATCGGACAGACAGGTGTCATGCTGGCCTGCTTAAGCTGGTGCTTAATGACAGGGGTGCTTCATGGAAGCCTCTCATCCGCCTCAAGGAGGCTGCAAATCGGACAGACAGGTGTCATGCTGGCCTGCTTAAGCTGGTGCTTAATGACAGGGGTGCTTCATGGAAGCCTCTCATCCGCCTCAAGGAGGCTGTAAATCGGACAGACAGGTGTCATGTGTGCCTGCTTAAGCTGGTGCTTAATGACAGGGGTGCTTCATGGAAGCCTCTCATCCGCCTCAAGGAGGCTGTAAATCGGATAGACAGGTGTCATGCTGGCCTGCTTAAGCTGGTGCTTAATGACAGGGGTGCTTCATGGAAGCCTCTCATCCGCCTCAAGGAGGCTGTAAATCGGACAGACAGGTGTCATGTGTGCCTGCTTAAGCTGGTGCTTAATGACAGGGGTGCTTCATGGAAGCCTCTCATCCGCCTCAAGGAGGCTGTAAATCGGATAGACAGGTGTCATGCTGGCCTGCTTAAGCTGGTGCTTAATGACAGGGGTGCTTCCTGGAAGTCTCTCATCCGCCTCAAGGAGGCTGCAAATCGTATAGACAGGTGTCATGCTGGCCTGCTTAAGCTGGTGCTTAATGACAGGGGTGCTTCCTGGAAGTCTCTCATCCGCCTCAAGGAGGCTGCAAATCGGATAGACAGGTGTCATGCTGGCCTGCTTAAGCTGGTGCTTAATGACAGGGGTGCTTCATGGAAGCCTCTCATCCGCCTCAAGGAGGCTGTAAATCGGATAGACAGGTGTCATGCTGGCCTGCCTAAGCTGGTGCTTAATGACAGGGGTGCTTCATGGAAGCCTCTCATCCGCCTCAAGGAGGCTGCAAATCGGACAGACAGGTGTCATGCTGGCCTGCTTAAGCTGGTGCTTAATGACCTTGGTGCTTCATGGAAGCCTCTCATCCGCCTCAAGGAGGCTGTAAATCGGATAGACAGGTGTCATGTGTGCCTGCCTAAGCTGGTGCTTAATGACAGGGGTGCTTCATGGAAGCCTCTCATCCGCCTCAAGGAGGCTGCAAATCGTATAGACAGGTGTCATGTGTGCCTGCTTAAGCTGGTGCTTAATGACAGGGGTGCTTCATGGAAGCCTCTCATCCGCCTCAAGGAGGCTGTAAATCGGATAGACAGGTGTCATGCTGGCCTGCTTAAGCTGGTGCTTAATGACAGGGGTGCTTCATGGAAGCCTCTCATCCGCCTCAAGGAGGCTGTAAATCGGACAGACAGGTGTCATGTGTGCCTGCTTAAGCTGGTGCTTAATGACAGGGGTGCTTCATGGAAGCCTCTCATCCGCCTCAAGGAGGCTGCAAATCGGATAGACAGGTGTCATGCTGGCCTGCTTAAGCTGGTGCTTAATGACAGGGGTGCTTCATGGAAGCCTCTCATCCGCCTCAAGGAGGCTGCAAATCGGATAGACAGGTGTCATGTGTGCCTGCTTAAGCTGGTGCTTAATGACAGGGGTGCTTCATGGAAGCCTCTCATCCGCCTCAAGGAGGCTGTAAATCGGATAGACAGGTGTCATGTGTGCCTGCTTAAGCTGGTGCTGAAGGAGAGCGGTGCTGAAGGAGAGCGGTGCTGAAGGAGAGCGGTTGTGGAGGGTGCACAGGCCGACTTTGCCGACTTGCTGCTCCGGCTGTGGGTGTCCGTTTATTGGTCTGACAATTTCCCTGGTTAGCCCATGTCAATGCCGACAATTCGGCTGGCTGGGCCCGGCTGTGCAGTGCATTTCCGGGTAGATACGGCGGGGGGAAGTCGGCGAAATTCCGGTACGGTCCCGGACCTGGTTCGGCAGAACGCAGGCTCGGATCTGAAATCGGTCTCGGCAGCATTGTAGAGGGGAATAAAACGAAGAATTCGGCGTAAGGCACGGGGCTGTGCGAGCTTGTGTCGCGGAGATATGGGGGATGTGGGTCTGCGGTACCGTCCCGGACCTGCTGCGGCCGAACGCAGGCTTGGATCTGAAATCGGCCACGGCAGCATTGTAGAGGGGAATAAAACTTCATTTTCGGTGTAAGGCACGAGGCTGTGCGAGCTTGTGTCGCGGAGATATGGGGATGTGGGTCTGCGGTACCGTCCCGGACCTGGTGCGGCCGAACGCAGGCTCGGATCTGAAATCGGTCTCTGCAGCATTGTAGAGGGGAATAAAACGAAGAATTCGGTGTAAGGCACGAGGCTGTGCGAGCTTGCGTCGCGGAGATATGGGCCTGCAGCACTACCAGAACTGAGTTTGCCTCCCGGAAAAATGACAGAGTATTGAAGCGCTGAAGGTTCAGCGCTTGTCACCCTGGCTCAGGGTTTTGGCCATTTTCATAGGTGGTCACCAAGCCACCTGGGGCACGATTACAGAAACCCAGTTTTCAGAAAAAGCTCTTCCATAGAAATTCAAGGAGAGGTCGTGCAGATGACATCCGACCATGGTGGGCCCTCACTGGACCTAGTCTGAAGCCCGCCTGGGTGTGTTGCTGGTTCTCCTGACTAACATTTTCAAGAATATGTCAGAGTATTGGATTGACGGAAATAAAACAGAGTATTGGATTGACGGAAATAAAACAGAGTATTGGATGGATTGACAGATTGAAGGGGGACTTTGCCCGAGTGTTGTCCCCCAGCGAGCGGCTGAACGAATGGCAAACCTGACCCGCCATCGGAGGGCCTCCGTCGACTGGCTGGTGTGCGGGGTAAGAGGGGTATGTGTCGGAGGTGTCTCTGCGGGGTTTTGGTGCATGATGGGCGGGTGTGGAAGAGTGTTGAGGGGGGGGGGGTGTGTGTGTGAGGTATTTTCGGCCTGCTTTAAGCCCACATCTTGGGGGGAGATGCAGCTGGTGCAGGCTGTTGCAGGCTGGTCCAGGCTGGTCCAGGGAGGCGTTGTGGAGGCCCTTTAGCCAGGAATGAAGCCTCTTTCCTTGGGCAACGTGTGATGTGTGCTATTTAATCAGTATCACCTGTTTTTCAGCCTGCTTTAAGCCCACAACTTGGGATGTTATGTGCAGTATGGGGCAGGCTGGTTGATGCTGTTCCAGGGAGGCCTTCTGCATGTAATGTAGCCAGGAATAAAGCCTCTTCTCTGGGGTAACGTGTTGTGTGCTATTTAATCAGTATCACCTGTTTTTCAGCCTGCTTTAAGCCCACCTCTTGGGGGGAGATGCAGCTGGTTGATGCTGTTCCAGTGAGGCCTTCTGCATGTAATGTAGCCAGGAATAAAGCCTCTTCTCTGGGGTAACGTGTTGTGTGCTATTTCATCAGTATCACCTGTTTTTCAGCCTGCTTTAAGCCCACATCTTGGGGGAGATGAGCTGTAGGATGGTGCAGGCTGGATGAGGCTGTTCCAGGGAGGCCTTCTGCATGTAATGTAGCCAGGAATGAAGCCTCTTTCCTGGGGTAACGTGTGTTGTGTGCTATTTCATCAGTATCACCTGTTTTTCAGCCTGCTTTCAGCCCACATCTTGGGGGAGATGAGCTGTAGGATGGTGCAGGCTGGATGAGGCTGTTCCAGGGAGGCCTTCTGCATGTAATGTAGCCAGGAATGAAGCCTCTTTCCTGGGGTAACGTGTGTTGTGTGCTATTTCATCAGTATCACCTGTTTTTCAGCCTGCTTTCAGCCCACAGCTTGGGGGGAGATGCAGATGGTCCAGGCTGGTCCAGGGAGGCGTTGTGGAGGTCCGTTACCCAGGAATAAAGCCTCTTTCCTGGGGTAACATGCACTTGAAGTGGATGTAATGAGATGCAAATGATATGCAAATGAGATGCGGATTTGTTACTTTAATGAGATGCGGATTTGTTACTTTAGCCTCTGTGGAGGTATTTCGCCGGGTTTTTCTTACTTTTCCTTGCTGCTTTCAGTGCATACACTGCGGGTAGGTGCAGGGAGGTGTTGTGGAGGGCCTTTACCCAGGAATAAAGCCTCTTTCCTGGGGTAACATGCACTTGAAGTGGATGTAATGAGATGCGGATTTGTTACTTTAGCCTCTGTGGAGGTATTTCTCCGGGTTTTTCTTACTTTTCCTTGCTGACAGGGGTGCTTCCTGGAAGTCTCTCATCCGCCTCAAGGAGGCTGCAAATCGGATAGACAGGTGTCATGCTGGCCTGCTTAAGCTGGTGCTTAATGACAGGGGTGCTTCCTGGAAGTCTCTCATCCGCCTCAAGGAGGCTGCAAATCGGATAGACAGGTGTCATGCTGGCCTGCTTAAGCTGGTGCTTAATGACAGGGGTGCTTCCTGGAAGTCTCTCATCCGCCTCAAGGAGGCTGCAAATCGGATAGACAGGTGTCATGCTGGCCTGCTTAAGCTGGTGCTTAATGACAGGGGTGCTTCCTGGAAGTCTCTCATCCGCCTCAAGGAGGCTGCAAATCGGATAGACAGGTGTCATGCTGGCCTGCTTAAGCTGGTGCTTAATGACAGGGGTGCTTCCTGGAAGTCTCTCATCCGCCTCAAGGAGGCTGCAAATCGGATAGACAGGTGTCATGCTGGCCTGCTTAAGCTGGTGCTTAATGACAGGGGTGCTTCCTGGAAGTCTCTCATCCGCCTCAAGGAGGCTGCAAATCGGATAGACAGGTGTCATGCTGGCCTGCTTAAGCTGGTGCTTAATGACAGGGGTGCTTCCTGGAAGTCTCTCATCCGCCTCAAGGAGGCTGCAAATCGTAGAGACAGGTGTCATGCTGGCCTGCTTAAGCTGGTGCTTAATGACAGGGGTGCTTCCTGGAAGTCTCTCATCCGCCTCAAGGAGGCTGCAAATCGGATAGACAGGTGTCATGCTGGCCTGCTTAAGCTGGTGCTTAATGACAGGGGTGCTTCATGGAAGCCTCTCATCCGCCTCAAGGAGGCTGTAAATCGGATAGACAGGTGTCATGTGTGCCTGCCTAAGCTGGTGCTTAATGACAGGGGTGCTTCATGGAAGCCTCTCATCCGCCTCAAGGAGGCTGCAAATCGGATAGACAGGTGTCATGTGTGCCTGCTTAAGCTGGTGCTTAATGACAGGGGTGCTTCATGGAAGCCTCTCATCCGCCTCAAGGAGGCTGCAAATCGGATAGACAGGTGTCATGTGTGCCTGCTTAAGCTGGTGCTTAATGACAGGGGTGCTTCATGGAAGCCTCTCATCCGCCTCAAGGAGGCTGTAAATCGGATAGACAGGTGTCATGTGTGCCTGCTTAAGCTGGTGCTTAATGACAGGGGTGCTTCATGGAAGCCTCTCATCCGCCTCAAGGAGGCTGCAAATCGGATAGACAGGTGTCATGCTGGCCTGCTTAAGCTGGTGCTTAATGACAGGGGTGCTTCCTGGAAGTCTCTCATCCGCCTCAAGGAGGCTGCAAATCGGATAGACAGGTGTCATGCTGGCCTGCTTAAGCTGGTGCTTAATGACAGGGGTGCTTCCTGGAAGTCTCTCATCCGCCTCAAGGAGGCTGCAAATCGGATAGACAGGTGTCATGCTGGCCTGCTTAAGCTGGTGCTTAATGACAGGGGTGCTTCCTGGAAGTCTCTCATCCGCCTCAAGGAGGCTGCAAATCGGATAGACAGGTGTCATGCTGGCCTGCTTAAGCTGGTGCTTAATGACAGGGGTGCTTCATGGAAGCCTCTCATCCGCCTCAAGGAGGCTGTAAATCGGATAGACAGGTGTCATGCTGGCCTGCTTAAGCTGGTGCTTAATGACAGGGGTGCTTCATGGAAGCCTCTCATCCGCCTCAAGGAGGCTGCAAATCGGATAGACAGGTGTCATGTGTGCCTGCTTAAGCTGGTGCTTAATGACAGGGGTGCTTCATGGAAGCCTCTCATCCGCCTCAAGGAGGCTGCAAATCGGATAGACAGGTGTCATGCTGGCCTGCTTAAGCTGGTGCTTAATGACAGGGGTGCTTCATGGAAGCCTCTCATCCGCCTCAAGGAGGCTGTAAATCGGATAGACAGGTGTCATGCTGGCCTGCCTAAGCTGGTGCTTAATGACAGGGGTGCTTCATGGAAGCCTCTCATCCGCCTCAAGGAGGCTGCAAATCGGACAGACAGGTGTCATGATGGCCTGCTTAAGCTGGTGCTTAATGACAGGGGTGCTTCATGGAAGCCTCTCATCCGCCTCAAGGAGGCTGTAAGTCGGATAGACAGGTGTCATGTGTGTCTGCCTAAGCTGGTGCTTAATGACAGGGGTGCTTCATGGAAGCCTCTCATCCGCCTCACGGAGGCTGCAAATCGTATAGACAGGTGTCATGTGTGCCTGCTTAAGCTGGTGCTTAATGACAGGGGTGCTTCATGGAAGCCTCTCATCCGCCTCAAGGAGGCTGCAAATCGGATAGACAGGTGTCATGCTGGCCTGCTTAAGCTGGTGCTTAATGACAGGGGTGCTTCATGGAAGCCTCTCATCCGCCTCAAGGAGGCTGTAAATCGGATAGACAGGTGTCATGCTGGCCTGCCTAAGCTGGTGCTTAATGACAGGGGTGCTTCATGGAAGCCTCTCATCCGCCTCAAGGAGGCTGCAAATCGGACAGACAGGTGTCATGCTGGCCTGCTTAAGCTGGTGCTTAATGACCTTGGTGCTTCATGGAAGCCTCTCATCCGCCTCAAGGAGGCTGTAAATCGGATAGACAGGTGTCATGTGTGCCTGCCTAAGCTGGTGCTTAATGACAGGGGTGCTTCATGGAAGCCTCTCATCCGCCTCAAGGAGGCTGCAAATCGTATAGACAGGTGTCATGTGTGCCTGCTTAAGCTGGTGCTTAATGACAGGGGTGCTTCATGGAAGCCTCTCATCCGCCTCAAGGAGGCTGTAAATCGGATAGACAGGTGTCATGCTGGCCTGCTTAAGCTGGTGCTTAATGACAGGGGTGCTTCATGGAAGCCTCTCATCCGCCTCAAGGAGGCTGTAAATCGGACAGACAGGTGTCATGTGTGCCTGCTTAAGCTGGTGCTTAATGACAGGGGTGCTTCATGGAAGCCTCTCATCCGCCTCAAGGAGGCTGCAAATCGGATAGACAGGTGTCATGCTGGCCTGCTTAAGCTGGTGCTTAATGACAGGGGTGCTTCATGGAAGCCTCTCATCCGCCTCAAGGAGGCTGCAAATCGGATAGACAGGTGTCATGTGTGCCTGCTTAAGCTGGTGCTTAATGACAGGGGTGCTTCATGGAAGCCTCTCATCCGCCTCAAGGAGGCTGCAAATCGGATAGACAGGTGTCATGCTGGCCTGCTTAAGCTGGTGCTTAATGACAGGGGTGCTTCATGGAAGCCTCTCATCCGCCTCAAGGAGGCTGTAAATCGGATAGACAGGTGTCATGCTGGCCTGCCTAAGCTGGTGCTTAATGACAGGGGTGCTTCATGGAAGCCTCTCATCCGCCTCAAGGAGGCTGCAAATCGGACAGACAGGTGTCATGCTGGCCTGCTTAAGCTGGTGCTTAATGACAGGGGTGCTTCATGGAAGCCTCTCATCCGCCTCAAGGAGGCTGTAAGTCGGATAGACAGGTGTCATGTGTGTCTGCCTAAGCTGGTGCTTAATGACAGGGGTGCTTCATGGAAGCCTCTCATCCGCCTCAAGGAGGCTGCAAATCGTATAGACAGGTGTCATGTGTGCCTGCTTAAGCTGGTGCTTAATGACAGGGGTGCTTCATGGAAGCCTCTCATCCGCCTCAAGGAGGCTGCAAATCGGATAGACAGGTGTCATGCTGGCCTGCTTAAGCTGGTGCTTAATGACAGGGGTGCTTCATGGAAGCCTCTCATCCGCCTCAAGGAGGCTGTAAATCGGATAGACAGGTGTCATGCTGGCCTGCCTTAGCTGGTGCTTAATGACAGGGGTGCTTCATGGAAGCCTCTCATCCGCCTCAAGGAGGCTGCAAATCGGACAGACAGGTGTCATGCTGGCCTGCTTAAGCTGGTGCTTAATGACCTTGGTGCTTCATGGAAGCCTCTCATCCGCCTCAAGGAGGCTGTAAATCGGATAGACAGGTGTCATGTGTGCCTGCCTAAGCTGGTGCTTAATGACAGGGGTGCTTCATGGAAGCCTCTCATCCGCCTCAAGGAGGCTGCAAATCGGATAGACAGGTGTCATGCTGGCCTGCTTAAGCTGGTGCTTAATGACAGGGGTGCTTCATGGAAGCCTCTCATCCGCCTCAAGGAGGCTGTAAATCGGATAGACAGGTGTCATGCTGGCCTGCTTAAGCTGGTGCTTAATGACAGGGGTGCTTCATGGAAGCCTCTCATCCGCCTCAAGGAGGCTGTAAATCGGACAGACAGGTGTCATGTGTGCCTGCTTAAGCTGGTGCTTAATGACAGGGGTGCTTCATGGAAGCCTCTCATCCGCCTCAAGGAGGCTGTAAATCGGACAGACAGGTGTCATGTGTGCCTGCTTAAGCTGGTGCTTAATGACAGGGGTGCTTCATGGAAGCCTCTCATCCGCCTCAAGGAGGCTGTAAATCGGATAGACAGGTGTCATGTGTGCCTGCCTAAGCTGGTGCTTAATGACAGGGGTGCTTCATGGAAGCCTCTCATCCGCCTCAAGGAGGCTGCAAATCGGATAGACAGGTGTCATGTGTGCCTGCTTAAGCTGGTGCTTAATGACAGGGGTGCTTCATGGAAGCCTCTCATCCGCCTCAAGGAGGCTGTAAATCGGATAGACAGGTGTCATGCTGGCCTGCTTAAGCTGGTGCTTAATGACAGGGGTGCTTCATGGAAGCCTCTCATCCGCCTCAAGGAGGCTGTAAATCGGATAGACAGGTGTCATGTGTGCCTGCTTAAGCTGGTGCTTAATGACAGGGGTGCTTCATGGAAGCCTCTCATCCGCCTCAAGGAGGCTGTAAATCGGATAGACAGGTGTCATGTGTGCCTGCCTAAGCTGGTGCTTAATGACAGGGGTGCTTCATGGAAGCCTCTCATCCGCCTCAAGGAGGCTGCAAATCGGACAGACAGGTGTCATGCTGGCCTGCTTAAGCTGGTGCTTAATGACAGGGGTGCTTCATGGAAGCCTCTCATCCGCCTCAAGGAGGCTGCAAATCGGACAGACAGGTGTCATGCTGGCCTGCTTAAGCTGGTGCTAAATGACAGGGGTGCTTCATGGAAGCCTCTCATCCGCCTCAAGGAGGCTGTAAATCGGATAGACAGGTGTCATGTGTGCCTGCTTAAGCTGGTGCTTAATGACAGGGGTGCTTCATGGAAGCCTCTCATCCGCCTCAAGGAGGCTGTAAATCGGATAGACAGGTGTCATGTGTGCCTGCTTAAGCTGGTGCTTAATGACAGGGGTGCTTCATGGAAGCCTCTCATCCGCCTCAAGGAGGCTGTAAATCGGATAGACAGGTGTCATGCTGGCCTGCTTAAGCTGGTGCTTAATGACAGGGGTGCTTCATGGAAGCCTCTCATCCGCCTCAAGGAGGCTGTAAATCGGACAGACAGGTGTCATGTGTGCCTGCTTAAGCTGGTGCTTAATGACAGGGGTGCTTCATGGAAGCCTCTCATCCGCCTCAAGGAGGCTGTAAATCGGATAGACAGGTGTCATGCTGGCCTGCTTAAGCTGGTGCTTAATGACAGGGGTGCTTCCTGGAAGTCTCTCATCCGCCTCAAGGAGGCTGCAAATCGTATAGACAGGTGTCATGCTGGCCTGCTTAAGCTGGTGCTTAATGACAGGGGTGCTTCCTGGAAGTCTCTCATCCGCCTCAAGGAGGCTGCAAATCGGATAGACAGGTGTCATGCTGGCCTGCTTAAGCTGGTGCTTAATGACAGGGGTGCTTCATGGAAGCCTCTCATCCGCCTCAAGGAGGCTGTAAATCGGATAGACAGGTGTCATGTGTGCCTGCCTAAGCTGGTGCTTAATGACAGGGGTGCTTCATGGAAGCCTCTCATCCGCCTCAAGGAGGCTGCAAATCGGATAGACAGGTGTCATGTGTGCCTGCCTAAGCTGGTGCTTAATGACAGGGGTGCTTCCTGGAAGCCTCTCATCCGCCTCAAGGAGGCTGTAAATCGGATAGACAGGTGTCATGTGTGCCTGCCTAAGCTGGTGCTTAATGACAGGGGTGCTTCCTGGATGTCTCTCATCCGCCTCAAGGAGGCTGCAAATCGGATAGACAGGTGTCATGCTGGCCTGCTTAAGCTGGTGCTTAATGACAGGGGTGCTTCCTGGAAGTCTCTCATCCGCCTCAAGGAGGCTGCAAATCGGATAGACAGGTGTCATGCAGGCCTGCTTAAGCTGGTGCTTAATGACAGGGGTGCTTCCTGGAAGTCTCTCATCCGCCTCAAGGAGGCTGCAAATCGGATAGACAGGTGTCATGCTGGCCTGCTTAAGCTGGTGCTTAATGACAGGGGTGCTTCCTGGAAGTCTCTCATCCGCCTCAAGGAGGCTGCAAATCGGATAGACAGGTGTCATGCTGGCCTGCTTAAGCTGGTGCTTAATGACAGGGGTGCTTCCTGGAAGTCTCTCATCCGCCTCAAGGAGGCTGCAAATCGTAGAGACAGGTGTCATGCTGGCCTGCTTAAGCTGGTGCTTAATGACAGGGGTGCTTCCTGGAAGTCTCTCATCCGCCTCAAGGAGGCTGCAAATCGGATAGACAGGTGTCATGTGTGCCTGCTTAAGCTGGTGCTTAATGACAGGGGTGCTTCATGGAAGCCTCTCATCCGCCTCAAGGAGGCTGCAAATCGGATAGACAGGTGTCATGCTGGCCTGCTTAAGCTGGTGCTTAATGACAGGGGTGCTTCATGGAAGCCTCTCATCCGCCTCAAGGAGGCTGTAAATCGGATAGACAGGTGTCATGCTGGCCTGCCTAAGCTGGTGCTTAATGACAGGGGTGCTTCATGGAAGCCTCTCATCCGCCTCAAGGAGGCTGCAAATCGGACAGACAGGTGTCATGCTGGCCTGCTTAAGCTGGTGCTTAATGACAGGGGTGCTTCATGGAAGCCTCTCATCCGCCTCAAGGAGGCTGTAAGTCGGATAGACAGGTGTCATGTGTGTCTGCCTAAGCTGGTGCTTAATGACAGGGGTGCTTCATGGAAGCCTCTCATCCGCCTCAAGGAGGCTGCAAATCGTATAGACAGGTGTCATGTGTGCCTGCTTAAGCTGGTGCTTAATGACAGGGGTGCTTCATGGAAGCCTCTCATCCGCCTCAAGGAGGCTGCAAATCGGATAGACAGGTGTCATGCTGGCCTGCTTAAGCTGGTGCTTAATGACAGGGGTGCTTCATGGAAGCCTCTCATCCGCCTCAAGGAGGCTGTAAATCGGATAGACAGGTGTCATGCTGGCCTGCCTTAGCTGGTGCTTAATGACAGGGGTGCTTCATGGAAGCCTCTCATCCGCCTCAAGGAGGCTGCAAATCGGACAGACAGGTGTCATGCTGGCCTGCTTAAGCTGGTGCTTAATGACCTTGGTGCTTCATGGAAGCCTCTCATCCGCCTCAAGGAGGCTGTAAATCGGATAGACAGGTGTCATGTGTGCCTGCCTAAGCTGGTGCTTAATGACAGGGGTGCTTCATGGAAGCCTCTCATCCGCCTCAAGGAGGCTGCAAATCGGATAGACAGGTGTCATGCTGGCCTGCTTAAGCTGGTGCTTAATGACAGGGGTGCTTCATGGAAGCCTCTCATCCGCCTCAAGGAGGCTGTAAATCGGATAGACAGGTGTCATGCTGGCCTGCTTAAGCTGGTGCTTAATGACAGGGGTGCTTCATGGAAGCCTCTCATCCGCCTCAAGGAGGCTGTAAATCGGACAGACAGGTGTCATGTGTGCCTGCTTAAGCTGGTGCTTAATGACAGGGGTGCTTCATGGAAGCCTCTCATCCGCCTCAAGGAGGCTGCAAATCGGATAGACAGGTGTCATGCTGGCCTGCTTAAGCTGGTGCTTAATGACAGGGGTGCTTCCTGGAAGTCTCTCATCCGCCTCAAGGAGGCTGCAAATCGGATAGACAGGTGTCATGCTGGCCTGCTTAAGCTGGTGCTTAATGACAGGGGTGCTTCCTGGAAGTCTCTCATCCGCCTCAAGGAGGCTGCAAATCGGATAGACAGGTGTCATGCTGGCCTGCTTAAGCTGGTGCTTAATGACAGGGGTGCTTCATGGAAGCCTCTCATCCGCCTCAAGGAGGCTGTAAATCGGATAGACAGGTGTCATGCTGGCCTGCTTAAGCTGGTGCTTAATGACAGGGGTGCTTCATGGAAGCCTCTCATCCGCCTCAAGGAGGCTGCAAATCGGATAGACAGGTGTCATGTGTGCCTGCTTAAGCTGGTGCTTAATGACAGGGGTGCTTCATGGAAGCCTCTCATCCGCCTCAAGGAGGCTGCAAATCGGATAGACAGGTGTCATGCTGGCCTGCTTAAGCTGGTGCTTAATGACAGGGGTGCTTCATGGAAGCCTCTCATCCGCCTCAAGGAGGCTGTAAATCGGATAGACAGGTGTCATGCTGGCCTGCCTAAGCTGGTGCTTAATGACAGGGGTGCTTCATGGAAGCCTCTCATCCGCCTCAAGGAGGCTGCAAATCGGACAGACAGGTGTCATGATGGCCTGCTTAAGCTGGTGCTTAATGACAGGGGTGCTTCATGGAAGCCTCTCATCCGCCTCAAGGAGGCTGTAAGTCGGATAGACAGGTGTCATGTGTGTCTGCCTAAGCTGGTGCTTAATGACAGGGGTGCTTCATGGAAGCCTCTCATCCGCCTCACGGAGGCTGCAAATCGTATAGACAGGTGTCATGTGTGCCTGCTTAAGCTGGTGCTTAATGACAGGGGTGCTTCATGGAAGCCTCTCATCCGCCTCAAGGAGGCTGCAAATCGGATAGACAGGTGTCATGCTGGCCTGCTTAAGCTGGTGCTTAATGACAGGGGTGCTTCATGGAAGCCTCTCATCCGCCTCAAGGAGGCTGTAAATCGGATAGACAGGTGTCATGCTGGCCTGCCTAAGCTGGTGCTTAATGACAGGGGTGCTTCATGGAAGCCTCTCATCCGCCTCAAGGAGGCTGCAAATCGGACAGACAGGTGTCATGCTGGCCTGCTTAAGCTGGTGCTTAATGACCTTGGTGCTTCATGGAAGCCTCTCATCCGCCTCAAGGAGGCTGTAAATCGGATAGACAGGTGTCATGTGTGCCTGCCTAAGCTGGTGCTTAATGACAGGGGTGCTTCATGGAAGCCTCTCATCCGCCTCAAGGAGGCTGCAAATCGTATAGACAGGTGTCATGTGTGCCTGCTTAAGCTGGTGCTTAATGACAGGGGTGCTTCATGGAAGCCTCTCATCCGCCTCAAGGAGGCTGTAAATCGGACAGACAGGTGTCATGTGTGCCTGCTTAAGCTGGTGCTTAATGACAGGGGTGCTTCATGGAAGCCTCTCATCCGCCTCAAGGAGGCTGCAAATCGGATAGACAGGTGTCATGCTGGCCTGCTTAAGCTGGTGCTTAATGACAGGGGTGCTTCATGGAAGCCTCTCATCCGCCTCAAGGAGGCTGCAAATCGGATAGACAGGTGTCATGTGTGCCTGCTTAAGCTGGTGCTTAATGACAGGGGTGCTTCATGGAAGCCTCTCATCCGCCTCAAGGAGGCTGCAAATCGGATAGACAGGTGTCATGCTGGCCTGCTTAAGCTGGTGCTTAATGACAGGGGTGCTTCATGGAAGCCTCTCATCCGCCTCAAGGAGGCTGTAAATCGGATAGACAGGTGTCATGCTGGCCTGCCTAAGCTGGTGCTTAATGACAGGGGTGCTTCATGGAAGCCTCTCATCCGCCTCAAGGAGGCTGCAAATCGGACAGACAGGTGTCATGCTGGCCTGCTTAAGCTGGTGCTTAATGACAGGGGTGCTTCATGGAAGCCTCTCATCCGCCTCAAGGAGGCTGTAAGTCGGATAGACAGGTGTCATGTGTGTCTGCCTAAGCTGGTGCTTAATGACAGGGGTGCTTCATGGAAGCCTCTCATCCGCCTCAAGGAGGCTGCAAATCGTATAGACAGGTGTCATGTGTGCCTGCTTAAGCTGGTGCTTAATGACAGGGGTGCTTCATGGAAGCCTCTCATCCGCCTCAAGGAGGCTGCAAATCGGATAGACAGGTGTCATGCTGGCCTGCTTAAGCTGGTGCTTAATGACAGGGGTGCTTCATGGAAGCCTCTCATCCGCCTCAAGGAGGCTGTAAATCGGATAGACAGGTGTCATGCTGGCCTGCCTTAGCTGGTGCTTAATGACAGGGGTGCTTCATGGAAGCCTCTCATCCGCCTCAAGGAGGCTGCAAATCGGACAGACAGGTGTCATGCTGGCCTGCTTAAGCTGGTGCTTAATGACCTTGGTGCTTCATGGAAGCCTCTCATCCGCCTCAAGGAGGCTGTAAATCGGATAGACAGGTGTCATGTGTGCCTGCCTAAGCTGGTGCTTAATGACAGGGGTGCTTCATGGAAGCCTCTCATCCGCCTCAAGGAGGCTGCAAATCGGATAGACAGGTGTCATGCTGGCCTGCTTAAGCTGGTGCTTAATGACAGGGGTGCTTCATGGAAGCCTCTCATCCGCCTCAAGGAGGCTGTAAATCGGATAGACAGGTGTCATGCTGGCCTGCTTAAGCTGGTGCTTAATGACAGGGGTGCTTCATGGAAGCCTCTCATCCGCCTCAAGGAGGCTGTAAATCGGACAGACAGGTGTCATGTGTGCCTGCTTAAGCTGGTGCTTAATGACAGGGGTGCTTCATGGAAGCCTCTCATCCGCCTCAAGGAGGCTGTAAATCGGACAGACAGGTGTCATGTGTGCCTGCTTAAGCTGGTGCTTAATGACAGGGGTGCTTCATGGAAGCCTCTCATCCGCCTCAAGGAGGCTGTAAATCGGATAGACAGGTGTCATGTGTGCCTGCCTAAGCTGGTGCTTAATGACAGGGGTGCTTCATGGAAGCCTCTCATCCGCCTCAAGGAGGCTGCAAATCGGATAGACAGGTGTCATGTGTGCCTGCTTAAGCTGGTGCTTAATGACAGGGGTGCTTCATGGAAGCCTCTCATCCGCCTCAAGGAGGCTGTAAATCGGATAGACAGGTGTCATGCTGGCCTGCTTAAGCTGGTGCTTAATGACAGGGGTGCTTCATGGAAGCCTCTCATCCGCCTCAAGGAGGCTGTAAATCGGATAGACAGGTGTCATGTGTGCCTGCTTAAGCTGGTGCTTAATGACAGGGGTGCTTCATGGAAGCCTCTCATCCGCCTCAAGGAGGCTGTAAATCGGATAGACAGGTGTCATGTGTGCCTGCCTAAGCTGGTGCTTAATGACAGGGGTGCTTCATGGAAGCCTCTCATCCGCCTCAAGGAGGCTGCAAATCGGACAGACAGGTGTCATGCTGGCCTGCTTAAGCTGGTGCTTAATGACAGGGGTGCTTCATGGAAGCCTCTCATCCGCCTCAAGGAGGCTGCAAATCGGACAGACAGGTGTCATGCTGGCCTGCTTAAGCTGGTGCTAAATGACAGGGGTGCTTCATGGAAGCCTCTCATCCGCCTCAAGGAGGCTGTAAATCGGATAGACAGGTGTCATGTGTGCCTGCTTAAGCTGGTGCTTAATGACAGGGGTGCTTCATGGAAGCCTCTCATCCGCCTCAAGGAGGCTGTAAATCGGATAGACAGGTGTCATGTGTGCCTGCTTAAGCTGGTGCTTAATGACAGGGGTGCTTCATGGAAGCCTCTCATCCGCCTCAAGGAGGCTGTAAATCGGATAGACAGGTGTCATGCTGGCCTGCTTAAGCTGGTGCTTAATGACAGGGGTGCTTCATGGAAGCCTCTCATCCGCCTCAAGGAGGCTGTAAATCGGACAGACAGGTGTCATGTGTGCCTGCTTAAGCTGGTGCTTAATGACAGGGGTGCTTCATGGAAGCCTCTCATCCGCCTCAAGGAGGCTGTAAATCGGATAGACAGGTGTCATGCTGGCCTGCTTAAGCTGGTGCTTAATGACAGGGGTGCTTCCTGGAAGTCTCTCATCCGCCTCAAGGAGGCTGCAAATCGTATAGACAGGTGTCATGCTGGCCTGCTTAAGCTGGTGCTTAATGACAGGGGTGCTTCCTGGAAGTCTCTCATCCGCCTCAAGGAGGCTGCAAATCGGATAGACAGGTGTCATGCTGGCCTGCTTAAGCTGGTGCTTAATGACAGGGGTGCTTCATGGAAGCCTCTCATCCGCCTCAAGGAGGCTGTAAATCGGATAGACAGGTGTCATGTGTGCCTGCCTAAGCTGGTGCTTAATGACAGGGGTGCTTCATGGAAGCCTCTCATCCGCCTCAAGGAGGCTGCAAATCGGATAGACAGGTGTCATGTGTGCCTGCCTAAGCTGGTGCTTAATGACAGGGGTGCTTCCTGGAAGCCTCTCATCCGCCTCAAGGAGGCTGTAAATCGGATAGACAGGTGTCATGTGTGCCTGCCTAAGCTGGTGCTTAATGACAGGGGTGCTTCCTGGATGTCTCTCATCCGCCTCAAGGAGGCTGCAAATCGGATAGACAGGTGTCATGCTGGCCTGCTTAAGCTGGTGCTTAATGACAGGGGTGCTTCCTGGAAGTCTCTCATCCGCCTCAAGGAGGCTGCAAATCGGATAGACAGGTGTCATGCAGGCCTGCTTAAGCTGGTGCTTAATGACAGGGGTGCTTCCTGGAAGTCTCTCATCCGCCTCAAGGAGGCTGCAAATCGGATAGACAGGTGTCATGCTGGCCTGCTTAAGCTGGTGCTTAATGACAGGGGTGCTTCCTGGAAGTCTCTCATCCGCCTCAAGGAGGCTGCAAATCGGATAGACAGGTGTCATGCTGGCCTGCTTAAGCTGGTGCTTAATGACAGGGGTGCTTCCTGGAAGTCTCTCATCCGCCTCAAGGAGGCTGCAAATCGTAGAGACAGGTGTCATGCTGGCCTGCTTAAGCTGGTGCTTAATGACAGGGGTGCTTCCTGGAAGTCTCTCATCCGCCTCAAGGAGGCTGCAAATCGGATAGACAGGTGTCATGTGTGCCTGCTTAAGCTGGTGCTTAATGACAGGGGTGCTTCATGGAAGCCTCTCATCCGCCTCAAGGAGGCTGCAAATCGGATAGACAGGTGTCATGCTGGCCTGCTTAAGCTGGTGCTTAATGACAGGGGTGCTTCATGGAAGCCTCTCATCCGCCTCAAGGAGGCTGTAAATCGGATAGACAGGTGTCATGCTGGCCTGCCTAAGCTGGTGCTTAATGACAGGGGTGCTTCATGGAAGCCTCTCATCCGCCTCAAGGAGGCTGCAAATCGGACAGACAGGTGTCATGCTGGCCTGCTTAAGCTGGTGCTTAATGACAGGGGTGCTTCATGGAAGCCTCTCATCCGCCTCAAGGAGGCTGTAAGTCGGATAGACAGGTGTCATGTGTGTCTGCCTAAGCTGGTGCTTAATGACAGGGGTGCTTCATGGAAGCCTCTCATCCGCCTCAAGGAGGCTGCAAATCGTATAGACAGGTGTCATGTGTGCCTGCTTAAGCTGGTGCTTAATGACAGGGGTGCTTCATGGAAGCCTCTCATCCGCCTCAAGGAGGCTGCAAATCGGATAGACAGGTGTCATGCTGGCCTGCTTAAGCTGGTGCTTAATGACAGGGGTGCTTCATGGAAGCCTCTCATCCGCCTCAAGGAGGCTGTAAATCGGATAGACAGGTGTCATGCTGGCCTGCCTTAGCTGGTGCTTAATGACAGGGGTGCTTCATGGAAGCCTCTCATCCGCCTCAAGGAGGCTGCAAATCGGACAGACAGGTGTCATGCTGGCCTGCTTAAGCTGGTGCTTAATGACCTTGGTGCTTCATGGAAGCCTCTCATCCGCCTCAAGGAGGCTGTAAATCGGATAGACAGGTGTCATGTGTGCCTGCCTAAGCTGGTGCTTAATGACAGGGGTGCTTCATGGAAGCCTCTCATCCGCCTCAAGGAGGCTGCAAATCGGATAGACAGGTGTCATGCTGGCCTGCTTAAGCTGGTGCTTAATGACAGGGGTGCTTCATGGAAGCCTCTCATCCGCCTCAAGGAGGCTGTAAATCGGATAGACAGGTGTCATGCTGGCCTGCTTAAGCTGGTGCTTAATGACAGGGGTGCTTCATGGAAGCCTCTCATCCGCCTCAAGGAGGCTGTAAATCGGACAGACAGGTGTCATGTGTGCCTGCTTAAGCTGGTGCTTAATGACAGGGGTGCTTCATGGAAGCCTCTCATCCGCCTCAAGGAGGCTGTAAATCGGACAGACAGGTGTCATGTGTGCCTGCTTAAGCTGGTGCTTAATGACAGGGGTGCTTCATGGAAGCCTCTCATCCGCCTCAAGGAGGCTGTAAATCGGATAGACAGGTGTCATGTGTGCCTGCCTAAGCTGGTGCTTAATGACAGGGGTGCTTCATGGAAGCCTCTCATCCGCCTCAAGGAGGCTGCAAATCGGATAGACAGGTGTCATGTGTGCCTGCTTAAGCTGGTGCTTAATGACAGGGGTGCTTCATGGAAGCCTCTCATCCGCCTCAAGGAGGCTGTAAATCGGATAGACAGGTGTCATGCTGGCCTGCTTAAGCTGGTGCTTAATGACAGGGGTGCTTCATGGAAGCCTCTCATCCGCCTCAAGGAGGCTGTAAATCGGATAGACAGGTGTCATGTGTGCCTGCTTAAGCTGGTGCTTCATGACAGGGGTGCTTCATGGAAGCCTCTCATCCGCCTCAAGGAGGCTGTAAATCGGATAGACAGGTGTCATGTGTGCCTGCCTAAGCTGGTGCTTAATGACAGGGGTGCTTCATGGAAGCCTCTCATCCGCCTCAAGGAGGCTGCAAATCGGACAGACAGGTGTCATGCTGGCCTGCTTAAGCTGGTGCTTAATGACAGGGGTGCTTCATGGAAGCCTCTCATCCGCCTCAAGGAGGCTGCAAATCGGACAGACAGGTGTCATGCTGGCCTGCTTAAGCTGGTGCTAAATGACAGGGGTGCTTCATGGAAGCCTCTCATCCGCCTCAAGGAGGCTGTAAATCGGATAGACAGGTGTCATGTGTGCCTGCTTAAGCTGGTGCTTAATGACAGGGGTGCTTCATGGAAGCCTCTCATCCGCCTCAAGGAGGCTGTAAATCGGATAGACAGGTGTCATGTGTGCCTGCTTAAGCTGGTGCTTAATGACAGGGGTGCTTCATGGAAGCCTCTCATCCGCCTCAAGGAGGCTGTAAATCGGATAGACAGGTGTCATGCTGGCCTGCTTAAGCTGGTGCTTAATGACAGGGGTGCTTCATGGAAGCCTCTCATCCGCCTCAAGGAGGCTGTAAATCGGACAGACAGGTGTCATGTGTGCCTGCTTAAGCTGGTGCTTAATGACAGGGGTGCTTCATGGAAGCCTCTCATCCGCCTCAAGGAGGCTGTAAATCGGATAGACAGGTGTCATGCTGGCCTGCTTAAGCTGGTGCTTAATGACAGGGGTGCTTCCTGGAAGTCTCTCATCCGCCTCAAGGAGGCTGCAAATCGTATAGACAGGTGTCATGCTGGCCTGCTTAAGCTGGTGCTTAATGACAGGGGTGCTTCCTGGAAGTCTCTCATCCGCCTCAAGGAGGCTGCAAATCGGATAGACAGGTGTCATGCTGGCCTGCTTAAGCTGGTGCTTAATGACAGGGGTGCTTCATGGAAGCCTCTCATCCGCCTCAAGGAGGCTGTAAATCGGATAGACAGGTGTCATGTGTGCCTGCCTAAGCTGGTGCTTAATGACAGGGGTGCTTCATGGAAGCCTCTCATCCGCCTCAAGGAGGCTGCAAATCGGATAGACAGGTGTCATGTGTGCCTGCCTAAGCTGGTGCTTAATGACAGGGGTGCTTCCTGGAAGCCTCTCATCCGCCTCAAGGAGGCTGTAAATCGGATAGACAGGTGTCATGTGTGCCTGCCTAAGCTGGTGCTTAATGACAGGGGTGCTTCCTGGATGTCTCTCATCCGCCTCAAGGAGGCTGCAAATCGGATAGACAGGTGTCATGCTGGCCTGCTTAAGCTGGTGCTTAATGACAGGGGTGCTTCCTGGAAGTCTCTCATCCGCCTCAAGGAGGCTGCAAATCGGATAGACAGGTGTCATGCAGGCCTGCTTAAGCTGGTGCTTAATGACAGGGGTGCTTCCTGGAAGTCTCTCATCCGCCTCAAGGAGGCTGCAAATCGGATAGACAGGTGTCATGCTGGCCTGCTTAAGCTGGTGCTTAATGACAGGGGTGCTTCCTGGAAGTCTCTCATCCGCCTCAAGGAGGCTGCAAATCGGATAGACAGGTGTCATGCTGGCCTGCTTAAGCTGGTGCTTAATGACAGGGGTGCTTCCTGGAAGTCTCTCATCCGCCTCAAGGAGGCTGCAAATCGTAGAGACAGGTGTCATGCTGGCCTGCTTAAGCTGGTGCTTAATGACAGGGGTGCTTCCTGGAAGTCTCTCATCCGCCTCAAGGAGGCTGCAAATCGGATAGACAGGTGTCATGTGTGCCTGCTTAAGCTGGTGCTTAATGACAGGGGTGCTTCATGGAAGCCTCTCATCCGCCTCAAGGAGGCTGCAAATCGGATAGACAGGTGTCATGTGTGCCTGCTTAAGCTGGTGCTTAATGACAGGGGTGCTTCATGGAAGCCTCTCATCCGCCTCAAGGAGGCTGCAAATCGGATAGACAGGTGTCATGCTGGCCTGCTTAAGCTGGTGCTTAATGACAGGGGTGCTTCCTGGAAGTCTCTCATCCGCCTCAAGGAGGCTGCAAATCGGATAGACAGGTGTCATGCTGGCCTGCTTAAGCTGGTGCTTAATGACAGGGGTGCTTCCTGGAAGTCTCTCATCCGCCTCAAGGAGGCTGCAAATCGTAGAGACAGGTGTCATGCTGGCCTGCTTAAGCTGGTGCTTAATGACAGGGGTGCTTCCTGGAAGTCTCTCATCCGCCTCAAGGAGGCTGCAAATCGGATAGACAGGTGTCATGCTGGCCTGCTTAAGCTGGTGCTTAATGACAGGGGTGCTTCCTGGAAGTCTCTCATCCGCCTCAAGGAGGCTGTAAATCGGATAGACAGGTGTCATGCTGGCCTGCTTAAGCTGGTGCTTAATGACAGGGGTGCTTCATGGAAGCCTCTCATCCGCCTCAAGGAGGCTGTAAATCGGATAGACAGGTGTCATGTGTGCCTGCTTAAGCTGGTGCTTAATGACAGGGGTGCTTCATGGAAGCCTCTCATCCGCCTCAAGGAGGCTGTAAATCGGATAGACAGGTGTCATGTGTGCCTGCCTAAGCTGGTGCTTAATGACAGGGGTGCTTCATGGAAGCCTCTCATCCGCCTCAAGGAGGCTGCAAATCGGACAGACAGGTGTCATGCTGGCCTGCTTAAGCTGGTGCTTAATGACAGGGGTGCTTCATGGAAGCCTCTCATCCGCCTCAAGGAGGCTGCAAATCGGACAGACAGGTGTCATGCTGGCCTGCTTAAGCTGGTGCTTAATGACAGGGGTGCTTCATGGAAGCCTCTCATCCGCCTCAAGGAGGCTGTAAATCGGATAGACAGGTGTCATGTGTGCCTGCTTAAGCTGGTGCTTAATGACAGGGGTGCTTCATGGAAGCCTCTCATCCGCCTCAAGGAGGCTGTAAATCGGATAGACAGGTGTCATGTGTGCCTGCTTAAGCTGGTGCTTAATGACAGGGGTGCTTCATGGAAGCCTCTCATCCGCCTCAAGGAGGCTGTAAATCGGATAGACAGGTGTCATGCTGGCCTGCTTAAGCTGGTGCTTAATGACAGGGGTGCTTCATGGAAGCCTCTCATCCGCCTCAAGGAGGCTGTAAATCGGACAGACAGGTGTCATGTGTGCCTGCTTAAGCTGGTGCTTAATGACAGGGGTGCTTCATGGAAGCCTCTCATCCGCCTCAAGGAGGCTGTAAATCGGATAGACAGGTGTCATGCTGGCCTGCTTAAGCTGGTGCTTAATGACAGGGGTGCTTCATGGAAGCCTCTCATCCGCCTCAAGGAGGCTGTAAATCGGACAGACAGGTGTCATGTGTGCCTGCTTAAGCTGGTGCTTAATGACAGGGGTGCTTCATGGAAGCCTCTCATCCGCCTCAAGGAGGCTGTAAATCGGATAGACAGGTGTCATGCTGGCCTGCTTAAGCTGGTGCTTAATGACAGGGGTGCTTCCTGGAAGTCTCTCATCCGCCTCAAGGAGGCTGCAAATCGTATAGACAGGTGTCATGCTGGCCTGCTTAAGCTGGTGCTTAATGACAGGGGTGCTTCCTGGAAGTCTCTCATCCGCCTCAAGGAGGCTGCAAATCGGATAGACAGGTGTCATGCTGGCCTGCTTAAGCTGGTGCTTAATGACAGGGGTGCTTCATGGAAGCCTCTCATCCGCCTCAAGGAGGCTGTAAATCGGATAGACAGGTGTCATGTGTGCCTGCCTAAGCTGGTGCTTAATGACAGGGGTGCTTCATGGAAGCCTCTCATCCGCCTCAAGGAGGCTGCAAATCGGATAGACAGGTGTCATGTGTGCCTGCCTAAGCTGGTGCTTAATGACAGGGGTGCTTCCTGGAAGCCTCTCATCCGCCTCAAGGAGGCTGTAAATCGGATAGACAGGTGTCATGTGTGCCTGCCTAAGCTGGTGCTTAATGACAGGGGTGCTTCCTGGATGTCTCTCATCCGCCTCAAGGAGGCTGCAAATCGGATAGACAGGTGTCATGCTGGCCTGCTTAAGCTGGTGCTTAATGACAGGGGTGCTTCCTGGAAGTCTCTCATCCGCCTCAAGGAGGCTGCAAATCGGATAGACAGGTGTCATGCAGGCCTGCTTAAGCTGGTGCTTAATGACAGGGGTGCTTCCTGGAAGTCTCTCATCCGCCTCAAGGAGGCTGCAAATCGGATAGACAGGTGTCATGCTGGCCTGCTTAAGCTGGTGCTTAATGACAGGGGTGCTTCCTGGAAGTCTCTCATCCGCCTCAAGGAGGCTGCAAATCGGATAGACAGGTGTCATGCTGGCCTGCTTAAGCTGGTGCTTAATGACAGGGGTGCTTCCTGGAAGTCTCTCATCCGCCTCAAGGAGGCTGCAAATCGTAGAGACAGGTGTCATGCTGGCCTGCTTAAGCTGGTGCTTAATGACAGGGGTGCTTCCTGGAAGTCTCTCATCCGCCTCAAGGAGGCTGCAAATCGGATAGACAGGTGTCATGTGTGCCTGCTTAAGCTGGTGCTTAATGACAGGGGTGCTTCATGGAAGCCTCTCATCCGCCTCAAGGAGGCTGCAAATCGGATAGACAGGTGTCATGCTGGCCTGCTTAAGCTGGTGCTTAATGACAGGGGTGCTTCCTGGAAGTCTCTCATCCGCCTCAAGGAGGCTGCAAATCGGATAGACAGGTGTCATGCTGGCCTGCTTAAGCTGGTGCTTAATGACAGGGGTGCTTCCTGGAAGTCTCTCATCCGCCTCAAGGAGGCTGCAAATCGGATAGACAGGTGTCATGCTGGCCTGCTTAAGCTGGTGCTTAATGACAGGGGTGCTTCCTGGAAGTCTCTCATCCGCCTCAAGGAGGCTGCAAATCGTAGAGACAGGTGTCATGCTGGCCTGCTTAAGCTGGTGCTTAATGACAGGGGTGCTTCCTGGAAGTCTCTCATCCGCCTCAAGGAGGCTGCAAATCGGATAGACAGGTGTCATGCTGGCCTGCTTAAGCTGGTGCTTAATGACAGGGGTGCTTCATGGAAGCCTCTCATCCGCCTCAAGGAGGCTGTAAATCGGATAGACAGGTGTCATGTGTGCCTGCCTAAGCTGGTGCTTAATGACAGGGGTGCTTCATGGAAGCCTCTCATCCGCCTCAAGGAGGCTGCAAATCGGATAGACAGGTGTCATGTGTGCCTGCTTAAGCTGGTGCTTAATGACAGGGGTGCTTCATGGAAGCCTCTCATCCGCCTCAAGGAGGCTGCAAATCGGATAGACAGGTGTCATGTGTGCCTGCTTAAGCTGGTGCTTAATGACAGGGGTGCTTCATGGAAGCCTCTCATCCGCCTCAAGGAGGCTGTAAATCGGATAGACAGGTGTCATGCTGGCCTGCTTAAGCTGGTGCTTAATGACAGGGGTGCTTCATGGAAGCCTCTCATCCGCCTCAAGGAGGCTGTAAATCGGATAGACAGGTGTCATGTGTGCCTGCTTAAGCTGGTGCTTAATGACAGGGGTGCTTCATGGAAGCCTCTCATCCGCCTCAAGGAGGCTGTAAATCGGATAGACAGGTGTCATGTGTGCCTGCCTAAGCTGGTGCTTAATGACAGGGGTGCTTCATGGAAGCCTCTCATCCGCCTCAAGGAGGCTGCAAATCGGACAGACAGGTGTCATGCTGGCCTGCTTAAGCTGGTGCTTAATGACAGGGG
Source organism: Lycodopsis pacificus (assembly GCA_028022725.1). NCBI lineage: Eukaryota > Metazoa > Chordata > Actinopteri > Perciformes > Zoarcidae > Lycodopsis > Lycodopsis pacificus. The sequence continues at coordinate 6,759 of JAQMIO010000002.1, read as the reverse complement.
TGCTTCATGGAAGCCTCTCATCCGCCTCAAGGAGGCTGCAAATCGGACAGACAGGTGTCATGTGTGCCTGCCTAAGCTGGTGCTTAATGACAGGGGTGCTTCATGGAAGCCTCTCATCCGCCTCAAGGAGGCTGCAAATCGGATAGACAGGTGTCATGCTGGCCTGCTTAAGCTGGTGCTTAATGACAGGGGTGCTTCCTGGAAGTCTCTCATCCGCCTCAAGGAGGCTGCAAATCGGATAGACAGGTGTCATGCAGGCCTGCTTAAGCTGGTGCTTAATGACAGGGGTGCTTCCTGGAAGTCTCTCATCCGCCTCAAGGAGGCTGCAAATCGGATAGACAGGTGTCATGCTGGCCTGCTTAAGCTGGTGCTTAATGACAGGGGTGCTTCCTGGAAGTCTCTCATCCGCCTCAAGGAGGCTGCAAATCGGATAGACAGGTGTCATGCTGGCCTGCTTAAGCTGGTGCTTAATGACAGGGGTGCTTCCTGGAAGTCTCTCATCCGCCTCAAGGAGGCTGCAAATCGTAGAGACAGGTGTCATGCTGGCCTGCTTAAGCTGGTGCTTAATGACAGGGGTGCTTCCTGGAAGTCTCTCATCCGCCTCAAGGAGGCTGCAAATCGGATAGACAGGTGTCATGTGTGCCTGCTTAAGCTGGTGCTTAATGACAGGGGTGCTTCATGGAAGCCTCTCATCCGCCTCAAGGAGGCTGCAAATCGGATAGACAGGTGTCATGTGTGCCTGCTTAAGCTGGTGCTTAATGACAGGGGTGCTTCATGGAAGCCTCTCATCCGCCTCAAGGAGGCTGCAAATCGGATAGACAGGTGTCATGCTGGCCTGCTTAAGCTGGTGCTTAATGACAGGGGTGCTTCCTGGAAGTCTCTCATCCGCCTCAAGGAGGCTGCAAATCGGATAGACAGGTGTCATGCTGGCCTGCTTAAGCTGGTGCTTAATGACAGGGGTGCTTCCTGGAAGTCTCTCATCCGCCTCAAGGAGGCTGCAAATCGTAGAGACAGGTGTCATGCTGGCCTGCTTAAGCTGGTGCTTAATGACAGGGGTGCTTCCTGGAAGTCTCTCATCCGCCTCAAGGAGGCTGCAAATCGGATAGACAGGTGTCATGCTGGCCTGCTTAAGCTGGTGCTTAATGACAGGGGTGCTTCCTGGAAGTCTCTCATCCGCCTCAAGGAGGCTGTAAATCGGATAGACAGGTGTCATGCTGGCCTGCTTAAGCTGGTGCTTAATGACAGGGGTGCTTCATGGAAGCCTCTCATCCGCCTCAAGGAGGCTGCAAATCGGATAGACAGGTGTCATGTGTGCCTGCTTAAGCTGGTGCTTAATGACAGGGGTGCTTCATGGAAGCCTCTCATCCGCCTCAAGGAGGCTGCAAATCGGATAGACAGGTGTCATGCTGGCCTGCTTAAGCTGGTGCTTAATGACAGGGGTGCTTCCTGGAAGTCTCTCATCCGCCTCAAGGAGGCTGCAAATCGGATAGACAGGTGTCATGCTGGCCTGCTTAAGCTGGTGCTTAATGACAGGGGTGCTTCCTGGAAGTCTCTCATCCGCCTCAAGGAGGCTGCAAATCGTAGAGACAGGTGTCATGCTGGCCTGCTTAAGCTGGTGCTTAATGACAGGGGTGCTTCCTGGAAGTCTCTCATCCGCCTCAAGGAGGCTGCAAATCGGATAGACAGGTGTCATGCTGGCCTGCTTAAGCTGGTGCTTAATGACAGGGGTGCTTCCTGGAAGTCTCTCATCCGCCTCAAGGAGGCTGTAAATCGGATAGACAGGTGTCATGCTGGCCTGCTTAAGCTGGTGCTTAATGACAGGGGTGCTTCATGGAAGCCTCTCATCCGCCTCAAGGAGGCTGTAAATCGGATAGACAGGTGTCATGTGTGCCTGCTTAAGCTGGTGCTTAATGACAGGGGTGCTTCATGGAAGCCTCTCATCCGCCTCAAGGAGGCTGTAAATCGGATAGACAGGTGTCATGTGTGCCTGCCTAAGCTGGTGCTTAATGACAGGGGTGCTTCATGGAAGCCTCTCATCCGCCTCAAGGAGGCTGCAAATCGGACAGACAGGTGTCATGCTGGCCTGCTTAAGCTGGTGCTTAATGACAGGGGTGCTTCATGGAAGCCTCTCATCCGCCTCAAGGAGGCTGCAAATCGGACAGACAGGTGTCATGCTGGCCTGCTTAAGCTGGTGCTTAATGACAGGGGTGCTTCATGGAAGCCTCTCATCCGCCTCAAGGAGGCTGTAAATCGGATAGACAGGTGTCATGTGTGCCTGCTTAAGCTGGTGCTTAATGACAGGGGTGCTTCATGGAAGCCTCTCATCCGCCTCAAGGAGGCTGTAAATCGGATAGACAGGTGTCATGTGTGCCTGCTTAAGCTGGTGCTTAATGACAGGGGTGCTTCATGGAAGCCTCTCATCCGCCTCAAGGAGGCTGTAAATCGGATAGACAGGTGTCATGCTGGCCTGCTTAAGCTGGTGCTTAATGACAGGGGTGCTTCATGGAAGCCTCTCATCCGCCTCAAGGAGGCTGTAAATCGGACAGACAGGTGTCATGTGTGCCTGCTTAAGCTGGTGCTTAATGACAGGGGTGCTTCATGGAAGCCTCTCATCCGCCTCAAGGAGGCTGTAAATCGGATAGACAGGTGTCATGCTGGCCTGCTTAAGCTGGTGCTTAATGACAGGGGTGCTTCATGGAAGCCTCTCATCCGCCTCAAGGAGGCTGTAAATCGGACAGACAGGTGTCATGTGTGCCTGCTTAAGCTGGTGCTTAATGACAGGGGTGCTTCATGGAAGCCTCTCATCCGCCTCAAGGAGGCTGTAAATCGGATAGACAGGTGTCATGCTGGCCTGCTTAAGCTGGTGCTTAATGACAGGGGTGCTTCCTGGAAGTCTCTCATCCGCCTCAAGGAGGCTGCAAATCGTATAGACAGGTGTCATGCTGGCCTGCTTAAGCTGGTGCTTAATGACAGGGGTGCTTCCTGGAAGTCTCTCATCCGCCTCAAGGAGGCTGCAAATCGGATAGACAGGTGTCATGCTGGCCTGCTTAAGCTGGTGCTTAATGACAGGGGTGCTTCATGGAAGCCTCTCATCCGCCTCAAGGAGGCTGTAAATCGGATAGACAGGTGTCATGTGTGCCTGCCTAAGCTGGTGCTTAATGACAGGGGTGCTTCATGGAAGCCTCTCATCCGCCTCAAGGAGGCTGCAAATCGGATAGACAGGTGTCATGTGTGCCTGCCTAAGCTGGTGCTTAATGACAGGGGTGCTTCCTGGAAGCCTCTCATCCGCCTCAAGGAGGCTGTAAATCGGATAGACAGGTGTCATGTGTGCCTGCCTAAGCTGGTGCTTAATGACAGGGGTGCTTCCTGGATGTCTCTCATCCGCCTCAAGGAGGCTGCAAATCGGATAGACAGGTGTCATGCTGGCCTGCTTAAGCTGGTGCTTAATGACAGGGGTGCTTCCTGGAAGTCTCTCATCCGCCTCAAGGAGGCTGCAAATCGGATAGACAGGTGTCATGCAGGCCTGCTTAAGCTGGTGCTTAATGACAGGGGTGCTTCCTGGAAGTCTCTCATCCGCCTCAAGGAGGCTGCAAATCGGATAGACAGGTGTCATGCTGGCCTGCTTAAGCTGGTGCTTAATGACAGGGGTGCTTCCTGGAAGTCTCTCATCCGCCTCAAGGAGGCTGCAAATCGGATAGACAGGTGTCATGCTGGCCTGCTTAAGCTGGTGCTTAATGACAGGGGTGCTTCCTGGAAGTCTCTCATCCGCCTCAAGGAGGCTGCAAATCGTAGAGACAGGTGTCATGCTGGCCTGCTTAAGCTGGTGCTTAATGACAGGGGTGCTTCCTGGAAGTCTCTCATCCGCCTCAAGGAGGCTGCAAATCGGATAGACAGGTGTCATGTGTGCCTGCTTAAGCTGGTGCTTAATGACAGGGGTGCTTCATGGAAGCCTCTCATCCGCCTCAAGGAGGCTGCAAATCGGATAGACAGGTGTCATGCTGGCCTGCTTAAGCTGGTGCTTAATGACAGGGGTGCTTCCTGGAAGTCTCTCATCCGCCTCAAGGAGGCTGCAAATCGGATAGACAGGTGTCATGCTGGCCTGCTTAAGCTGGTGCTTAATGACAGGGGTGCTTCCTGGAAGTCTCTCATCCGCCTCAAGGAGGCTGCAAATCGGATAGACAGGTGTCATGCTGGCCTGCTTAAGCTGGTGCTTAATGACAGGGGTGCTTCCTGGAAGTCTCTCATCCGCCTCAAGGAGGCTGCAAATCGTAGAGACAGGTGTCATGCTGGCCTGCTTAAGCTGGTGCTTAATGACAGGGGTGCTTCCTGGAAGTCTCTCATCCGCCTCAAGGAGGCTGCAAATCGGATAGACAGGTGTCATGCTGGCCTGCTTAAGCTGGTGCTTAATGACAGGGGTGCTTCATGGAAGCCTCTCATCCGCCTCAAGGAGGCTGTAAATCGGATAGACAGGTGTCATGTGTGCCTGCCTAAGCTGGTGCTTAATGACAGGGGTGCTTCATGGAAGCCTCTCATCCGCCTCAAGGAGGCTGCAAATCGGATAGACAGGTGTCATGTGTGCCTGCTTAAGCTGGTGCTTAATGACAGGGGTGCTTCATGGAAGCCTCTCATCCGCCTCAAGGAGGCTGCAAATCGGATAGACAGGTGTCATGTGTGCCTGCTTAAGCTGGTGCTTAATGACAGGGGTGCTTCATGGAAGCCTCTCATCCGCCTCAAGGAGGCTGTAAATCGGATAGACAGGTGTCATGCTGGCCTGCTTAAGCTGGTGCTTAATGACAGGGGTGCTTCATGGAAGCCTCTCATCCGCCTCAAGGAGGCTGTAAATCGGATAGACAGGTGTCATGTGTGCCTGCTTAAGCTGGTGCTTAATGACAGGGGTGCTTCATGGAAGCCTCTCATCCGCCTCAAGGAGGCTGTAAATCGGATAGACAGGTGTCATGTGTGCCTGCCTAAGCTGGTGCTTAATGACAGGGGTGCTTCATGGAAGCCTCTCATCCGCCTCAAGGAGGCTGCAAATCGGACAGACAGGTGTCATGCTGGCCTGCTTAAGCTGGTGCTTAATGACAGGGGTGCTTCATGGAAGCCTCTCATCCGCCTCAAGGAGGCTGCAAATCGGACAGACAGGTGTCATGCTGGCCTGCTTAAGCTGGTGCTTAATGACAGGGGTGCTTCATGGAAGCCTCTCATCCGCCTCAAGGAGGCTGTAAATCGGATAGACAGGTGTCATGTGTGCCTGCTTAAGCTGGTGCTTAATGACAGGGGTGCTTCATGGAAGCCTCTCATCCGCCTCAAGGAGGCTGTAAATCGGATAGACAGGTGTCATGTGTGCCTGCTTAAGCTGGTGCTTAATGACAGGGGTGCTTCATGGAAGCCTCTCATCCGCCTCAAGGAGGCTGTAAATCGGATAGACAGGTGTCATGCTGGCCTGCTTAAGCTGGTGCTTAATGACAGGGGTGCTTCATGGAAGCCTCTCATCCGCCTCAAGGAGGCTGTAAATCGGACAGACAGGTGTCATGTGTGCCTGCTTAAGCTGGTGCTTAATGACAGGGGTGCTTCATGGAAGCCTCTCATCCGCCTCAAGGAGGCTGTAAATCGGATAGACAGGTGTCATGCTGGCCTGCTTAAGCTGGTGCTTAATGACAGGGGTGCTTCCTGGAAGTCTCTCATCCGCCTCAAGGAGGCTGCAAATCGTATAGACAGGTGTCATGCTGGCCTGCTTAAGCTGGTGCTTAATGACAGGGGTGCTTCCTGGAAGTCTCTCATCCGCCTCAAGGAGGCTGCAAATCGGATAGACAGGTGTCATGCTGGCCTGCTTAAGCTGGTGCTTAATGACAGGGGTGCTTCATGGAAGCCTCTCATCCGCCTCAAGGAGGCTGTAAATCGGATAGACAGGTGTCATGCTGGCCTGCCTAAGCTGGTGCTTAATGACAGGGGTGCTTCATGGAAGCCTCTCATCCGCCTCAAGGAGGCTGCAAATCGGACAGACAGGTGTCATGCTGGCCTGCTTAAGCTGGTGCTTAATGACCTTGGTGCTTCATGGAAGCCTCTCATCCGCCTCAAGGAGGCTGTAAATCGGATAGACAGGTGTCATGTGTGCCTGCCTAAGCTGGTGCTTAATGACAGGGGTGCTTCATGGAAGCCTCTCATCCGCCTCAAGGAGGCTGCAAATCGTATAGACAGGTGTCATGTGTGCCTGCTTAAGCTGGTGCTTAATGACAGGGGTGCTTCATGGAAGCCTCTCATCCGCCTCAAGGAGGCTGTAAATCGGATAGACAGGTGTCATGCTGGCCTGCTTAAGCTGGTGCTTAATGACAGGGGTGCTTCATGGAAGCCTCTCATCCGCCTCAAGGAGGCTGTAAATCGGACAGACAGGTGTCATGTGTGCCTGCTTAAGCTGGTGCTTAATGACAGGGGTGCTTCATGGAAGCCTCTCATCCGCCTCAAGGAGGCTGCAAATCGGATAGACAGGTGTCATGCTGGCCTGCTTAAGCTGGTGCTTAATGACAGGGGTGCTTCATGGAAGCCTCTCATCCGCCTCAAGGAGGCTGCAAATCGGATAGACAGGTGTCATGTGTGCCTGCTTAAGCTGGTGCTTAATGACAGGGGTGCTTCATGGAAGCCTCTCATCCGCCTCAAGGAGGCTGTAAATCGGATAGACAGGTGTCATGTGTGCCTGCTTAAGCTGGTGCTGAAGGAGAGCGGTGCTGAAGGAGAGCGGTGCTGAAGGAGAGCGGTTGTGGA